>OV651825.1:21444931-22044931 GCA_927349885.1 Psylliodes chrysocephalus | reverse complement strand
GGTTTCTGTTTCCCAGGAATTCCTGTTTTTCAACTATTGCGAATACCCTCGTAGGTTAAAACATTTCTATATTTGCCGAAATCCGAATGGGAATTTTGTAAAGTCGATTTCGTATCAATTATCTACTTGTATTTGTCAAGGTACTAGTAGGACGTTTTCTTCTATTTTTAAAATGTAAAAAGTCGGCTGTAGTGGTGGTATCTCCCACTCTGGCTTACCGGTCTTTAAGCTTGCCTAAGGAAAAAGCATAAATTAGCTGACAACTGAGAATTGTCCTCTTTGATTGCCGGCCGGCGTAAGCTCTTCTCTCTTCTCCACCGACTAGTGACGAACTCAGTGACCGTGATATTGTTAGACTACTGAACAACCCCGTTTATTTTTCTAAGGAAGGAAACCGCAAATTATTTTTTCATTTACAATTAGTTTGGGACACCCGTCCGACAAGTGAAAGAATTTTTGATTCATGCCCAGCATTTTTTATTTCATCCCTTAGTGTGAAACCGTTGGAATTCTTTTTTATTTGAGGCTGGATATAGGCTAGACTGTGAGTGCTCTCAATTTCGACGACTATATCAATCTCTTTTAAGAAGCGCCCAGTATTTTTCATGTAAGTTTATTTTTATTTTATTTATTCATTCAATTATATTTGAATCATTCCGTTTCCCGTCAACAACTAATTATTGAACGAAGCCCGACGTTTTCTATCATAATTAATTCACACACCGTTTTGATCGGCTTTGGCAAATCTCAAAATAATATTTTCTATAACCATCGCCTTCGTTGTTCATACATCACCGTATATCATATCATTCTCATTCGACTAAATTTCCAGCGTTGACCGGTCGGGACTAAGATACAGGGGCGTTCCGAAAACATTGAGTTAATTTATTTTCTTACGTTTTATTACCGTCATATTTAATCAATTTTTTTTACTAAAAATTAATTTTCCGTATACAGGGTGTTTCATAATTCCTGCCTCCTGTGCTATCAAACCGCAATTATTTCCCTATAGTTTTTTTTTAGTTTTCAATTGTAATAATTTATTTTTAATAAATTTTCCGAATACAGGGAACCATAAATATTTGACTAGTTTTCAATTGTAATAATTTTCTTTTTTTTTTTTAATAATTTTTCCGTATACAGGGAGCCATGAATATTTAAATCTAATATAATTTTGGGTACAAATGCATAATTTTTTAAAAACACTAATTGCTTTGGTAATATGTGATTTTGAAACAACTTCTTTGTATTAGATATTCCCTTAGATGAATCATCAAAATCAAATATGATTTCTTTAATTTTTTCATAATTATCTGCGTAAAAAAAGGCAGCTTTAAGCCAGGTACCCCACCGAGTAATCACAGGTTCCGGTGGCATCTGTAATTCAGGAAATTTTTCTTTGTACAATTGAGTTCTTAGAGGAGCTTTAAGAAATATTTTTTTACATTACTAATTAAATCATTTATTTAAGGAAAGTTATACATAATTTCTTCTGTAACTCTGTTAAGGCTATGAGCTAAACATGTAACATGGATTAAGTTTTCATAAAACATTTTTAAATTTTGTGCGGCTTTTACCATGT
Organism: Psylliodes chrysocephalus; assembly: GCA_927349885.1. NCBI lineage: Eukaryota > Metazoa > Arthropoda > Insecta > Coleoptera > Chrysomelidae > Psylliodes > Psylliodes chrysocephalus. The sequence goes on along the minus strand of OV651825.1, from coordinate 22,043,349 downwards.
ACGGGGTAGCATCGGATAACAGCAATAAACATTTTTCTGTTGGAACGGCTTCTGGAAGAAAAAAGGAAGACAATTCTATCTGGATAAAACGAGTTATTGTCAAGTTATTTGTTTTATCTAATTGCTTTGAAGCGATTAGATATGGACCAATTTGCATTTCTTTGCGTAATGAACCTATCATTAAATGGGCTATATATCGACCATAAGAGTCTGTTGTTTCATCCACAATAAAGTAGAAATGGTTTCCAACGGTAATCTCACGAATTTTTTCACGAGTCTCAATGTACAAACTGTCAATACCACGTTTGCGTCATATACTTTGCTCTGGAATATTAAATTTACAGTATTTTTGCAAAAATGATCGGAGATTTGGATTATTTAATCGTATTAAAGGGATATTCGAAGTCACTAAAGCTTTGCATACATCTTCATTAAAAATAGCTTGTTCACTTCTAGACGATCCAGATTCTAAATATTGTTTCAAGGGAAGTTGATTTTGTCTGCGAGTGTCTTTAGATTTCTGCTTTGCTATATGTGAGGGTGTTTTCGCGTGTTGGTCGATTTGAAACTTTTTTTTACATGGAATCTAAAACAAATAAATTCCTGCAGATGTTGAAGTTTTAATTAAATTAAATAAATGCGTACGTTGTAAAGTTGCCCTACTTTTTTTTAACTGTGAGTTGAAATAATATTTTACTGTCGTTTGATTTACCATTGCGAAAGGTCAAAATAAAATATAAAATAAAAAAGTACTTACAATTTTAGAACATGTTTTACAAAACACCTGGTTATCACCTTCTACAACAAAATCTGAATAAGATTTTACCCACGACTCAATTAATTTTCCCATTTTTCCCACTGGTTAACACAACAATAAAGACTGAAATGAAGTCGAAAGTAAACTAAGTCATTTAGAAATTTGAAGATATTAATACAACTACCTGGAAGGATATTTAGCAAAATTTGTTGGTTTAAGGAGGGTTTTTATAATTTAATCCTCTCAAGTACCTACACTATTAACCGTAATTTATTACAGGGAAAAGTTAATCCTTCAAAATTTTAGGAAATCGACCTCTAAAGGCATTTCACAAAATATTATTTTGGTCCGAAAGTCATAATTTTAATATGTCCAGCCAATTAGTACGTCAGATATATGCCAAAAAATTAACAAAATGTCAATATATGCATTCAAAATCAAAAATTGTATATATATATATATATATATATATATATATATATATATATATATATATATATATATATATATGCAACATATGCAAAATATGGCGTTTTGTATATATTCCTAGCTCTATTTATTATCTATTCCTGCGTTTCTCTTATTGCTGGTTCTAAACCGTTCTCTTTCAGGGTACCGTAGGGTAAGAGGTGTAAAGGAGATAACCGTTTTATTTTTTATTTATTCTAGTTTAGTGGCTACCTAGTTAGCAGTGACCGCCTGGAAATATTTGTAACTCCACTGAGTTTACCTTGAGTACACTCTGGTGTACTACAGGGTCGCAGAGCAAACTGTGATACCAAAACTGGCGCCTGAGCAACCCCTATTCGGGAATCACCATCTTAGCGCCCCACAGACTCACTGATTCACTGTAGGTGAATCAGAAGCCTGTCACAACCTATGCGAGTTGCTGTCAACATAGGTAAATATCAAGCACCATGCGTGGTAGTCGATATGAGATAGTGAAAAATAGTCCATTTATTTGCTTCTGATTGGATCTAACGATAACGTAAATTACGATGTAATTGTTTAAAATGTCAAAATTGACAGGCGAGGAAAATAATCACTTTTATTTTACATTTTATTTTATACTTCAAAGAATAACGTAAAATTTGTTTCACAACGGCCACTGGATCGGACCATGTTTATTATAAATTAACTTTATCGCCAACCGTCATTGAAGCCATATATTACCATAGCGATTTGCCCAAGTAAACAAACACTTTATCTCATTGTAAAAATCAAATATTTTATCTGCCACTAATAGTCTGTAACTGATTTTTTGTATTCGCTGTTAGTTTTCTGTTTGTTTACGTTGTCATTCTAAAGTGTGATGTTATATTTTTCCTTTTTCATTAATTATAATTATTTACGGTTGGCGATAAAAGTTTGTATGGACCACATCAGTAAAGTGTCTTTATCGAACTCGACTGTTAATCGCCTCACTCGCTTCTCTCGCTCGACTAATAATCTCAGACTAGATCGATAAAGATCACTTTGCTGACTTGGTACATAAATAATAATTTATTTATAGAACAGATAACGCGATCCATCTTGAAGTTTCAGTGCTTTTCTAGGAGCTGGTAACCATGTGTATTGTGTAGACCTTGTTGCTCGGTTGTAACACCATGACTTGCTTTTCCGGTAACTCCATATGCATCCATAGATTCTTCAAAGACAAGATCAGGTGATTCCTGGAGCTGATTTACTTCTTTTTCCTCGTTATGGTTACCTTGACATGGCGCCAGCCGGTTTTGGTGAACTACCTTCGGTTTACCGTTCCGGATTTTACTTATATGGTAAATGATACCATTAATGTTTTTCTTAATGAGGACCGGACCTTCCCAAGACATTTGAAGCTTCGGAGAATAACCCTTTTGGTTTTCTTCGGTTATGGAGCCAGACTTTGTCGCCTTCCTTGAAACATCCTACTGTGGCATGGGTATCGTATCGCTTCTTCATTCTGTCGCTGGCGATTTGAAGATGCGAGCGAACGAATTCATGCATTTAGTCCATTTTTCTTCACCGGTTATGTCTTCTCCAGATCGGCATCCAAACTCAAGGTCACACGGTATTCTCATCTCATGTCCAAACAGGACTTTTTTCGGTTTTTTGATTCGTAGTGTTCTTTGGACGTTTGCGTGAACAGCTTACATTTCCCATTTCACCACAATTATGTCTTAGGTTGCTTCTCAATAAGGCTTTTTATGATGTGAACAATTCGTCAAATTTATTTCCCTATTCTCATCTTTTACAGTTCTTACTTCACTGTATCCTCCAGAAGCCCGTGTAGTGGCTTCATATTCAAGAGCAGTGGACAAGGCAACGACCAATGTTTTGGGACGGGCTAAACAAAGTGTTCTTTGCATTTCAGTCACGAAGTCCATCAACAAATGTTTGAACAGCCAAACATTCAATCATGTATTCCAAAGCAAATGGGTAGACAAATCGCACCATCTTCGCAATATCTAATTCGAATTCTTGAAGGCTCTCGTCACGTTTCTATTTGCGATTCTTCAACTGCAATCAGTACCCCTCTCCAAGTGTTCGTGGCCATATCGTATGTTTCAAAATCTCCTCGAAGAGCGATGGTCAAATTTACTGCCTTCTCTTGTTTAGACCATTTGTTTGCTCTCGCAGCTGTTTCGAACTATTTAAGGTAGTTGGGGCTTCAACACGGGCAGAATTTACAACTCCTCCAATTTCAATAACTTTATGGCACTTTATTTCACCGTCTTTGTATATTCTGTATGTTCCAGTTCTTCTATCTTCTTTTCCATTTCTTTTATTTTCTCCTCAACGGAAGAAATTTCATTTCTTATAGAAGATATTTTGTTTTCCAAGTCTGAAGAAATTTCATCTTTTAAAGAAGAGATATCAGACGAAACTTTAGTTTCTAAAGAAGAAATTAATTTTTTTATTGAGGAAACATCAGAAGAAACTTAAGTTTCTAATGAAGAAATGTCAGAAGAAATATCGGGTTTTAAAGAAGACATATCGTTTTTCATATCGAAAATTGAAAAAATTATAGAAGACGCATCATCCGAAAATAGATGTTTCCAAATAAAAAAAAAATTAAATAAGATAGTTCTAAATAATGAAATAAAAATTAAAGTTCTGCAGAAACCTTCCACGGACCACTTTAGAAGCTTCACGTATCACCGGTTGGGACCAACTGGACTAAAGATCAATTTTAGTCAGGTGGCGAAAGGACATTTTTTGTAATTAAATTATTTCAAATATTATTAAGTCTTAAATGGCTATAGATAAAGATGATAAGAAGTATTTAGATCTATCATTTGTGTTTCATATTTGGTAAAATATGCAGGGCGATTCCAGAATTATTACCGGAGAAAACTGAAAACAACTTTTAAAGGTTATAGATAGAATGCAACTGACACTACACTCTGAAATATTTCTTGCATTCTTTTATATGTACCTAAATTTTCCAGAAAATCAGAATGTTTTCGCTAAAAAAGTAGGCTTTGTTTTTTTAGGAGGATTTTGGGATTTCGATTTAGTTGAAAATATGTACTCTGATAGTACATGGGCATCGTTACGAGAAGTTGTAGGCGAGTGAAAAATTTTAGCGCTGTAAAAAAATTTGGGTCACCTTTAATGAGCAAAAAAATACAATTTACAAGAAAATAAGGGACGTAAAACTTCTAAAACTTTTCTTTGAAAGAATATATTATAGTTAAAACCAAACAGAACTATCTGAACAATAATAGTCTTATTGTATAGGATAATTTTAAATACTAAAATAAAAACTGTACACTTGTATTCTCTCTAGCAAAAAAAACATAAAATAGAAACTCTCAGTGTGGAATACATTTAAAAATTTAAATATAAACCAAACAGCACCACTAGAAAATACAATAAATAACAATATAGACACCAACAAGGAAATTAAAAAATATGTAAGAAGAAACGCAAAACGCTTTTTAAGAAAATAAAAATAACATGACACTCAATAATGTATGGTATCCTGGGTTTCAAACGATTTCCTTAAGTTTTTAATGAGTTGATTTTGGGATCAGAAGCAACTTTTAAATGAAGCATTTCTTTGTTGACTATATAGGGTATACCCTATGCTCGAAAAATTTAATGCACTGGATTTTATTTTTGCAAAGATAAGAAATTAAAAACTGTCATTAAATGGTTAATATGGTTATTTCATTTGGTTTTAATCAATTAACAAATTTCTTATTCTAATTTATATGCAGATTTGCTTTGTTAAGTCTTTATTAGACCGAAAAACTATCAAAACATAAATAATAATTTCTAGACTTATTTCACTACAGCATACGGATATTACAGAAAAATATTTAGGTATAAACTAGGCATTTATAAAAGACAAATCTTATTCCATTCGGAAATTGTTAATTGTTAAAAACAAAATGAAATAACCATTAACAATTTAATGTCAGTATTAAATTACTTATATGTTTGCAAAAAATAAATTCAGTGCATTCAATTTTTAGGTCAAACACCAACTGTTCTATTTAAAAGATGTTTATCTTAGTCTCAAGAATTACATATCAAAAAATTACTCAAATCGATCGATTTCCAGAATCAAATGCATTATATTCAGGTCAGTTTCTTTAACACATCCTGTATAGCTACAAAGAACTGTTTCATTCTTCTGATCCCAAAATCAACATAGTAAAAAAATTAAGAAAATAGTTAAAAAAAAAAAATGGAAAAAATATGAACTCTTTTAGTGCTAAGGAAATATATCTTGTTTAATAAAATGTATTAAGTCAACTTCCAAGGGGGAAGGCAAATGCCCATGCTGATAGAGAATACCTCATGGACTACAAAAATCAAATCAGTTTTCGAGAAAAACAAAAAAAATCACTTCACTACCAAGTTTTGTCCAAAATGTGTACATAAAATGGTTGTTTAATAGTAGTTCTGTAGTAATGTGCTAGAGGTTCCATCTATCGATGAGTTTTCAAAAAGAGGTAGATAGTAAATATATTTTGACCTCTCATCTGTACTTAAGCCCTTTTAAGAGTTTTAAATAATTACTGAGGCCCTTCCTATGGTGTCTCAGTATTGCATTCTTGCAGACGAAAAAATTTTCTTACCCCCATTTTTTAAAACTTTTTTTCATGTTTTCGATCATTCTGAGTCCGAAAATGCAAAAAAAAAATTCTGGTCTGGTCTGGTCGTCTGTATGTATGTATGCCGGCACGATAACTCGATTGACCTGCGGTTTTGATTTTCTTGAATAATGACTTCTAACTTAGAACCCTATTGATTTTCAGAATTTTCGGTTCATCCTAACTACTTTATAATCAATTTTCTTAAAATCCGCATATGCATTTCTTATGTTACAATTTTAGGAATTTCAATTATTTCTAAGTCAACATTCCTAACATTCTTAAAATTCCATAAATTGCAAACATTCTCTAACGACTTGTCAAACAGCTGTTTGATAGTAAAGGTGAAATTTCTAAGACGGGTTGCGACCTTCATACTTGCAATTATAGCCATTTTGGAGGCTATTTTTATTCGAAATTAGTAGCCAAGCCTGCCAATTTATGAAAAATATATAAGCAATTTCTTAAAAATTACTTTTTTATGGTGGTGCTAACTTAAACGTACTATTATTTCACCCCTAGCCACAAAAACACCTTCATCAAATTTATTGGCTCTCTGTCGCAACCCCATAGAATAATTAACCGGCCATTTTATTTGGCAAAAATCAGAATAATGCTTGGCTGTGCCTGTCAAGTATCAAGTTGTCAACTGTGATGTGTGAATGGCTCTTAAATGTCAAATTATTTAAAAATGTATACTTCTTTTGATATTTATTGCAAATAATTTGTAGTATATCTCAATTCAGGCTTTCCATAAAGGTACAGCAAGATAGATAATATAATGTTCTTATACAAAGGTAGGATATAATGCTGGTTTTTTTTTGTAGAAAATTTTTGTTATACGATTTTGGATTACATATATATTCAACCAGCGAATTGTAAACATTAATTAGTAAACTTCTAGTCATAAATTTCCTCAATAAATAAAATTTAAAAATGAATCTTCTTACCTTGGTACCGAGGTATTTTGTTGTGTTTTTTATTTTAATTATAAAGTTGTAATTTATTTGTATGTTGAAAGAAGGCCTTTGTAAATTACATTGCTCTTTATGGATCTACTTTAACACAAAAATAGTTTTGTGGCTATAAGTTGCTATAACCTATTGTCGCAAAACTATTACTAATTTAAACATAGTAAGTAGTATTATTATAACATCAAGTAATTTTTTAAAATAAAGTACATGATCTCAAAATATAAATAATTTATAATAAATGCGGGCAAAACGAGGGGTAAAATAACAATAAATTAAGGGAAATACTTAAAAAGGGCAGGTTTAAAGAGTATTATCACAACAAATTATATCCGTTCTGTTTATTTATCAAGTATTGTTTGAGGTTACTTTTGAATACATTTATTGTTTTTTTTTATTTTCTGTAGGCAGTCTATTAAATTTTTTAAACCTTTAATAAAAATTGTATTTTGGGAACTTTTAGTGATGGCTTGCCATACATGAAAGTCAGATTGGCTTCTTGTATTTTAGTTGTGATATTTTGAATTATATTGAATTTTTTCATTAAGATCTATTATCTATTAAGATCTGATGCGATGGTACTGTCATTTTTATTTTATAAATAAATATCAGTCATTTACTGAACATAATTCTGAACTGAAAGCCAATTTATTTCTTTTAACATAGTTGCAATACTCATCCTTCTGTCCCTTTTACATGAGCAGGCTTAAGAGGTAAAGCGGCAAATTATTATTGGATAAATTGCTCAAACAAGTTTGTAAACCCTAATTAAAAGGCGATATAGAATGGTTTTAAAAATCAAGGCTTATGGAAATCATTACATGGTTTAACCTAATTAATGCCAATGCTTCACAAACCAAAAAATTCAACGTCCTATATAATACTACTATATCGGCTTTCGGTCTTTCGTTCTAAATTAAATCATTTCTCGTTTTTGTTACGCTACGAGTTTAGCCTTGTGGGCCTCAGTCTCGATAAGGTGGGAACCACCATTTTAGCGTCTCTCGAATTTTTAAGTTAAAACAATGTACTTATGCCACCTGAATAATTTAAATCATCCATCGCCCAGAGATATCTTTTCTGCCATTTTCTGTCCATGTTACTTTGATCTTCATGGCGTAATCTATGATCTTCATCAGGGGCTGCCAACACAATATCCTTATCTATGATCTTCATACAACGCTTTGGATCAAAACCATGATCAAAACAGATATAATAGACCTTTAGTCCAGTGGTCCCAACTGGTGATAAGTAAAAGTGATCGTGAAAGGTTTCTGTAGAACATATAAAAGAGTTGCCAATAAATAGAGATTTTGAAAGAGATAAGCATTCAATATTATTATTTTTTTTTTAATCTAAGAGGCATATTCTTTATATGTATGCATATTTTAAATTAAATAATTGAAATACCAAAATCTTCGTAAAAAAAGACTATAACCCGAGGGGTCATCCATTCCCGAAATACTGGTACGTCTTTACTCAAATTCACCGAAATCACTAAAAATTTTCTCGAAATTTCCGAAATCGTAATCGAAAATCATGATTGAAATCATCACCGAAATCAAAAATGTTAATGCAGCTTGTAGACCAAAAGACAAAGGAATAGCCCTCTCCCCTCAAAAAAAAGGTCAGCGTATAAGAAGGATTTTTAACGAAATCACCGAAATAAAATTTTTTTATGTGATTTCCGAAATACAAGTAACTTTTGACCTTAGTGGTTTCGCCCTCGCTATACCCTTATTTTTTTTTTTTTTTTCGATTTTTTTTACAGTATGTTTACTCGTCTGTACTTTAATACGGACGCAATGGTATATCTCATAGCACCTAACGTGTTAAGTCCATAAAATAGTTTTATTTATTGCACCAGTTATATAAGAGGCCAACTTGGAAAAAAAAAGAAGATTCTAACCAAAGACAAATGTCACTGATGTTACATGTCATTTAATATTTTGGTTTTGACTTGGGCAAAGTAGTAGAAATACTTCATTGAATTTTGGGTTTTTAGTTTATCATAATAATTGGATAATAATAAAAATGAATATCATGAATGAAATAGTTGCTGAAGAATTAACTTCTTCACAATTAAAACAAATCCTACAGGATCGCTATGTAAGTATTAAATTAACAATTAACTTTATGTGCATTTTCAATTTGATTTATATTTACAGGGACTACCACTTAATAGTTATTATCTACTTCACAATGGAAAAATAGTTGATTCAATCACTATTCTTGAAAATGAAATGATTGGTTCACTTAAAATTGTGCCAAGAATTTTGGGTGGTAAAGGTGGATTTGGTTCAATGCTAAGGGCTATTGGAGCTCAAATAGAAAAGACTACTAACAGAGAAGCGTGTAGGGATCTAAGTGGAAGACGTTTGAGAGATATTAATGAAGAACAAAGGTTTGTTTCGTGTGTTCCTAATTTTATTTTATAAATAAAATTTCTATATAAGGTTTACCAAAAAACTGCACGGGGATGAGGGTTCCTATGACAGTACAATCAATATATTATCAAGGGTAGATTTGTAGTACTAACCTGTATGTCTGTACTTATTGCTGCTCCCACTTGTTCTGACAAAAATTACCTGATACCTCAATCTCCTAAAAGCCAAGCCTTCCACCATATTATGTCACCATGACATATAGTATTAATCTGTGTAATAACATACCTTCTTTTTATTGTATCTTGCCACTACATTCTCATTAATAAGACTAACCTCAACATAATGCAGTCCAGTATAGTCTGCATTAGGTACCTTTAGTGGCCTATTAACAAATCTTACAGCAACTTGCTTCCTTTTGTATTTTTGTAATTGAATGGTTCATAACAAATATAAAAACCTAACTGAAACATTTAACTAAAGATAGTGTTAAAATATTAAACATTCCATGGAAACTCAGCATAATGTAAAATCCTCAAATACAACGTTCCTAGGGCCGATCCTTCAATTGTCAATTCAATGCACTTTCAATAAGCTCTAGGGTGTGTTCCAAATCTTACATGAAGGTTGAGCTAAAAAAATAAATTGACATTTCTTGGGTGACAGTTTTAGGTATGGCTTTTATAAGGAATGATAGATTTCACTTACTATAAGAGCCATTCAGTTCATATCTTCTCCCTTGAACTCTAACCTAATATTTTTACGATACAAAACCATTTTAAAATGTTAAATAGTATTTTTAATAGTTTTTGCTACTTCTGGTATTCTATGTTTGTGATTTGACACAAAAACAACATAAAAATTAATATCAATTGATGCATAATAGGCTGTAGTCATTGATAAAAGTGTACAAGTTATTGAAAAGTACACTTTAAAGCTTTATTTAACTAAATACCTGTTTTAAAAATTAGCATAAATTAAATGTAATATTTTACATGCTTCAATATAATATCTATTAAAACTCATTTCACATGTAAAAGTTAGTCCCCACGCCCTGTTATGATGTTTTTTTTAGGTAGATGACCATGAATGATTTCATGTATATTCATTTCTAGTTTCCAAATTTTGTTTTTAAATATATTTACTCTCTAATTCATTTCATATTTTTATTTACCTTCCTTATACTTAATAAACATTAAGAAAAAATTATTGTATTCAGTTTTAGGCAGGTACAATTTGCACTTTTAATAAAGAGGATTACCCTGCTTCCTGTAGGTACATATTCCTAGAATAATCCAGTATCATTCCCTTGCACATTCATTTGCCTGATTTGGGAAAACCAAAGATGTTGAAATGTTTAACTTTATGTGTAAGATAAGATTAGAAAAATACACAGTGTGTAATTTAGTCCAATATTTCGATTTTTGATAGGTTTATAAAAAAGTTTTAATCAACATTTTTATGAAATAAATCAAGTTATTTTTATAACTCAGTTGGACATTTTCTGGGTGCACCATACTCCATAACTTTAAAACTAATAAATGTAGCACTACCCATGTGGTTAGTGGTTGTATTATAACTTCAATGCTGTTGACAATCATAACTTCAATTAAAACTAGAGTATGAAAAACTGAAAAAATATCCATGGTGTATTATTTAAATTAATATCATTTTGGATAAATTTTAAATAGGTAATCAACATTAGAGTAAGGCAATATTTCACAATTTCACAGACATTCATTATCTTTATCGATTTTATAAATGATTTCCAGAAAAACATTAGCCAATACTTAATTTTAATAAAAACAGTAGTGTAATTAAAAAATCACACCTCATGTTTCTATATTTTTCTCTGAATTGACATTACTATGTTTAAAGTTTTAGACGTAGATACTTATTTAAAAATGTTTTGTGAATAGGGATGTTATACCTATAGGTACTGATATTTTTCAAAAAAAACTTTTATTTTTAAACCTATTAGAAATAGAAATACTAGCAAGTTACTTTACTAGTTGTACCCACTGTATTATATGAATAAAAGAAAATTTAAAACATTTTTTAACCCAAAACCTAACATTTTTGTGGCTTATAGATAAGTATTCAGGTTAAATCCGTTTTTATGTCTTGATTATATGAAATTAGCTCCAATATAAGTTTTACATTTGATTCAATTTTATCATACTGAAAATAGCTATTTATGTATATTTTTTAAATTAGTTTATGAACTATAATAATTATTGTAGGTTGATTTAATTCTTTTCATAAAGAAAAATAAAATTAATATAGGTACCTTATTGCTATATAATAGAAAGAAGATAATTTTCAATATTTAAAAAATGCATTGGAAAGCTTTTTTCTGCTTGTCAGATTCTTTAAAATTATAATTAAAACTAAAAATTTTTAAAGTAAATCTTTATCTATAAATTACGTTTTAAATTAATTTTTGTGTGCTTATGTCCATTTTTTTTACAAACAAAACACTGTTGAATCTATTTAATCACATAAATAATCAAACAAAATCAGAAAAAGCAGTTTTCACAAAAAGATGCTGCAACCAACCAAAAGTACTTTTATGAATTAAACAAATTTACAACTTGATCTACAAATACGACAAATACCATCAAAAGTAAATGTGCTGTTGCCAATCATAAAATTTCTTCTGATGATTTAAAGTCAAACAGTATTGCAAGCTAATGTATTTACATTACTACTGGTAAAAACACCATAAACTTGGCATCAATGTTCAGGCATCAGATTATTATGTTTCTGCCGTGGACGCCAACGTTGAGGCTTCAGAAATTTTGTAAATAATCCTATTTCTCTTAGTTATATATCTATGATAATTCCTCAGTGACTAAAAAATGTCTCACTGAACCTTCTTTTTTATTTAACTTGTAATGTACATATTTAAAATTAAACATACCATGATATATTGTTTGAAAAAGGTGTCATAAAAGTCCAACTTTTTACCACACTCTAAAGTCCAGTAAAAAGTTGTAGACTGTAGTAAATAAACCAAGGTTGTGGAACGAGATTCATAAATCACTCAGTTGACTTCATTAGATGTTTTTGAACAACTTGAGCAAAAATAGAGGCATTAAACTTATCATGTGAAATTGTTAGTTTCAGGAATTAAATGTTTGAGCTAGTTATTCACAATGAACTACTAAGTGAACTAATAAGCATATTAGGCATGCCATCAGCACTGATGATCAGATATTAAACAATAAATTATGGTTCACTTTCAATTAGTTAAACAAATGTGGCTAAAAAAAGAAATTAAAAACTATCGAATGAGAACCTTACTCTATTAGCGAATATTTACATTCTAATTTAAATTAAAAATTGTTTGGTTTTGGACACCATTTCATTCTGTGCTGTCAGTTATAAATACTTATTTGTATCTGTCAACTTTTTTTGAAATAAAGATTATTATTATTATTCTATTGAGACCACTTCACGTTTCATTACAATCAAGTTTTCAATTATTTTTTTACTGGATAATTTTCCTACGTATTGAACCCTCATTAGAAATGATTGCATATCTTAAGTAATGTTAAAGAAATAATTTTCCAAAATTTCTTATTTTATTAGATTAAAAAACTGGATAAACCAACAAGCCGAGAGAGAAAAGGAAGCCAAAGAGAGAAAAAAGAAAAAACTAGAAAAAGCATGTCAACTGCCTAAACACGAATTCAATGATACAGAATATGATAAAGAAAGATCTGCTCTTCCAGAAGCAGTAGAAGATGCTGTACTTCAAGGTCTTCTTGCTTCTACTAGTAGTGTATCTACAAAAAGGAAAAGCAAACAAGAAGTTGTTAAAAAGAAAAAACCTAAACTTTGGTAAGTTTCAGTTATAATTATAATATAGGTTTGTTCTGTTTTTGCTCAGTAGGTAAGAGGAGTTCCAACAAATGACTGTTCAATGGATGATATAATGTCATGAATTGATTTTTGTATGTTAATTTCAGAACATGATTAAAAGCAGGAACTGCTTGGACCGACCTGCATATTGCAGTATTCATCAGATGACAGCATGTACTGACATCTGATATATTTTTTATTTAATTTTTATATTTTAAACTATATTTTTCCTTTGTTTATAAGACATTCAGCCAAATAATTTAGTTAGGAAAATTTTGAGCCCAAAATATTATAAAATTTAGAAAATTCATAATTATATATCATTCTTTTTTTTTAAGGGTTGAAGATGAGTTGGATGATGATCTTAGTTCTAGTGGAAGTGAAAAAGATGAATCTAGCAATAGCACTAAAGAAGAAGAAAAGGAAATTAAAAATAATAAAACTGAAACCCTGCTGGAAATTCCTTCAGTAATCCCATCAACAACTGAAAAAAAGATAGAAGGACATAGTTTGACCATAGAAAATAAAGAAAAAGAATCATGATTTATACTATTTGGTAGATTAAACTGTGGCTTACTCTGTCAGTCAAATAGAAAATTAGTTGATACTACAAATGACTGAATAGATGGTGACTGTTTAAAACATTTTAATTTTTGGAATAAAAATAATTATTTTTTAAGTTAATTAATTTAATTTTAGACATTATAAAAACTATTAATTTTGTGAAATAAAAACAAGTTATACGAATTTAAAATGTATTTTTACATAAGTTATTCATCATTCTCCATTTCACCAGTATCAACAGTACTGCTTTCCTCCATTTCGCCAGTATTGACAGTATTGTTTTCCTCCATATCAACAGTAGTGTTTGTCTCCATTTCTTCATCTCTAGATTGATTTTCTGTTTCATCCATCCTTTCAATTTCTTCAGTGTCTGAAGGTTGTTCTTGAATCTGTGTGGAAACTTCAACCGATTGATTTTCAACGGGTTCATCTTGAATAGGTATTGGGAGCTGTTGTTTTCCTGAATCTTCATCTTCACTATCTGTGTCTCTATCTTCTCCGGGATGTGACGAAATAAAGCCGTCATGAGATTTTAAATGAATATCGCCAGGTTTGTCCCATTTGTTTTCAGACTGAAAATAAATACATGTAAGAATGTTTAGTAGGGAGAATTGACTGTGTCTCTAAATGAGCAATGACAGTTATTAGTACACGAGAGATATGAGAGAAAAGGGATGTTTTCGGAAAAAAGGTTATCGGGCAATTTTTTAATTCACGAATCGTAAGTTGACTATAAAAGAACAGTTAAACCAAAATATCGAACCTTCATTAGCATTTTGTGTTATTTGTATGGAAATCAGTTTTCCGCAAAAGCGGCGAGACGTAGTAGAAAATGTTTCATACAAAAGTTGTATGTACAATGTATGCATTGGGTCACAACACTACGATGATAAATGGAAAAAATAGAGGGCCCCAAAGTTCACAAAAGTAGTTTGTTTGAGTATTCTTAACATCTATGAATGAAATAAAATTTTCATTTAAAGCAAGACATAAAAAACTAGTGAAAATTTAGAAAAATGCCCAATACGTAAAAACAAATAGAGATAAAAAATTGGAACTAAAACAATCCAAAAGAGAATACAATTTTATACAATACAGAGTATTCTTAATATCGATTTAGAATGAAATGTAATTTTTATTTAAGGGAGAGACAAAAAACAGAAAATTTGGAAAAATGTCTTTCATGTAAAAAAGAATAAAGATAAAAAATTGAAACTCTAGAACTATCAAAAAGAAAAGAAAATTTTATACGAGGAGTTAACCGCCGGGGAAATCTATTGTATACGACAGGGGAAGTCAGGAGGAATTCCGAGAAAGTCTCCAAACTTTAGTTATTTTACGCATGCGCATTATCTGTCGAGTGGTTGGTAATGAAAGTAATAGATCTGCCACTGGCTGTCATACTTGTCACATTCTCCTCAACAAGTGCGATCATGAATACTGTGAAAACCTCGACGAATGTTTGATTTTCGGTACACCCCATAATATTCGCCAGTTTCATAGTTTTTATAAAAGGACATTAAAATCAAAATTAGTTAGTTGTGCATTTATGTTCTGTGTTTATCAGCAAGTGCCAATTTAAGGTAAGAGTAGAAATATTTCCTATGTCTACTTAGTCTGTCAAATGTTCCAATACATATCGGCATACAATTCTACAGGGTGGTTCGTAAGTAATGCTCCAAATGTCTCTAAATATTGCGATCTGACACAACTTACTTTAAAAAAATATACAGCGTGTCAAAGTTCAAATTTACAAAATGATTTTTTTCAATAAAGTGAAAGATTTTGGATGTACGAACGTAAAAATGTGGCGATGGAGATAGGGTTTTCACGGTATGAGAAATCATAATATGATGTCCGTTTCGATGCATTTCCTAAAGGGCGCCACATGAGCATTGTTGTTGGAGTAAATGTTACAGGGTGTGCATTTTATTAGGGTCCTATATACCTTTTCTCAGAAATTACCAAAAACAACAAAAGGTTCATGCCTCGGTTCAAACAAAAGTTACTTGGTTTTAAATAGTAACTATTTTAATAGTTTAATTTTTATTGATACAGCGTGTCTGAAAAGTGCTGCATCGACTTCAACACCAGAATTACAAATTATACACCGTTTATATTTTTAAAATCTACTCGATGATTTGATTTTGATGATATGACACTTGCTATCTAGTGTGAATAAAAGATCTACAACTACTTGAAAATAACGTTTTTTCAAACCGTTAAAAATCGAGAAAAACGGTTTACATGTCCCTATCCTAACTATTCAAGTTCTATTTAATGGTTTGAAAAATTATTTCATTCAAGATGATTCAATCAGCTGAATTTTTGATCACACTGTATTAAATATTTTTTTCTTCATCTGAATAGAACTTGAAAAGTTAAAATAAACCGTTTTTCTCGATTTTTAACGGTTTGGCTCCTAGTCTTCTAAATTTTAATACACGTGATTTTCACTATTCACATTAGACAGCAAGTCCCATACATCATTGAAATCAGATCATCCAGTAGATTTTAAAAATATAAAGGTCCCATTTAAAATTCTGGCATTGAAGTCAATGAAAAGCCCTTTAAAACAACTTAACTTCAGTGTTAAAGACATTTTGCATCGTATTGACAGAATACAATCTATTAATAATATTCTGAAGGATTGCACTGGAAGGCTCACATTTTCCAGAGAAGATAAGAAAATGGACTCGAACAAGTTGGACTTTAATCTTCCAGATTATGATTTCCGTTTAACTGACCAAGATATACTCCGCGTTGTTGGAGACGCTTTACAAAATTCCATAGAAGATGCTAAGGCGCTTGGCATCACCGTATCTGACAACTGTTGGAATTTTGTAACTGTTCCAGTGTCACGTGGGAAGACCTTTAAGAAAACAGACCCAGAGTCGGTTTTGCAACCTACAGAAAATTGGGTGTGATACCATGACTGAATTAAGAAAACAATTTCGTACAAATAAAAAGCGTAAGTCCAAGAAAATACCAATTACATCTAAACGCACCAAAAAAATAAAAACTACTAAGCACGACGATACCTCGTCGGAGACTGAAGAAGAGGATGAAGCCACTACTTTCAATGACAGTACTCATACGGAAGTTTTCGATTCTAACAAATCGGACGATGATTCAGACTGTAGCCAGTCTGTGATTGAGACACAAGTTGGTGAAGCTCTTGAAACAAAACGCTCTACGAAAGTTGAAGTGGCAAACAAAACTGATGAGCTTTCAGTTGACAGTTTTGTTGTTTGTATATTTATTTATAATGAAGGTACCAAAAAGGAGAAGCAAAAAAATTTATTGCTCAAGTGATAAAAAAAAAGAAAAATCGAATATTACTGTTACAATGGAAAAACAAATGCATATTCATTTCCAGATGTTCGGGATGAGATGATTATTCATATGGACCAAATTAATAATGTTTTAAGTACTCCTGTTGTATCTCAGGGAAAGTATAAATTTTTAGAAATTTCTAGAAATTTTACCGAATGATCTTTACTATTTTGTCACTATTTATTATCTATTTTTAAGTTCTTATCATTGTTTGATGCAAAAGTGCAATACTTTTATTATTGAACCAACCCTAATAACACGAGGTGGTTATTTGAATATGTGTTTAATCTTCAAATGATAAATTTTAATAATTTTGGAGGATTTACTTTTTTAAAGTTATTTTCGACCTGGTTGAGTATTATTTGATTTATTTACACAAATGTGCCTAGGCAACAGAAGGTGGTGTTTAACATTTATTACTTCAATAAAAATAGACTTCAGATTTTTTATTTTATTCCATATCATATCAAATTAATTATACCACTACCACTAGAACTGATTTTTTCAAATCATCGATAAAACTGGACATAAAGTATAAAGTATAAGTAACACATTAAGCCTCTGATTTATTTCTATAGTATAATAATAAAAATTATAGTTGAGGCTGTCTTAAAGAAATTGAATAGGTTTGTAGATAATTATGAACATAATGTACATCTCATTAAAGTCATCAAATATTAACAAGTAGGAACCTAATTCAACGGTAAAGAAAGTAAAAAGGGGCGTTCTCAATCAGGTAAAATCATCTAGACTCTTATTCCCTTCGAATTGTTCGAACAAATTTGGAAATTTAAGTCAATAAATAACGGATTAGTTAAAATAACTTATCGAAGCATTAGTGGGGGTAGTCAGGAGTAATTCTGAGGAAGTCGTAGAAATTCAGGGGATGTTAGAAGGAATTCACTACAAAAGAGGAAATATTTTGTACAAATTTTCGCTGCGGTCAACCCCTCGATTTTATACAATATACATATAGTATTTTTAAAATCGATTAACTGCATTATTAATTATTTTACGAATTAGTGTCGAAGCATGGGAATTATTAGTGTAAGAAAGGGGCGTACACAAAATTCTGCACGCAGGCGCTTGACCTTCCAGGATCGGACTTGGATGTCTGAAAGATTGGTACGCCAAAAGTATGACAGTGAACAGTGACTAGAAATAGGAACGATTGGTGTGTGTGGCTAGTGAAGATGAAGAAAAAAGTAATATGTAAATTAATTACTGTCAAATATACTTACCGGGTACAACTGTTTTAATTGTTTAACTCTTTGAATATAGAATTCATATACGAAATTTGCGATGTGCGTCATATCTTGAACAACCATAAGTTTACCAGTCGGTTTTTTATTATTTTGCCTTGTTGGTGGATAATATTCGTTCAATATTAAATGGAGTTTTATAGGACGGGAAGTGAGCTAAAAAACAGATAAAAGTATGAATGCCTAATAAATATAAATGACAAAAAATTATTAATTTGGTCATTCAGATATAAGAGCTAAACCTCAGTCCCGACAGTTACCAATAATGTTGCCATATGTAGTTTGTTAACAGTGATATTTATATTCAAAGCAATATCAATCGAAAATACAATCAATTAAATAATGTAAGTTGTATTGATTTTATTTTTTACAAATTCGTTTCAACTCATTTTGTGATCAATTATATCGTAATAGTCTCTGAATTTGGAAACAAGTCTCATGTTTTACATACGGAATAGCTTTTTGACGTATCTAGTACGACCTGTACCTGTTCCAAGTAGATACCTAATCCAAATATCTATTCCCGTTACAAGCTATTCTAACTCTAAATTTTAAGACAGATTTTATTATTGGCGCTTGGCGCATGTTCAGTAGGGAGTAGAGGAATCCCTGAATCCGGTGAATTCCATAAGCATAATATATAATTTCGATAGATATTTAAAGCGTGCCATTGTTTACATACATAATTAAATTAATTAAATTATTGTTTATTATGAATAGACGTTCGAGTGTAGTGTGGAATTTTTTTTCGGTGATAGATGACAAAAAACAAATTGCAAAATGTAATATGTGCAAAACAGTAATTTCTTATAAAACCAGTGTCTAATTTAAAAAAATACCTTCTAAGAAAGCATCATACAGTACAATTAATCTGAATAATTTTTAAAATGTCACTAGTTCCTAAATATTCTTCTGTCTTATAAACGTATTATAATCCCTAAAAAATACCTACAAACAAGAGAGTTGAAACATCAAACGAAAAACGAAACCTAATACCAAAATACTGAATAGGTACACGAACATATTACAAGTAGAATGACTAATCCGATATCATTCCATTTCAATAACGAACTTGTCACAACGCGCCATAGCGTCCAGTGACACAAGTAATAGGTTTGTGTGAAATTTGGTAACAGGTACACGGAATAGGCAGGAGAAACCTATTCCAAAGTAACAGGTCCAGTTTCATTGTAACAGCCATGAGTACATGTGAGCTCTGATTGTCGCAGATTATCTTACATTGCCATACCCAACAAACTTTATTGTCTGTTTCTCACAGATCCCTATAAAACAAAAAGAGGAAGTATGAAATCTGAAAATGGCAATATAGGAGAATATTACTGTCAACATCTAAGTGGTTGTTTTTTTTTTTTTTATTTTGATATTATTTATAATTTATAATAACTTATTTTGAAATGTATGAATTTATGAGAGCATACCGTCCAGGGTGAACGTATAATGAAAAAGCCATAAAAAAAAACAAACATCTATGATGGTATTCGCGAGCGTTTTCCATCAAGTTTCGGGTACAGTAGAAATGTGTTCCGGATTTACAAAAATTTAAGAAAGTTGTTACCAAAAACGAAAATAGTCACCGCTGCCGAAAAATATTTATTTTATACCGTTAAAAAAAATTTGGACTGAATTACAAAACGATAATAGTTTTCCAAAAAATATCGTATAATTTTTTAATTTTGAGTATGGCCGAAACTAAATTTAATGATTCTAGATGAAAACAATAGGAATTACAAATAAGCTAATCACTTGTACAAGGTGTATTTAACTTAATTTTTGTTAAAAAGTTATCTAGAAAACCCAATATACAAACGATTAGACTCCTACTTAGAATTTCTTGTTTTAGCCAAAAATCAAATTGATTTTGTCATTTACACCTGAGGGGGTGCCCTGTAATCAGGATTACTGAAGTTTTTAAGAAGAATAATTTTTATCAATTTAAAAATATAAACCTGTTCAAATGCTGGCGTCAACTCAAAACAGTTTCTAAACAAAGTAACTCTGGCAAATATGTACAATCCTAATCTGGCACGTGACATTGCTACTACCAATCGACGAACATCTCTTAAATGTCCCACTGCTTTTGTTCTCACTAAAGAAAGGATTATGTAATCATTTTGTTGACCTTGGTATTTGTCTACGGTAGTAACCTGAAAAAGAAAAATATATTTGGTTTACCAATTTACTCGAATGAAACGAATCAATTTTAGAGTAAAGCAGCCTGCAAAAAATAGCTTATTAACTGATGGATTGGATTTTATTTTAAAAATGGAATGAGCTTATTCTGAAACCTTGTCGATTGTCGTTCACTTAACCCCTTGGACCTTGTTTAACCATATCTCGATATTTTGTCATTCTGTTATAAATTCAATTCAATTTTTAAATCGATGATGGCTATGAAAGTCAAATATCGCTCAACCTGTATAGTAAATCTGACACTGTCAACATTTTTCATAAACAGTATAAACAGCCTACTAAAAAATATAAAGTTGCCACATTGCATCTTGCTATTATTTTGATATTTTAAAGCATTTCATTAAATATATTCAAAATTTTAACCAATCAAAAGATGTGAATCTGTTGCGCTATAATACAAAGGCTAACAAAAAGAAGTAGACAAGAGCCAAATAAATCCCCACTAAAACATGAATACAATTAATAAACCGAGGGGTGGGTGAACCACTCCCGAAATACTGGTATGTTTTCACCGAAATCACCGAAGTTACTACAAATTTTCTCGAAATTACCGAAATCATCATCGAAGATCATGATCATCCTCACCGAAATCAAATATGTAAATACAGCCTGCAGCATGTGGATCAAAAAAAAAAAGAAAAAGAAAAGAAAAAAAATTATTTTCGATTTTACAAAATTACCGAATAATCTATTTCAAAGGTAATACGAACAAATAATAGATTATTTAAAATATTCGATAATTCGTTAATTATTTTTTGAAACAGCTATTTATAGGTTAATCGGTTTTTAATTAATCGATTTTTTTCAAAGATCGAATAATCAATTTTAAAGGAAATACAAAAAAAATAGATTCTTTGAAAATAATAGATAATTCAGTTATTATTATTATTACTATTATTATTATTATTTTTTTAATCGATTTCTCGTAGAATCGGCTTCTTGGTTAATCGATTATTTAAAATAATCGATAATTCGGTTATTTGTTTTTTTGGAAAAACGATTTAAAGGTTAATCGGCTTTTTATTAAATTATTTTTGAATAATCGATTATTTTCGATTTTTCAAAGATTATCGAATAATCTATTTCCAAGGAAATACAAACAAAAAATAAATTATTTAAAATATTCGATAATTCGTTTATTATTTTTTGGAAACACCGATTTATAGGTTCAATGATAATGGAAAAATAGATTTTAAAGAAAATACAAAAAATAATGGGTTTATTGAAAAATCGATTTGTTGTTTAATCCCTTTTTTCATTAATCAATACTTTGGTTTTCGGTTTTTCAAAGATAAAATAATCAGTTTTAAAGGAAGTACCAAAAAAATAGATTATTTGAAAATAATCGATAATTCGCTTATTTTTTTTTTTTTTTTTTTTTTGAAAATCCATTTCTCGTAGAATCTGCTTCTAATTAATCTATTATTTTCGATTAATTCGGTTTCCTATTTGGAAAAAACGATTTAAAGGTTAATCAGCTATTTAATAAATCATTATTTTTGATTAATCGATTATTTTCGATTTTTCAAAGATTATCGAATAATCTATTTCAAAGGAAATACGAACAAAAAATAGATTCGATAATTTGTTTATTATTTTTTGGGAACACCGATTTATAGGTTAATCGGTTTTTAATTGATCGATTATTTTCGATTTTTCAAAGATAATTGAATAATCGATTTTAAAGAAAATACGAAAAAAAAAATAGATAATTTGAAAATAATTGATTGATCAAACATAATCGATTGATCGAAAATAATCGATTATTTTTAATGATTCAATGATTTCTGGAGATTTATGTGACATCCTCTATATTAATTAATATTCCCAAAGAAAGAAGCTTTAATATACCTTTTTCTGAGGCTACTATACAAAACAGCACATTTTCTCATTTTGACTAACTTTTAATATTAGAAAATAAAAGCTAATGAAATATTCTATAAAAGAACCATTGTATTCTCTTTACATAAAATTTCGTTGCATCTGTGTGATATTAGAAAATCACGTTAATTTTATTTCATAATAAAACATTCCATTAAACACCTTTTTAGTAAATCTAATAGTTCATTATGATTGTAATAAACAAAGTCCATCCCTGTCACAGCGTTCAGGTCTCCTCCCAATTCCCCCACTCCGTTAACCTTTCTTTAGAAATTGACAACATTCGCGAAGGTTAAACACCGTAGTATGTTACATCTCTGATCTCTTTTATCTAAGAAGCAAACATAAAGCTGTGTAGTTTTGATTACAAATAAACTATTTATAAAATAAGTTGGTGTATTTAGTGAATATAAATCAGAACAATTAAACTGTTAAAAATAAATAAATGCTGAAATAATCAGTTCAAATAAAGATAAATGTCATTAAAATAAAAATAATACTAAAAGCCAGTGTCACACAATACGAGCGACAACTTCCCTCAGGTGATTGGTTTTATTTAGCGTCTTCTTCCTGCTGGCCTTTGTTCTATAGCGCAACAAATAACCATTTTTTGGCTGGTTAAAATTATATTTGGTGTGGAACAGCCAAATGGAATACATTCGGTAATAAATAAATGGGGACGTGTTCGGAAAAACGCTCAGATACGTTGACTGGTATTTTTAGTTGTGTATTTTTTTAACAAAAACTTTTTATACAGTGTTTGTCATGTAACAATGGTCAATACAAACTTTTTTATTTTAAATGCAACACCCTGTATATTTTTCAATTTTTGGATCATGTACTATACCTAACTGTTTCGCAAATATTAAATGTTTTCCGATTTATTGCAAAAATTAACATTTTGAACATCTACATTGAGATGTGTTTTTTTTGTTACATTATCAAGAAATAAACAGTATTATTAGTTTTTGAGTGTGTTTAACGAATTTCTATAATCAATTTATTTTATTTTTGCAATAAACAGGTATAGAACATAGTAAATAAAATATGTCTAGAATTATCTGAAGAATTCAAAAACTGAAAAATATACAGGGCATTGCATTTAAAATAAGAAAGTTGGTATTGGCCACTGTACATAAAGATTTTGTTAAAATGAACAACTAAAAATATCAATCGACGTGTCTGAGCGTTTTTTCGACCACGCCCCCATTTATTTATTACCGAATTTATTCCATTTGGCTGTTCCACACCGTATAAGATTCACCAATGAATAATTTTAAAATATCAAAACCTCATTTTTTGGAATGACTTTCATATTCATCGCCGATTTGAAAAGAAACTAAATGGCATATAGTATACTTATTTCAAGGAAGTATATTATCGCACTTACCTTGTATGGCCTACCAATAAGAGGATTATTTGCACATCTGGTATTAATAACGTCTCTAATTAGATGTTTTTGCCCATTGTAGGTAGTTAAAATTGTTATTTTATTTGCTGGATAACCTATTAGTCGCATGTACATAAACAATGCTACACAATATTCGGCTTCAGCAAGATTCTAAAAAATAAATACATTTTCGATCAAAGTTACATGATTTACAAAAATATGAATTTATATACAAAATAAATTATTTAAAAAAATATATAGAAATGAACAGTATTCAAAATGTTTTATTACTTGATAAAAATATGGACTTGGTTCTGATTCTCCGACACCATTAAAATCTTGCACGTCTATTAATTGAAAATCGTAAGCGAATCCAGGATTTGCAAGTTGATATTCTAGGGAATTTTCGACGTGCTTCAAATTGCCCAAATTTTTGTACCTCCATTTATATAGATTGCAGATGCTAAAATTATAATGTTTGTATTTTTTTTTTTAAATATTTTAAACATAATGAAATTAAATTTAAAACAGAGTTTTTATGTTAACATAAATCTTTTAAAATTGAAATAGAACTATTTAATTTAATCAATACGACCAACGAGAAGTGGCTCACGTGATGCTTAGAAAAAGATAACAAAACAACTAGAGAGAGATCAAAATGATTATTGAAGAAGTGATCTATCTTCTCCAATGTTTACGCTGATCCTATTGCAATAATTTTGTTTCAATAAAGAAACAGGTATCTTATTAATATACAAACCTGGGTCTAGCTCGACCTTGTCCGTCCAGTTCAATGGTCGGTACACCTAATCTAACGAGTCTGGTAAATAAGCTTTGTTCCATGTTTGAATACTTTTGAAAAGCCATGTTTTTAATAACAGGTGGTAATTGATGATGATCTCCAATCATAATCCATCGTTTTAATCTATTAAATCCATCCTGAGGATTCTGAAGTAAAAGCGGAATAAACGTTTCGATTTCTAAAATTTGAGCAGACTCTTCCATGAGTATATTATCATATCTGAAACCTAAAAAGTAAACAAATACAAAGTATTTCAAGGATAAACATTTTAAGGTAATTATAGAAAGGTTTATTAAGCCGAAAGAAATATCCAGAAAAAGCTTAAATGATAATCGGAACTCTTGCAAAGAAAACTAAAACTATAAAAAATATTAGTTTTATTATCTAGCATTGAAATAGTCGTGGTAGAGCTTTATGTATAAACATACAATTGAATTTATAGATGTAACATAACGTATCACGTTTAGAAAGGTAACGACATTCAACTACTTCAAGCCTAACTCCGACATGGGATTAGCTGTGAGCATAAAAAATTGTTAATAGTCCATATATAATTTGAAATAACGCCGATAAAGCTTTATAGATTTGGTTACATTTTATTTTAATTAATTTGTTTTTAATTTTATCGCGGCCTAGCCAAATTTAAAATCTATTTAAGACTATAAGACCTAAAAATTCGTTATTGACTAGGAACATAAACATTGCTCGAGATAAAAAATGTCACTTTCGTTTACACAGTCTTATTTTATATGTATGCGGTATTGCCAAATTAATAAAAATATTAGTTTTTTATTATTATTTAATATTATTTTTATTTATTATTATTATTATTTAATAAAAATATTAGTTTTTTTATTAATTTAAGGGCATTAACTTTAATAATTTTGAAAACGGATACGAAATCAGCATCAATTTCTCTAAAATATTCCCAATTTAACTGTCCCACATATTGTGATGTTTGTTTACTTTAAAACAACAGTTTATTTATTAATAATTTATTTAAACACTTATTTTTTATAACACTACTATTTCTAATTTATATAAATTTCGAATGTCTTTGAATCGTTCACTATTTATATTCACAGTCCAATACTTTATTGTCAGCTGTCTATATATCACTGATTACTATTTATCTTCACTGTCCATATAATAACTAACTTTTGTTGGTCCTCCACCAATATTTATATACAAATTGGTGGTCTAGAATGCTCCTCCACCAAAATTACCAGAATATACCAGAAACGTTATCACGTTATATTTAGACTAGAAATAGTATCTCGTTGACTCTGGAATGTTCTCGAAAGTGTCTCCACCATAGTCGTCACATAGGTTTGGTCTTAAGGGGTTTAATTATGTATAATAATCGGACAAGTTGAGCCTCAAAGGCCAAATAAGACAGAAAGGGACTTGGAGGGTTAGAGCATGACTGAACAATGAAATGGCTTACATAACAATATCTTATATTAAGCAAGATATCAATATAGAGACCCGAAATTAGAAAAAATAATATTTTACTTACCAATTTCAACGAGTTCTTTTCTTTTTAAAGCTGCATGTGTACATGTCATCGCAATAATTTTCGCTTCTTTTACTAATAAATACTTGGACCGATCCAAACCAGATCGCAAGAGTTCAAAAGCTCGGAATTCCTCCAGTTCTTTGAAAATGTGATCTATGTATCTGAAGCAACCTTCGGCTATTTCGAGATCTTCTTCAAATGACTGTTGTTTGAACAAAGGCTGAGGAGCGTTGCTGAAGAAATCGTGGAAGGGAAAGTCGTCTTTTATAATGTTTATTGGAATGGCCTACAAAGAAAATGTTATTAAATTAATAAAAAGTGAGTAATTATTGTTTTAAGACTCTTTTGTGAGTCCAATAAATAATTTAAACAGAGAACATTCACTTTTGAAGCATCACATTTTGTACTTTGTCGAATATTATTAGAGTGTTCAAAAGAGGCTGGTAATATTATGATTAACCTCATATCGTTTTAATTTCCATTAAAAACAAATTTGTTATATCATAATACGGCTTTTCCATATCAATATACCCTCAAAATTTCGTCTAGTTGTCCGCGTTATACCTTATTTATTTTCATAAGTTTCGGTTTAAGTTTAGTGCTATAAATAACGGTGTGCTTAAAATACAATGCATTTCATATAGAGCCTATTTTATGCATTGCCGCACTGAATTCATTAAATATATAAATTTTCACTGCAAGGAACTTTTGATCAATAACCAACATGGCTTCTGTCAAAATAAATCTACAATTACAAATCTATTGTTATACGAACAAAATATATTAAATGTTTTAGAAGCTAAAGAGCAAGCTGACTCTGTTTACACAGATTTCGCTAAAGCGTTTGACAGGATTGATCATGAAACATTGTAAACGAAACTAGTCATTCGGTATACCATTTCAGCTGGTGAAATGGTTTAAAAGTTTTTTGACAGGTCGAAGTCAGCAAGTTAAAATCGCTAGTAATAGATCAAGATTAATTAGGGTTTCCTCAGGTGTACTACAGGGCTCTCGTTGTTCACCACTTTTATTTAATATATTTATTACCGATATAATAGAATGCTTTAAACATTGAGAGTTCTTAATGTTCGCGGATGACTTAAAGTTGTATAGACCAATTTACTCATTCAGAATGATCTCCACAACTTAGTTAAATGGTGCGACCATAATAACCTACAGTTGAATGTTAATAAATGTTGCTTTATAAGCTTTTTGAAGGGAACAAAAAGTGCAACTCACAATATTACATTAATGATAAGCCACTATCTCGGGTTAATTCAGTCAAAGATTTAGGAGTTATTTTAGATGAACAATTAAGATTTATTGAACATATGCTTAGGGTTAATATTGCGTAATTGTTCTGATTTCTCTCTATAAGCCATAAAAAGAGTTTATCAAACATTCGTTGTACCTCAGTTGGAGTATGCTTCTATAATTTGGTCGCCACAATATCATATACACTGTCTAGTAGTGGAAAGAATACAAAATAAATTTATAATCATAATTATAGTAGGATGTTAAATGAAATGAATATGAGCCGACTTGAGTACAGAAGATTTGAATTGTATCTATAGATTATTAAATGGTCTAGTCATATGCCCGGAACTCATAGAAATGATTTCTTTCAATATTCCTAATAGAGTCCTTAGGCAATTAAATATGTTCCATGTTCCATTTCACAATACAAACTATGGCATGCATTTACCTATTGAAAGAACATTGAGGGTAATAAATCAATTGAATATTGAGGTTACAGGCATTTCTTTTAATAAATTTAAGGCAATCTGTACGAATACATTGGAGTAAAAATGTATTATTACAGACGGATTTACAATACTTAAAATGCATTTATTAATCTACAACTTATTTGACTTAATTTTAACTTTTTTTTTCTATCTTACTTGTATTTTTTCATTTACAATTATCTGTATCATTTTTGTGTTTTGCTTTGTAATGGGGTTGATCCCGTTTAAATAAATAAATAAATAAAAATAGACATACTTAAGTCAATTCTTAAACCACATATTAAATTTCTTTCTATATTACTGTCATTCTTAAACGTCAAATCAATTAATTCAAGTTTTTAAAACGAATTTAATGGATTTTATTTGAGTGGTTGAGTACTAAAGTGAAAATTATCCTTTAAGTTAAAATAAATGTGAATATTACACGAATAACAAACAGGATGGTGAAGTAACGATGATTTTTGCATGAGTTTTAACGAATGTCATAATGAAATTCGTATATAAAATTTATATGATCTAAAATATTCATTTTATATTAACTTAAGTGGTAAATGGATCAAATACTATTACATTGGCGAGTGTAAGGGGTAAAAGGACCAATTATTTTTACATATGTAGCCTGACAAGATAAAGTGGTCAAACATTTTTTATATAAGTAGGGGAAAAGAGGCCAAATATTTTTACATGCACAGACTTAAATGGTAAAGGATCCAAATATTTTTACATGGGCAGGCTTAAGAGGTAAATAACTCCACAAAAATTGTTTGAAGTTCAAATAATTTGCAAACCAGGGCAAGAAATGTGAAGAGCTTCTGTGTGATTTAGTCTAAGTAATGCAAATAATTTAAACCTCAAAATTCAATGTCTCATTACTTTTCAACATATTTCGATGTTGTTAAAAATCGTTTGACTGAGAGATAAGTCGAGAATCAATAATTATTAACCATTATCGATTTTTTTTTATTTCAGGGTAATATTTAAAAAATTTATAAGGTAATAATATCAGCGGATAACATTTTTGGGTTTTTTATTAATCGATTTTCGCTAGGTGTTAGTGGTTTGCTTATTACACCAATTTTACTTACCTTTTTGTTTTTAGGTTTCACGATACTCAAGAAATGTTCCCATCTAGATAATACTTGATACAAGTAAAAATGCCCTGCGGTTTCGCAAGTATACGCCACGTCACCTTCGACCTTCAAGGATTTCTGTAATTTCTCCACCTCCATCAATAGATCTAACCTTTTGGCCAACACATAGTTGACTCTACCGTATCTACTGAAATCCTTTTCAGTTTCTAAAGCTTCTTCTCCGTGACCCAAACGCAACAGATGTCTTTCGTCTATATCCAAAGCAACAATTTTGTCGAAAAGTTGATTTAGGGCCTGGTTAGAGTGCGTTACGATAAGCGTTCGTTGATTGGGAAAGTTGTGGTAAATGTTGGAGATAATTTGGACGGCGACGTCAGTTTTTCCGGTACCAGGAGGACCCACCACCAGTGTAAGGCCAGGCTGCATACCGGATTTGATAGCTTCCACTTGAGTTGGCGTGAATGGTATCATATTTCTAATATATAAAAAAGAAATAAATAGCAAATGATTATTTTTCAACAGAATTATAGTGTTATTGTTAACTATTAAGAAAAATTGTCATAAAAATGTAGTTGTATAAAAACGTACAATATTTGACGAGCATAGAATGATGATGAAAGTCTGTAAAACTTCCTAGTGAATAATAGCCACTACATTATGAAAGTGGAATAATAAAGTTTATCAAGAGACATAAATATGCGAATGATGATGACATTTCAATTGATCTAATTTCTTAATAATTAATTAAATTACTGTAAGTATACATTTTTTATTGAACAAAATATATTTTAAACCATAGATATAGAAACCACAAGATTTAAGCACCGTGATCGGCAACAATCAATCACATTCTAAGCTAATGTGGTGGATAAGATTACAGTCGATTTACCACATTGCCAAGTCTACCTAAATTACTTTCTAATAGTTGTCAGCAAATACGAAACCTCTAATATTCCTGTTATAAAATACTGTTAATATTAAGTACGTATAAGATCGGGTTGAAGCAACTTTTAAAATATTACAAACCAAATATAATCTTTGATAATCAATTATATAAAAAATAAGTACAGTGATAATAAAAATATCGGCCTAAACGTGGCAACAGAGGTTAGCTGCATCCCATTCATAAATTGTTCACGACTTATGTCGCTTTACTGTCGTTTTTGTACAAGGTTAAATAGTATCAGTTGTCAAATCGTGTTTATTGTTTCTTATACATTTTGGACAATATTAAACATTTTATTCTGCAAATATAGTTAGAAAGTGTGAAGTATGCAAAGAATTGGATTATCTAAATCCAAATGTATCGTTCCACAAGTAAGTTCAAATTGAAGTAAATTATAGGTTATATTTTTTAATATCTGTCACCCATTTTAACTATATAATTTAGGAAGACTAATTTCTGGAGACAGTTTTGTGTATGCAGCCATCGAAATAAAATAAAGTAGAGACGACATAATGGCGCGGCAATCTGTCGAAAGCGGCAACGAACATTTCGCTCAAAATGCACATAAGATTTTTTCTACGATCACATTTTTTTTAAAAAATAGATATAAAATCTAAAAATTTGACGTAAGTAGTGTATAATGTGTTGTCTATATCTAAATTAATCATGAAAAACGGAGTTGATATTCAAAGTCTTGGATAATAAAACAAATAAAACATCAAACTATGTACAAATAACCTGAAAATCATTTATTAAAAAGAATTATTATAATATTATATCAAATTTAAATTTGGCGAGCAACAAAGCTGTCAAGTTTTCCGCTCGGCGAGCGACAAAGCTGTCATTTAATGTCAGTTCGCGGAAAACGTCAACTTTGCGGTTGTATTTCGAAGCACAAAAGCCTACTTTGGATAGTGATCGTAGAAGAACACTATTTTGTGATAGGACAGAACGACACACTTCGAGTGACGGAAAAGTGTAATGAAAATGGCGACTTGAGTACTACTTTGATTTCTTTGAAGTCAATAATTTTATATTTGAAGATTGATGGAATCAAAATGATTTTAAATCATTTAAATGAAGCTATTTAACAAAAATGGCATTTATTTTCACCAAAGCTGACTAGCTTCACTATCTCGAGTATGACATATGACGTAAAAGTGTATGGCAAAGGTGCGGACACATAAACATCGTCATAGCATCTCCTCTTTCTCAGTGTGTGCAGCACAATGAGAAACTCAGTGTCTTCTTCTTTGTCTTACATTGAAAGTAAAATTTTAGCAATTTTTTTAACTATTTCAAAAATTTTAATTATAAATAAATATTTTTGGAGCGGGTTGTACAATAGGCACATAAAATGTATACTTAGTTAAAACTGTTTACCTCGTTGTATAATCATCAATTTTATTATTATTAAACACAGTTTTAAAAATTACATTTGTACTTTGAATATAAGCAGTTAAAAATTAAACTAAATTGAGTTTACAACCTGCCCTTAGTGGGATTTTCACCTTGAACTTTCATATAGAACATCAATGTAGTAAAAAGAAACAAGCATACTTACTTTTTTGGTTCATTAAAAAGATATGGACCTCTTCTAGGAATAACATGAGGTTCTACAAGAATTACTTTTTTAATTTCGTCCCCTTTTTCTTTCTCTTCTTCGTTTTTATCATCTTTTCCGAGATTTTCAAATGTAATTTTAAAAGGTCTGATTAATTTTTTCGGATCGTCTGTTTTGATATTTATTTTGTACTCTGGAAAACACGATCTCAGGTGATCCATATCAATGAACGTATCGTTGTAATCCATAGTAGGTATTTGATTTGGTAAATTATTGTAGTTGGCGGCGCTCGGATCACCGTAACCCAAAATTATGTCGTGTAGCCATTCGGGTACGACACATTCTGTGTTCATTAGTTCACGAATTGTTTCTAGAACTGCTTTGAAGTTGTTTTCTTTGGGTTTTCTTCTCATAAGTATATTGAAACCTTCAATAATACAATGAAAACATTAGTCATACATAATTTAAATTAAATGCGGCGGTATAGGAGTTTGTTTGTTCATGCTCATCTAAATAATATTCTACCCATAATTTACCCCTTATGAGTGAATCTTAACCCCAAAAACTGGCTGAGCTTGCCCGGGGAAGGGAGAAAACCCGGAAAACCTCACCCACCATCATCGAAACGATATAGCATGGCGATTTAAAATTTGGATGTCATATCAACATAAATTGCTAATAATCCATCAAATCCTAAAACGAATTATGCAAATTAATTAAAAATTCACATGGTTTGATCTAAGATCTAAAGCCGCGTATCGCTCAACCACAAATATGCCTGTAAATGAATTCGGCGCTCGAGACAACTGCGCTTCCGAGACACTAGACAAGGTTTTTACCATTTTAGTTAGAGGTGAGATGTGGTAAGGATAAATTCAGCTTCATAAGATTAAGGAGGGAAAATAAAGCAAAAAAAAATTGGACGACCATAACTTCATTACTTAAATATTTACTGTAGGTATCAGAAAAAGTGTATAGCATCAGATTTGTTAAATTATTGCGGCCACATTGGATTTTTAAAGAATAATATTAACCTTTAATAAACTATATTTTAAACGAGGTGCAGTATGGCATTAAAATTTGAAAGAAATACCCTTAAATTAATAGAAAACTAATATTTTCCTTGATTTGTATATTTGTATAGCAAGTAGCACGTGAATTTATTTGTTTTAATATTACATATCTTGACCTACCACTAAAAAAACTTAAAATATTCATGGCCTACCATGTGAAGATATTCATTCTTCCGATATAATAGGATTATAACAAGATTTTTATAAAATTTGAGTTTGGAAAGATTAAAAAAGTTTCAAGTTTAAGTTTAAATTTTCGTTTTTAAAATTTAATTGCAAAAAAAACATAATACGTGCTTATTTGTTAAAAACCCCAAGTACATTAAGAATAACATTTATTTTTAAGATAAGCA
This sequence comes from Psylliodes chrysocephalus, assembly GCA_927349885.1. Taxonomy (NCBI): domain Eukaryota; kingdom Metazoa; phylum Arthropoda; class Insecta; order Coleoptera; family Chrysomelidae; genus Psylliodes; species Psylliodes chrysocephalus. The sequence continues at coordinate 22,010,546 of OV651825.1, read as the reverse complement.
ACAATTAAACATTTTATTTTGCCATAATTTATATAATGAAACGAGTTCTTCTTTTAATACATGGCAACTCTGTTTCATATACCTGACATTTTTCTGCTACATGGTTGTTGACGAATTTTAGTTTAGAGATAAAAATTCAAAGCCTATCACCGAAATCAAATACGCTCCTGTGCGAATATACAGGGCGTCCCATTAGTGTGCAATTGTTCAATATTTCAATTTGAAGAGTACAGGGGAAAAGGGGCTCATCGAGAATTTCCGAAAAATACCGATATTGTGCCATTTTGTACTTTGTGATCTTACTGGCGATATTATCGAAACCGGCAAAAAGGAGCTTCTTACCAGCTATATCGGTATTTAAAAAAAGGTGTACAGGGCAAGAACGGGCTCATTTAGCAGATGCAGACAAGAAGGGGCTTATTGCGTGAGAAATTATTTTGCGCGAGGATTTTGCCACATGTTTAACTGTTTGACATACTGATTTAGAAGTTATATTCACCTATTTGTTTACATGACACGTTCTTGAAAGAAGTGATAATTAAAAATGAGTATCAGTAGTGATGATAATGAGTTTGAAGATGGTGTAGAAGTAAAGAAAACGAGAAAAAGGAAAATAACCGGAAGAATAAGAGATGTTAGGAAAAAAATTAAAACTATGTCACATGAAATGGGACCAGACTGCAAGTGCCAAAAAAGTGTTTTAAATTAGTGCCACAAGAGACTAGGATTAAAATTCTGCAACGATTTAATCTTCTACCATCTACTAACGCACAAAATGTATACTTTTGTGTACTAATATCCATCTTGCCCGTCCAGCAACCATCAAAAAAAGAAGTAAGTAAGCATTATGAAGCCACTTATAAATGTCGATTAAGAGGAATGTTTAATGATGCTGTGAAGTATGCCGTAAAGCTTTTATATTTGTTCATGGTATCACGAAAAAAAAGTTGAGTATCTAGTAAAGAGCCTCAAATCGACTGGATCAGCACCGGAAGACAAACGTGGCTTGCATGGTAAACAAGAGAACTCGCTTAGCATTGAAACAAAAAGTGCAGTCCGTGAACACATTAATTCATTTAAGGGCAGAAATAGCCATTACAGCTTGAATAGGACCTCAAAACTTTATTTGCAAGAAGATTTGTAAAGAAGATGTACAACATGTTTTGTGAGCTCCATCCAACTATTAAACTGTCCTACGAAAGTTATAGAACTATTTTTATTCATGATTTCAACATAGCTTACGGGTACCCACGTACTGATACATGTAGCACGTGTGATGAGTTTGTGGCAAAGTTAAAAGGTTTAGAAGCAGAAAAAAGAACAGCAAGCAATGACGAAGACGTCGAGAAAATAACAAAAAAAAAATATTGAGAGCATTACTATAGAAAACAATATTCACAAAAGAAAAGCCGAGACAATCTATAAAAGAAAAAGAGATGCAAAAGATGTATGCAAAAAATCTGCACATATGGAGGCTATATGCACTGATTATGGTAAAAACCTGCCAGTGCCCAACATTCCTACGAACTATGCCTATTACAAGAGGCAATTGTCGATTTATTCGTTCAATGTTCAGCTCGAGAAGTGTATTCTACGTATACGAGGATGGGATGAAAAGTTTCCGGCCTAACATAGAACGCAACACAATAGTGACTGAATAAGAATTTATTTTTCTACATAGTCCCCTTGTTGGGTAATACATTTGACCCAACGATGTTCAAGCGATTTAATACCGTCACTGTAGTCTAATTTATCCAATTCGTCAAAATAGGCGTTTATGGCTGCAATTACTTCTAAATCCGTGGAAATTTTTTTGCCAGCAAGAATTTTTTTTAGGTTTGGAAAAAAATAAAAGTCTGACGGGGCTAGGTCTAGCGAATACGGAGAATGGTTTAACAGTTCAAAGCCTGGCTGATGCATTTTAGTCATTAGAAAAACGGACTTTGCATTGTCCTGATGAAACATATATTCTGCTTAAGCTGGTTCAGTAAGTCGCTGTAGTACTCGGAATTTATTGTTCTTCCCTTTTCGAGATAACCTATTAGGAGTATCCCTTTAGCATCCCAAAAGACCGTTGCCATGACCTTTCCTGCAGACGGTACTGCCTTTGCCTTATTTGGAACTGGTTCGTCCTTTGCCGTCCACTGTTTGGACTGTTGTTTAGTTTCAGGGGTATAATGATAAACCCATGTTTCATCAACCGTAATAAATCTACGCAAAAAGTCTCCTGCATCACGTCTAAACAGTGCCAAATTCTCCTCTGAAATGGTTAGCCGCGTGGCTTCTGATCTGACGTGAGCAAACGCGGCACTCATCGAGCGGATAGCTTTCTCATACCTAAAACTTCACACAAAATATAGTGAAGTCGCTCTTTTGATATGCCCACAGTCTCAGCTACCTCTTCCAATTTTAATCTGCGATCTTTTAGAATTAGTTTGTGAACGGTTTGCACCATTTCTTCAGAAGTTGCCGTTTTTGGGATGCCAGAACGCGGAGCATCATCAGTGCTAGTACGACCACGTTTAAAGTCCTCTACACAGGTTTTAACTGTGGTAAATGAAGGAGCAGATTCCCCTAGTGTAGCATCTAGTTCAGCTTTTATTTCCGTCGGCGATAATCCTTTGATATGGAAATATTTTATCACCGCTCTTATCTCGTTTTTTTCCATCTTTTAAAAGTGGCGCACTTTATAAGCTTTTAAAATACCCAGGACACAAACTACTTGACGCACTCACTTTAAACTTCGAGCGTATACTGACGACAAGCTACTATAGGTTAGACCGGAAACTTTTCATCCCATCCTCGTACGACCAAACTGAAGGAAAAATGGGAAGCAATGATGTTTGATCTATGCTCCATCATTTTATCTACAACTTTTTGGACAATACAGTGACAGAGCTACAGCTATTTTGTGACTCCTGCAGTGGTCAAAAAAATAATTTTACGATGTTCCGATTTTTACACCATTTGGTAAATATCGAAAGAAGATTACAGAAAATAAAAGTCACTTTACCAATATGGGGCTGATTAATACTAAGTACGTTTGTAAACCATCCGGTTTTCATCATAAAAAAAACCCTGGAATATTTAAAAAAATTCTAGGATTGAAGACAGTATTATCAAATCATTCTAAAACTGAAAAAATATACATTTTTATTTTCCAGGCAAAAATGTAAAAACCCTGTATATCCAAAAATATTTTTAAAGTACGTATTTTGTAAATACATATAACTTTTACTTTAAACTTGTTTTCGTATCTATAACACAAATTAAAATATTTAACAATTACGCACTAATGGGACACCTTATATAATAAAGGATAAAATAATAAGAAATTACCTTCATACACGTCGTCTTTTCCTTGATTAGTTTTATTCATATCGTCTCGGTATTGATTACAATCTAACCAAACTCGATAAGTTCTCTGATCTCCGGGTAAGACTGGCCTCGGTTCCGGTCCATCTTCTATTACCCTTCCGCTGGAATCTAACATACCTTCGACTTCACAACCTCTGATATATTGTAAACCAACTTGGGGCAAAAAAGGTTCTTTATAATTGTATTTTGTTCCTAAAAAGATTAAATTAATAATAGTCAAAACTATTAAAATGTGCTTTTTATACATGTATAAAGTTAAAATAGGGCCCTCTCAGGACAATAATTTCGACCAATGGTGTTCCAGTATTTACAGTAGTAGTTAAAAGTTCGCCTAAAAATTTTACTCCATTGAATTAATATAGATAATTCATTTTTTATATATCTTATTAAATTTTATATAAAAAAGGATAATGGATAGTTTTCAAGAGAAACAGTTATTTGGGAATATACATTTCAATCCAATTTTTCATATCGCCCCTTAACACTACAACTAGGTAACTCAAAATTTGTTATTTTTCAGGAGAGCATTTCTAAATTTGCTAAGAAGAAAAAGAGACGTGTATTACCTCAAATCGAAATTATTTTTGACTATTTCGCAGGTAGTTGAAATGAATCTAAATCCTGATTATTTTTAAGCGGTTTAAATCCTTGTTTTCATTTTTTGTTATATAAAAACAAGTTATCTAGTATTACCAATTCAATTCTTAAAAAAAAACAAATAATATATTTATGTTCTGAACTAGCAATGAGTACAACTTTTTATTGCTTAAAAGATAATGAAAAATAGAGAACAATTAAATAATTAATGTAATTAATAATAAATCTTCCTCCCTCGCTCTCGCTTACGTTGGAATCATCAGATACTTCCCTTCCAGTTTGTTTAAAAGGGAGTTTTTCAAAATAGGCTTCATTTTCAATGGGAATTGGGGGAGGTTTGATGTTTAATAATGACAATAGAACTTCGCTAGTGCAAAATTCTACCGGTAATAATGGATAACTCAGAATCACAAAAAATCAAGATACCTAAGGGGATACTTTAGGGGACATCAAACTAAGCAAGGAATTCGAGAAAAGCGTAAAAGTACTGGAATGTCATTGGTAGGCCCCACTAATAAATAATACAATGATTAGGCTTGTACTTTGAAGCCTTGGATATCAACTAAGTGTTCGTGCATTTTGAATGAAAGTTTCGTTGTAAATTTGTCCGTAAAATTCTGAACCATTCTGTATAAGAGGGATGTGGTAACGATATATTTTTATTCAGGTACTCAGAAAATTAAAACCTTGAATGTGTTTACGTATGCATCATCATTACACTCTTCACACACTAGTCTGCGAAGAATATTATAGGTTTACTTAAAAGAAACCAACGTTTTTAATATTGGTTCTATTTTAAAAACGTTTGTACCAAAATCATACTCATAATTTTTTAAATAACTTTTAAAAATGTCCGTCCATTCGTCCGTCTGATGTCACGTTTTTTGTCCAAGTCAAAAACGAAAAATGACATCAACTTGAAACTTTCAGGAAAAATCAAGCTCTATAAAGGACCGAAGCCTATCGATGTTGAAATAAATTTGAATAAAAATGGGGAGTTAAGGGGGTTGCAATATTAAAAAAAAAAAAATCAAAAACAAAAACCGTAATCAACATGAAATGTTTGGTAAAAAAATCAATCTTTATAAGGAGATGAAGCCTACCTATCGATTCTAAAAAAAATTAAATAAAAATAGGGGATAAAGGGGGGTTGAAATGTTTAATAAAATCCTCTCAAAAACGAAAAATAATATTAAATTTTTAGTAAAAACCAAGCTCTTATAAGAAGACAAAGTCTATTGATTTAAAAAAATCTGAATAAAATGGGGGGTTAAGGCAATACCTCCTTTAGGAGGTATTGGTTAAGGGGAGTTGAAGTAAAAAGATAGAAATCAACATGAAATTTTTAGTAAAAATCAAGCTCTTTAAGGGGAATGAAGCCTATTGATTCTGAAAAAAATTTGAATATAAATGGGAGGATAAGGGGTTGAAATATTGAACAAAATCCTAACTCAGAAACAAAAAACGATATCAAATTAAAATCTTCAGGAAAAATAAAGCTTTATAAGGGAATGAAGCCTATTGATTGAAAATGAGGGTTAAGGGGGGTCTGTTAAACTGTGAAGAGTCTAATATAAAATGCCAAGTATTATAATATAATAATATTATATCTTCATTCTAGTTTAATTGATTAATGTTGCGGATTGGCTCATATTAATTGTTATTGAATATTTTTACTCTTTTCGATTTTTGTAATCGATTCATTCCTACCTTATGTTTCGAACGAAAATTGAGAACGGTCGAAAAGTGCCAATACTGCTGGCCGGCTGATCGTCACCACCCGTTGTACAACTAAGGCAAGTCCAAACATAAGGAATTATTATCCCATTACGTAATTACAGTCCAATTAACTCGAACCAAAAAAAGATTGACTGAGACAACAGATTATGACAATCAATTTAGTTATATTATTTATTAATGATAGGTCGCTTAGTACGTTACGTAAAAACAAAAACACTTTTTTAAGCCTGCAAATTTGAAACAAATAAGAACCGACCTAACATTTTTGTATTTTTAGTCTTGGAAATAAGTTTACTTTATATGAACCAAAAATTTGAATGTAACGATTTTGGACTTTTGAATGTCCATTTTTCAAAAACACAAAATTACGGTTTTGTCCATCCAACTGGGTAGACATAAATATTATTTGTGTTCATCCAAATGGGTGGACAACAACCGGTCTAATTATTTATTGATAGTGGCGCCATCTGTACTGTGGGGGAGGCAGGCTAACATATGATTCCCACATATGATTCTCTATACAGTATACAGGGTCCAGAAATGTTCTATAGATGTAGAAACCTGTAATAGGTCAAAATTTGTTTTTGAAAATCAGCTGATTTTTGTCCACCCAAATGGGTTGATACTTAGTTTTGTATGTTTCAGTGTACTTTCTCATTTGCAAAGTATAATAAAGGTATAAAATGAATTTAGCCTCAGCCATCGGCCACTGGAGTTCAGATGAAGAGCCATTTCAGGATTCTGGGAGAAAGTACGTGTGATTCTTCTGGAGACAGTGACACGAATGATAATATTGTGAACGATAATACAGCAAATGATGCAGTGTGGAGCGACTGCAAAAATAGACAACCTGCATTTCCCTTCACAGATCAAGGAAAAATAAATGTACCATTTGATCCCAAAAATGCAAAACCCATTGATTATTATCAACTTTTTATATCAGACGAAATATTTGAGTTGATTGTTAGAGAAACAAATAAAAATCCAAAAAGTTTTTGGAAAATAATACTATAAGAAAAAGTAGAAGGTATCGAAAATGGACAGAAACAAACGTAAAAGGTCTTAGAATATGGATGGGCTTAGAATATGGATGGGTCTGGTGCATATGCCATCTCTGGAGTCCTATTGGCCTGATAGAACAATATATAAAAATGAGATGTCCTCGTTTATGACCAGAAATCGTTTCAACTACTACTTCGATTTTGGCACTTTGGTGAAGATGTTGAAGGTGACAGACTATGTAAAATACGGCCACTGCTTGATCGTGTTCAAGCAAAATTTAAGCAAGTTAAAATACCAGATCAGAACTTAGTAATTGATAAATCAATGGTTGCTTTTACTGGAAAGCTAAATTTCAAGCCGTACATTCCTGGTAAAACGCATAAGTATGGCGTTAAGCTATTTAAACTTTGTGATCAAGTTGGATATACTTACAAGATCATACCATATGCTGAAAAAAAAAAAAATGAACAATATGTCAATCATGGAAGTCTTGCCACAAATACTGTTATATCCCTAATGAGCACATATCTGGGCCATGGAAGAATTGTATGCACTGACAACTTTTATACGAGTGTACCTCTTATAAATGAGTTGATTGATCAAAAGAAATATTTTGTAGGTACTTACCGCAAAAACCGAAAAGGAATTCCGAAAGAGGTTGGGTAGACACTGCATTTGTAAAGTACTAAAAATGTATGCTGTGCACCCAATCGGGTAACCAGATTTTATTTTTTTATTATGTTGTTTGTAGCCCTAGAAGCCCAACGGTATTTACAAAATCGTTGTACGATAACAAATAAGAAAGTTATTGATCTGGCAGTCAGGAGTAGTTCACGTATTTTTTTCTTGGCACCAGTGGTCAGTCGTTAAGTCCACCCAATCGGGTGGACGTGGCAGTCAACCTGTTAATGAAGAGCAAAAAAGCTCTAGAAAAATAACCCAACTAAAGAATAACAAGAGAGTGCGACCACTTTAAAGGGAGACAGGAATATTTGACAGGGAGGGCTCAACACCTTTTTATAAAAAAAGTTCAGGAATACATTCCAGAACCCCGAGGGGTAAAAATAAACAAGAGATAAATTGGTCCGGGTAACCTTATTTTCAATATTAACCATTAAAAATATATTGTCTGTTTATAAATTTTTGTTCGATAATACAATTTTATAAATAATAAAAATCGTGTGCCTTTTCTTTTAAACCTTATTTATTTTTTGTTTCAGAACACATATTTTAAAATTCGATAATAATTCTAACATAGAAGTTTTACCGACTGCATTAAACTGCTTGTACCAACCCTGGCAACTAAAACATATTTACAATGGACACCAGAATAATTTAAAATAAAATTTCAATGTAATATAATTCTCCCTTCAAAATCCTTTGATCTGTTACCGGATATCGCATCTGGGGTAATAAATATGTGTTTAAAATACTTAATTTCAGGCAAATACAAAATAAATTAAACAATGTGTAATTTACATATTTTATAAACCTACCTATAGAATTTGGTGGTTTCAGTGTTATCAAGAAACATACGTCGTGTTTTCGTAAATTCTCCCATTCAGATTTGATCTCTTGCCTTACATTTAAGTTAATTGAAACGTCTGCTCTTACTCTGCTCGGTCTCTTTTCTCCTATGTTGGGTTTTGCTACTTCAACTACGGCAAAGTTAATAATTGGTTGCGCCATTCTTGCCCATCCTCCCCAATAAATGCTTCCATCTTCAGCTCTCCTAAAATTAAACAGATTTGAGTCAAAATATTACTTCTAAATTTTTACAATGGTTGCCAAATGAAAGCTTATCATTGCTGATAAACTCTTAAAGTTGGTTTGGAACAATTTCCTTAGGAGTATCATTAACAAACATTTTTGGCCTAGAGAAACTATTTGTGCTAGCCAAATTGATGTCGGGTATCATAAGTATAAAGGTATGTAATTACAACAAGGTATGTAAGTATAACAGAGGGTCCAGAATACTTCCTTGCGGAACTGCCTGGATTATTTTCAGAATTAATTTAAAATGAGAACTTAAAAATAGTTGTTTGTTATATTGAGTGGTTAAAATATATAATAAAAAATCACATTTTTTAAAATTTATTTAAAAAGTTTTCATTAGTACCAAAATATTACAATATGAGTCTATAATACGCAACAATAATAGAAAAATAGTAATCAATTTGATGCTTTCTTAGAATTGGTACAAAAATCTGTTTCTTCAGGCAATCCCATTAACATGCACAAACACTTAGAGAGGTTAGTCATTTTTTAGCGTGGGATTTTATATTGATACACATTGGTTTTTACAGCTGACTCCGGAATGATCTCATTTAATTTAAATCTGTACCAGTTAAGCATAAACACATTATGTTTTATAGTTATTTCTCGGTAATTAGATCAATAATAATTAAAATTTATATCACACACTTACCAGGGGCTTAATCTACTGACTGCATCTTCTATATCTTGTCGAATTTCGTCTAAAATTAAAATAAATAACAATGAAACGTTTCACGTAATATTTATTATATAAATTAATTTTTACATACATGTCGATTCCAGTCTAAAAAGATTAAAATTTCTTAGGAGATAATCGTGGAGTGTCAAAAATTGCAAATTCAACTTTGGTAACGCTAAACAACCTTCTCCGGAAAAGTAAGACGTTGGTACGACGTTTTCATCCCAAATTATGTTTTCGACCGGATAGAGTGGCATTTCGTTAAGAGCCTCTAGTTGTGAAGCGCGCTTTTCGTGCCGAGATATCTAAAAAATTATTTGATAAGAAAACCAAATAATGTTTCACTGTTTTACGAGATATAAACGACTATAACCTGTGTACTCTATTGATTTAAAAAAAAAATCTTAATGTCTGTACTTTTCTAAACTAAAAAGAACCAAAAAAAGAACTGGAATAGGAGTGTGCGTGCCTAAAACCAAGTACTCTGAAAGTTTAGGTAAATACCTAAGCATCTTTCAGGCAGACATTCGTATATACGAAATTATCATCATGTCTGATTGTCAAGTAGCCATCAAAGCACTGAGCTCTCAAGCAATCCGCTTAAAAATTATCTGGAAGTGCCTATAGGGACATTCCTACACTTACACCGAAGTAGCAAATCCGTACCACAAATGCTTCTACGTTATCACCAATAGAAGAAATTAAATAAGAATTGGGTAGTAGAAGAATCGATAATTGAAACGATCTTTTGTTCTCTAAGTTTATCGATAAACTGACAAACCCTATCATGTATTATTCAGATTGTGTCCAATAAAAACTCATTTAAACTATCGGGCACGGTGGTGTAGCGGTCTATCGCGCTTATATTCATTTATAGGCAAGTTTATGAGTCTGAGACTGCTGGGTTTCGAATCCCAGACCAGACCATGTGGATTTTTAATTAAATTGCATGGTTCGGTTTAGGATTTGATGTGTGGCGTATTAATAGAAATTCAATTTCTGTTGATATGACATGCAGATTAAAAAAATTCGCCATACATTACCGTCTCGATGATGGTGGGTGAGGTTTTCCGGGTTTTCCTCACCTGTAAGTCAAATGGCACCATCAATCATCTTTAAGTCGCCCCGGAGCGCCACGGCAAATAATAATAATAGCCGTCCCTTTCCCCGGACAAGCTCAGCTTTTGGGGTTAAAATTCACTCGTAAGGGGGTGAATTATTATTATTATTATTATTATTATTATTATTATTATTATTATTATTATTATTATTATTATTATTATTATTATTATTATTATTATTATTATTATTATTATTATTATTATTATTATTATTATTATTATTATTATTATTATTATTATTATTATTATTATTATTATTATTATTATTATTATTATTATTATTATTATTATTATTATTATTATTATTATTATTATTATTATTATTATTATTATTATTATTATTATTATTATTATTATTATTATTATTATTATTATTATTATTATTATTATTATTATTATTATTATTATTATTATTATTATTATTATTATTATTATTATTATTATTATTATTATTATTATTATTATTATTATTATTATTATTATTATTATTATTATTATTATTATTATTATTATTATTATTATTATTATTATTATTATTATTATTATTATTATTATTATTATTATTATTATTATTATTATTATTATTATAGTTGGGTGATACAAAGTCACTGTTGCTGGTAAGTTATTGATATTTCTCTTTAGGACACGAACGTTTTGTTCTTCATCTGAGTTCTTGACGAGTGAAATATAAGAACAGTGATATCAAATTGAAAAGTCAATAAAAAATGTACTTGCCGTGATCCCACATAATCTTACATGGCATGGAAACGACCGCAGACTACTAAAGAAACAGAAACCAACAGAAAAAGAAGACATAAGATAAAAAAGAGACCATTACCCGAAGACAATTAGAAGGACCACGAGGAGACACAGGAAAGTATCCTTTAAGCGTTGCCTCGGTCAGATGTAAGTGGTGTTTCGAAATGGTGGTCGACTGGTCTATATCTTGGTTTACATATAAGGACATCAGAAAGCCTGGTTTTTTACATTGGAGTCAATTTAACCTCCTAATTTAGTTCAAAATAATATTTTTGTGGAAGTTAAACTTTCAGTTTTTTGGGCACATCAACCAGATCTATGGTTTAAATGTGTTAGCGGTGCGCCCTTGCTCCCTACGACATACATAAGTTCATACATATGCATGTCAGGATGAACGAGCAGGAGAAGGAAGACCAGCGCAGTAAGCAGTACGCGAATAGAAAGTAGCGGTACCACGCCAACACTGTATTTTGAGAATTCTTGATTTTGAATTAAATCATTTAAAAAGAAGTTTAGACCTTTTATTAGGGATGATACATCCCACTCCAGATGTTTAAGTACTAACGGTAATCCCATGAATAAAAAATAAATGATGATGCGATGATAAATGAAACAGCGATGATGATATTTTTGATGTAAAAGTTTAAAATGCAGGTAAATGGAACCACATATTTATTTGATTATTGACGATTTTGATTCAGATTTATTAATATTCAGTGTCAATGGTCATGTAAAATGATGATTTGGTTTCATAAACATACATTTCATGTACACATATTATGACTAGATGTTTTTTGCAGCTCGTATTTGCTCGGTGCACTCCTTTTTCGAAGTGCCTTTGCAGCAGAGATTGTTGGGATACATGCCCATACATAGTCGATATTTGAAATCTGGTGCTGTGCCCACACTGACAGCCGTATGCATAGTCGATCGCCAGCGACTCGCCAGAGATTCATTTCGGCATATCGCCAGCGATTCGCTGGCGATCCGCCGGCGAAAGCCCAAAAAGCTGGCGACTCGCCGGAGATTGTTACCGGAATGTCATTTCACGCAAGTTTTCATGTTCTATTAGGGAAAAATTTGATATTCGTTCATCATTTTTTGAGTTTTAAGAAATGAATTATGAATAAAATGCGAGAGATACCGGTGATAATCCCTATAAAAGAAAATAAAAACTTGCGTGAAATGACACTCCGGTGACAATCTCCGACGAGTCGCCAGCTTTTTGGGCTTTCGCCGGCGGATCGCCAGCGAGTCGCTGGCGATCGACTATGCATACGGCTGTAAGTATTCCCAAATTTCCAGTAATCGCAGTAATCCAGAAAAGGCAATGTGAAGAACGTAATGTACGATCAGCTAAAAGAAGACAGCGGGTTGAAGCAACTGGAATGTTAAAAGCAATTGAAACAGCTAGTGTTTCTGAACAAGAGCTTACCTACACATATCCTCCTTCTCCCGAAACCCCTCAAAAAACTGGTACTTGGATCATGACATCAGTATTTTCATTAAAAAAAAAAAAAAAAATTATCCTGAAAAAATATTCCGAGATATAGCCGCTAACAGCCCTTAATCAGACACCCTATACAGTGGTTTGATGTTCTTTGTTGTGATAAGATACATTTCTTTAAAATAATGTGTCTTTGCTCATTGTACTTTATCACATATCATATTCTTGTTTTAGTTGCAATAATAAATTAACTAAATGTTAATAAAAATTGTGCAATATTTGTACTTATACAATAACTTTTCTACTTTCACTTCATAAAAACCACAACTTTTAACAATGAAGTAATGTTATAGTTTTTTACTATTCAGAACGTCTCGTTACTTGTATTTATCTATACAGAAGCGTCGGATTTTTATGCAACGTGACGTCATATCATGTGACAAGGATAGCGCAGGAACATACCGGTATTTGTGTATCGTGTGTAGAAACTACAATGAACAGCAAATTTCAAAATTTTTGAAGGATAATGAAAAATCGGCCGTATTTCGATAAAAACTGGCTTTTCGAAAGGTCCTAAGAGACAAAAAATTTAAAAAATTATGTATTAAACCAATGGTGTCACAATACTAATTTAATTGTAACGCATAGAAAAGTTTGGGGGGTTTTAGGGATTCAAAACCCCCTAAAATTTTTATGGGCTGTACAGATTTCATGGTTTTATGTGAAAAAGATGTTATTACGATAAGAAAGCCATGTATCCATTTTCATTACAAAATGTTTAACAGTTCATGAAATATTGGAAAAAATTGATTTTCATTTTGTAATTTCCAAGGGCTGTAACTTTTTGTGTGTGTGCACATTTGCTTTAATGTTCAATCGAGTTATTTTTGACCCCAGAATATGTGGTTCCAATAATGACTTACCTTTTTGTTATATATTAATGAAACCCTGACGACAAAAAAGGATAGTAGTAGTACCACCACTATGCCTAAAATGATTTAGGGCCTAAAGATAAATGATAATGTTCATAAGTCATAACAGAAGTTCCGCTTTCGTATTTTTTAATTCCAGATATATATGGAGCGATGACGCTCCAATTACAGGATCGCTGTGTTAGCCGTGCGCCCCTGCTCCCCACTACATATTATCAAAGTCCATACACATGCGTATTAGGAAATGAACCAGCGGGAAAAGGAAGACTAGCGCAGTAAGCAGTACGCGAATAGAAAGTGGCAGTACCACACCAACATTGTATTTTGAGAATACTTGATCGTGAATTAAACCATTTTAAAAGAAGTTTAGACCTTTTATTAGGGATAATACATCCCTTCTGTTAACATATATAGAAAGCCAATTTTTCATCCATAGAACTAATTTGGAAAAAAAGTAAATTCTATTAGGCTATCGCACATTTACCAGCAGATGTTTTTACCAAAATTTACGATATAATCTCCGATCCCCCAAAAAATAATACCATTTCTGTAGGATGTAGTTAAAATTTATTTTAATAATTGGAATGTATAATATTGGAGATGTGAAAATATATTGTCTTGTTTATATCTTCCTTTTTTTTTGTTTTTTCTTTCCTCCGACTCTATCTCAACCGTTACTAAGGCTCAACGGATTATGATGTACCTCAACGGCATGATCCTCAACGACAATCGACTATGAAGGCTTAACATAATTATGACATCAGTTTCTGACATTGACACTTGACTAACCTCAAATAAAATCGACCTAAAGGTCTTAAACTGAAGTGACATGAAATTCATAACGTTAAGATTATATATAGGGATCACGGTATCGCCACACATGATATAACTTTTTAATAATAAAGAACCTAAAATATTGTTAATTTTCACAATTTCAACACAAAAAGATCGAGCAAGAAATGTAAAATATACTTACTAATAATTCTCTCAAAAACGTTTCATCTGTTCGGCACCATTTAAATTCCTCTTCTAATTCTGGTGGAGGCACTAAGTTTAAGTACATGGCAATGGCTTTCAGTTTTTCGCGGCTAAAAAATTAAGTTCAAATATTAGGTACACGTGAATTTCAAGAAAAATAAATAATTTACTTTAATGGTCCAAAATGTTTAGCTAAATTTCTTCTTGTATCTACACTGGCAACGTTTGCCAGTGCAAAATTTCTTAAATCGGGAAATTTGGCAAATGCTGCTTGCTGCAAAACAAAAACAGTTATTAAAAACATTTAAAAAATAAGAAGCTATTTGCAAGTGGGAAGCTGTAAGTCCCGGTCCGATCCAAGTTTCAAAGACAACAGAACTTGACTAGCCTTGAAGAGACCGGCCTTTCGGGAAATATAATAAACTCCCGATAGGCCCATGCGCCTCTGCCAAGATGCTTAGCTCTTTCCAATCTTATGTTCGGATATAAACAGATTCGAAATCACGAAATATCCATAAAAAATTCAGATGTCTTTTGAGCTTTGTAAATTATAAAAATGCATCATGATAATTACTTTGCCGGAGTCATAAGTGGCTGAAATTCAGCTTTAGATCTTCAACATTGAAATGAAAATGCAGAAAATTTGATTGCTGCAGCTACGATACATTTTTGACCGTCTAGCAATGTATTAATTTCGTTTTTTGCCATTTTTTTGACAATGTTGCCGACCCTGTATCGTGATGCAAAATCTTCAAATTTCAACTGGCAACGCTGATACTATTTGTTTCCTGCTCGCTCTAATGCTAACTCTCTGTAGTTTTTACACGCACTTGTACAAACTGCATTGAAAAGCGTACGATATCCGATACTGTATAGACAATTTGCTTGAACATACAATAAGTCATTTAAGTGGTTTATTAATTTACATATTCATATATTATAAAAATAAAGTTACCTGCAGGCTGGTTATTTTTGAATAATGGATTTGAGTCATATCGTGGTCGGTAAGGGGATCTCCAGATTCGTCACTAATTTCAAATCTGGAGTAAAATTTAAGCATGTCCAAGAGCTGAAACAAAAAAAAAACATGAACAGGTTATTTGTTAGGAGTTCTTGAAAAGTATAATTCTATGCATGGTAAACCATAATTTGATACTTGTTGTGTATAGACGTAGTTAAAATAAACATATTTTTCAAATAAGTTAAGTCAAAAAAAACTCAAAAATAAGATACAGAATTTAAAAAACTAAATCCGGTCATGGATTTGTGTATAAAGTTTAATTAATTAATAAGTGAAGTGAAAATGCACAAACGCATTTTAAATGTTATTGAAGAATATCCAACAACAAGAATATGCATGTGATTGCAAGATCAGGTGGGATAAAGAAAAGTGTGGACAATATTGCAGGAGCTACTAGACAGCCGCTGTCGAGTCGCGAAGTAGTACCCTCTACTACACCAATCCAAGTGTTGCCGCGACGATTTTTAAAATTGTACTGAATTTTTTTGGAAAATGTACTGACTTGGGAAAAAATGAACTGAATATAAATTTTTTTATAGTAAAACTGAATGATTGCTTCCTGTCCATTTTATTCAGAACACAATAACAATAAACACAAAGCCGCAGCGATTACAACTTGCGACTGGAAATTGGAGTGAGAGAACGGAGAACAGAGTACACCCAGGATTACCAGACGTAAGGAAAAGTCAGGACATGTCCGGAAATTTGGCTTTTTGTCCAGAATGCGCCGTGAAATATAAATTGTCCTGAATGTTCAGGAAAATCATCAAACGTATTAAAGTAGACTTAAAAAATTCTGCATAAACAGTTATTTTGGCAGTTGAAATTATCTTTTCACAATTTATTTTTTATGTAAATATCTAATAGACTGTTGTTGCAATGGCGGCTCCGGAGGGGCTATGGAGGCCACGAATATTTAATTGAGGAACTAGTTTTGTTTTTAGTTTTTGACGATATGTACTTTTTTAAACAAAACGTTTAGTAATAATTACATAAATAAGTTGGAGCATTATTATTATTTTGTCCGGAATGTCAGGAAATTGTATTTTTAAATATGATAACCCAAAGTACGCCCTATGAAGACTAGAGAGAAGGAGGCGAATCGGCAATGATCAAGTTTCCATCCTTCTTTTTGGAAAGTTCGCGAAATTGACTGTAGTTGGCATGTCGAATGACAGCGGTGACAATTTTCTATGTAAGTCAATGTAAAATAAAGTGATTTTTTTAAAAATTGGTGAAAAGAATCAAAATAATGTGAAAAAAAGTACCTGAGTACAAGTAACATAAGTGACAAAAACCATCAAAGCAAGATTAACTTCGTTCCAGATTGTAAAACGGGATACAAATCGGATGTAAAACTAAAGAAAAAACACAAGGGGAAATCAATTCAATGTCTTTTTAAAGCTTCTAATGTAAGTAAAATAATGTATTTATGTCTAAATATAATATTTATTGTAAACTAGTCACAGCACGTATCACGGAGTGTAGTTTATTTTATTATAAGTTTCTATAAAATAAAATTTTACAGTCATAGATCCTGACTTACAAACAACAATAATTATACATTTAACTTACTAGAAAAGAAAATTTATTTTTTATAGAGTTTTAATGTTAGATAAAGAGTTGCTACTGTTATTTTTTTTGACCCCAATTGTGTCATTGTAAATGTTTTTTATAGGATACTAAACGTTTAGAACAGTGGCAGCATATATATCGTTCCTAGTGCCGATAAAGCACTTTCTAGAGATGATGCTGTTCTATACTTTTTAGAAGATATCAAATATGAGACTATTTTTACTGATGATACTGTTATCAAAATAAAAAGGGGAAAGCTGAAATTAAAGTATGAGGTAATACCATGTACATTTCCAAATCTCCCTTTATACCTGTATTACAACAATAAAAAAATGTGTTAACTGTGTTTTATTTTACTCTTAAAACTATGTATTGGTTCAATTAAAAAAAAAAAAAATGCCACAAAATTGTACTTATCAAATTTCAGCATTTAAGAAACCTTTTCGAATTTGGTCATACATACTTAATTTGTATTTTATATAGATAAAATTAAATAATTTATAAATTAAAACATGCAAGACTTATTTAGAAATAAATACAACAGTATGTTCTGTGCTTTATTTAGCTATAATAGTATATTATTCAATAAGTGTATAATGTTGACCATATTACACGAGAATATTCGAGTTTTTTAAAGGAAAATTAGTGTTGCTATTGATGAGTACATAATCATGACGATCACTGTCAGAAGATGATGGATTATTAAGACCAACACAATTTTCATTATCGATTTGACTTAAAATTGCTTGAGCTGTGTCTATTTTGTTCTTTTTTGAATTGGCGATGTACCCTTTTGCTGTGGAGGCGGATTTCCAGCCTCCATGACGTTTAAATGTTGTCATTGAAGCTCCAGAATCAGCAACCAATGTTGCAGATGAACGCCTGAGGCAAAGGCCAGTATATCTCTCAGGGTTTGGTAATTGTAAAATTTGCTTTCCCATTGCGCTAAACTTGTTTATTCCTATCACTTGTTTTGTACACTTTCCTTTTTGGAAATTGAGAAAAAAATCTTGTGGTGCATTTTCGGGCCGGAGGTCTATATATTTTTTAACGATTTTGAAAAAATTATTTACAATTGTGAAATTCCTTGGGACTTTGGTTTTTGTATGTGGCACGTTTACTTGAAAACATCTTAAATCCCCAATTTTCATATTCTTTAATTCACAGGATCGGCAAGCACCCATGACTCCCATAATCAAGGCAACCTTAAAAAAATGTGTAGATTAAGTTAAAGAATTTTGATTTTCGAATCGAGTTTTTACCTTTGTTCCAAGATATTCAAAATTTGGGGCTTCCTTTATAAACCTATCAATTTGTTCACCAGTCAGAGCTTCAGATTTCTTAGGTTCGTAATTTTCGGATGGTCTTTTCAACAAATCACGTAATCTCGGATATTTATCAATGTCGACATTGTGCTTGATGTTTAACATGCTTTTTAGCATGGAATAGTTTGTCCATAAAGTAGACGATTTGTATTTACTAGAAATTTCCATAAAATATACAAGCACAGTGTCTTCGGAAAAAGAGGATACATTTTTTGTTTGTTTCCACGACATAAATTTGTTGTATGCAATCTCATAATTTTTCCTCGATATTTCAGGTAATAATTCCAACGACGCCACTTTAGCAGCATCGCGGATTTCAGGAGGTGTTAGTTCCATGTAATCATCGTCTTCCATTTTTTTTTTTTTTTTTAATTGATAAACACTTAAAACGGGCTTAATATTTTAAGTTTAATTTCAAAAAAGAATCGGGAACAACGAATAACTGTCAACATAATCCAAGGGCACTATATCTAGGAGGATATCAAATAGAAGAGGGAGACTTACCTAACTTGAAGCCACTTCAAATTCTACACTTCCTTGAGAAAATAGGATTGGAAGGGTCGCTATAGGCATTGAGACATTTCCTTAGTGCAGTGGCGACAGAAGGGGGCACAATAGATCTTTTAGGTCGCAGTGTATTAACACCCCATTATCAACATAACATAACTGTCAACATGCTGTCAACTAACTTGTCAAACGCATACTATGAATATATTCTCACTAGTGATATATGGATTGCTTTATGTTGCCTTAGATACGCATATAATACATCCATATAATGACAGTTGTAGATAAACAAGTTTATGTTTATTATTTTGACAAAATTATGTATAATTCCTATAAGAAGCCATGTATTTTGAACACCGTATGCAGTACCAGCGCCCATGTGGTTAATTATAGAAGCTCAATTAGCATGCGTTTTTTGGGACCGTATTTTGAGTATGCAGATTCGCCTCATTATCTCTAGTCTTCATAGTACGCCCAAACCTAACCACAAAGTTTATTTTAGTAATTCTCCAATTTTCCTGTAATGTCAAGCCATCTATTTGGTTTTTTACTGACAGATGGCAGAACACGCACTATTTAATAATTTAAAATTTACAGTTTAAAAAATCTGTTTTAGTTTTAATTATCAATTAATAGACCAAAATGAAAAATAAAATAAATTTATAATATAGATTTGTTTATCAAACGCTGCAAATTTGTTCATCCAAACACTGCAAATGTTGCCTCCTTTCGAATTTTCGCATTTCGTACTGAATTGCGTGGTTTTTTAAAAATTTGTACTGAAGTGCTGAATCTAATCGTTTCGTACTGGTTTCAGTACAATTGTACCGAAACGGCAACACGTCCCAATCCTTTATAATAACTAAACATAGTCACATCTAGGGGCTGGTAACTCAAATGGAAAAACATGAGGACGGTAATTTAGTACCACTCCAATTAACGGGATGGCGCTCGTATCGAAATGTCATGTTAGTTGTCAGCTTGTCAACGAAACTTCAAAGTTGGAAAAATTAAAATGGCTGTTGCATTTGAAGCACATTGGAAGGTGTATTGGATTTTGATTCATCTAAAGTCTATTCAGATTTCATTTACGCCGCGTCAAAACAATTTCTCCCATCCAGCAACAGCTCACGTGACATTTTTTTGCGCTTCTATTGGTTAATCGGTCGTTTGTCATTTAGACGTCGCGCAAATATTTTTTGTCTAGAGTCGAATTCAGTTTAATTTGGATAATTATGAACGGCGTTTTGGTAGCATTCACCGTGTTGGTTAGTTTGGACATTTTGTATGTTTGATTAATTATAATTCATTATATTATAGTTTAGATATACATATATTGTGTTATTTATTTTTTTTGTTTTTGTGGTTGTTGTTAGTTTGAACATGTTTTACTCTATTTTATGGACATTTAATTGACTATATTTTGTAATTGCTGCGTGACACTATGTCCTCCACAGATACAGCAGATAAAGTCCAGAAAAATGATTTTACTCCTTCTAAAAAGCGACTGAAAAAGGAACATTTGGTCATCCGTACTAAAGAAATGGTTCTTAATATTTATAAGCATTAAATTTTATAGAACCCTGATATGTTGGTACATGATGTTGAAAGGAGAGTTGTTGATAAAACAGGGATGTGCGCTAAAACCGTTTTTAATGTTATGAAGGAGTATAGGCAGATTCATAAATTTTCTGAACCAAAAAGAAAGCTACGTTATAAACAAATTAGTGGTCTGTGGATGATTTTGTTAAAAATGCAATAAGGCGCAAAGTACATCAATTCTTCTTTAGAAATTAACTTCCAACAATTGATAAGGTTTTATAAGAAGTCAACGATGATCCATATTTGTCTACTTTTAAGCGAGCTACATTTTACAAGCTTTTCAAAACCCTTAATTTTAAATTTAAAACTCGAGGAAAAAATAGTTTGCTTTTAGACAAAAATGAAATTGTTTCGTCCTACGCCACAAAAAATAAAACGGTACAGAGAAGGAAAGCAAAAAATATATTATCTTGATGAGACTTGGATTAACGCAGGCCACACCAAATCAAAAGTATGTTTCGATATGTCGGTTTTTTCATCCAGACAAGCCTTTTTGGATGAACTTTTAACTGGTTTTAAAAACCCATCAGGTATGTGCGTAAAAACAGCTCATTATATGCCATATTGGAAGTGAAGAAGGCTTTGACTCTAATGCACTTCATGTATTTGAGTTGAAAAATCCGGTGACTACCATGAAGAAATGTGTGGAGAATCGTTCAAAGAGTGGTTTTCAAACACTCTACCACAATTAGAAGATAACTGCATTATTATTCGAGAAAGCTGGAAAAAATATCTACGACGTCTAAAAAAGGTGATATTTAAAAATGGCTATAAGGGAAAAAAATTGAATTCGTCTACTAAATGCTTAAGATCCAACTTATAAAACTTGGTAAGCAACATAAACATTATGATAGGTATGTAATAGATGAAATGGCTAAGCAGCAAAACAACATAATACTGCACATGTCTCCGTATCATTGTGAATTTAACCCTATTGAATTAATCTAGGTTGACGTTAAATAATACGTAGCAGATAAAAACTCAACATTTAAATCTGGAGACATTAAAATTCTTTTTGAAGAAGTAATATTATTAATTTCTCCAGAAAAATGGAAAAAGTGTATCGACCATGTTTGCCAAAAAGTTGAAGCAAAAATGTGGGAGTTGGATAATATTATAGAGGTTCAGGTAAAACCACTTGTAATTTTGATTAATGAAGATAGCCTTTCAAGTCTAACTAATTTATCCGATTCAGAATAGTGCTAAGTCAAGTAAGGAAGATTGCTATAATACAGGGTACAAGTTGTCTAATCTAAATACTAGTAGAACAAGAACAATAAAGAACAGAAGTTATCAAAAATACAAAAGGTTTCTTTTTAAGATGCATAATTTTAAATCAAATACCAAATTCAAATACCAAATACCTCTTATATTTAAAGTTTTTTTAATGCTTTTAGTAGCTATATATTAGCTATTAAAGAATTTGCAATTACTTGGACACCCTGTACAATATAATTTTATAATATGATTGTTTTAATGCTCTGTATCACAGTAGACATATGTAATGAACTAAGTATAATGCAACCATCTCTTTTAAAGTCAAATACATTTATTAATTTGTATTGCAGGTTAACGCAGTTTATGTCGCTCACCTATCTTCGTCCAGAAATGTCACTAAAGTCTGGGAGACCGTGTATGTCATTCATTTTATAGTTTTACTTTACAAAAGATGTTTTTATCGTAATAAAAAAATAATTTCACTCTTTTATTTTACATTTTTGCAAGACGGAAAAGTAAAATACGGCCCTGCTCAATTTTAGCGTCCACCTGCTTCTGTTTACATCAGGCGTAAATTAAATTTGAATAGACTTTAGATTTATTTTTCAACATCTTCCAATTTTAAGCATATTTTCATGAGATGGGAACATGGATTTCAGCAACGAACAATAAAGCACTCCCAGATATTGGTAGTGATGCAATTTATACCACGTATTAAATATGAGGTCGTCATATTAAGGATAACCAAACAATAATTTGTAATAAGTGTCTTAAGCAAAATGAATCTTGTACTGCCATCAATGGTAAGTACTATTTACAAACTTGTTTTTGATTCAGTGTTAAAATAATTGGTTTGTTATTTAAATTTCTTTTTGTTTTCAGTTTTTAAATGATCATTGTTGTAAAGAAAATGTTGGCCCTCCAAAATACCCTGTCGATTGATGAAATATTTGAGCCTCAGCAATATCAAAAAACTGATTCAATGCCATTGACATCAAACAAGAAAACGCCCTAAAATCTTCAAGGGTCCAAACGTGTGTAAGTTTAATTTATGCTCATAAGTTAAATTCATTTATCACAGTGCCCACATGATGAATAAAAATTTGATAACTACAAGTGCTGTATAAATGAATCAAGAAAATAATTATTAGATGAAGAAATGCTCCTCAACCTAATTAGTCGACTCGATAACCGTATGGCAAATTTTATCCACACTCAAATTTGCCTCGATAGTAAAAAAGGATGATGCTTCAACTTCAATTTTTTCAAACTTATTTAATGTGCTGATTTTGTTACAGAAAACATTTTTGATAGGTTTGTGTTATACATATTTAATTATTTAAATGGTGTAAATGCATATTTGTTTAGAGTATTTCCATGTTTAAATATACAAATTATATGATGCGGCGTTAATTTACTGTATTAAAAAAAAAAAAAATTGTATTTTATTTCAAGTTTGAAATTAATACAAAAATATAATGAAGTAAAATCAAATAAAGATATAAATTGGCAAAATATTTGACTAGTTTCTAATCACAAAACAGTCAATATGGTTGTTTTATGATTTGAATTTAGTCAAATATTTTTCCAATTTTTTTGCTTTATTTGATTTTCTTCATTACATTTTTGCGCTACTACAAAGTTAAATTTCAAAAAGCCCGCTCGTGGCGGCCATATTGAATTTTAGTACCACTCCAATTTGATAGATGGCAGCACATCGACTCAGAATTTTACCATTGAGTTTCCCATCTATTCACATTAGTAATCTATGGTCACATCTATAGATCCGGGACCAGTGTTGCCACAAGCAACTTTTTTTCCGAGGCAAATTTCGCTAAAAATAGGGGTAAATCGGGTTACTCAGGGGTAAATTTTATGAGGTGTATTTTGTTTACAAAAAAAAAAAAAATAAACTAACGTAATATAGGAAATAAATAATATTCAATAAAACCAATTAGGCATTCCAAACAAATGAATAACCAGTGGGCAGGTTTGGTATATCTAAGGGTGGCGACATATTCTATCTACTTTACGTAAAATCATGAATAATAGATTACATTTAAATATTTTATGTCAAACACAATAAAAATAATATTTAAAAAACCCATCTATACATTTCTTCATAAATTGGCAGGCTTGGCGAGTACTACTTCGAATAAAAATAGCGTCCAAGTTGCAAGACTATGTCGCTACCCCCTTAAATATACAAGAATTTCCAATGACAGTTGATAGGGTCGATGATATAAATTATTATGTAGATTGTCCCAACTCAAAGCTGGTCGCATTGCACGCTGGTAGGCATCCCTAATCTGTCAAGATTTTTTTTTTGGATGTGCTAGCTAAACTGATTTTTAATGAGCACCATGAAACACACGTTCCAAACCAGGGACTTGGACCGAAATGAATTAGTTCCGGTTCGGTTCGGGTTCTAGTAAAACAAAAAAATTTGGGTCCGGTTCGGTTCTGTATGGTCACCTGCTGGTTTTGATCTAATTACAAATCTACAACAATCAATGAAAAATTAATTATTCTCGTTAAAATAAATGAAATAAAACGTACCTATCCATTTTAGTTTTAATTACATCACACACTCGAGCACTACTAATGATAAATATCAAAATACCTATTCAAAATTCAAATATATTTTTTTAAATCTCAACTGAAACTGCAGGAAGTCAACATTCAAAATAAAACAACCACATACTTATGACACTATTGATATTGACAGTATGTCGTGTGTCATCCTGGCATACCAACACATACTTTGATTTTCTTTTACTATACGGAGAATGGTTGCACTGCGCAGCTTTCTGAGTGCCTTTTAAAAGGAGACAGAAAACTCCGCTATTTTGAACCCTTATTACGTGTTGCCTACATCTTGGCGCAATATTTGTAATAGGTGCGTTTTAATCATCCGCTTCTGCTTCGGAATTGTCGGTTTTCTTGTTTTAATCTGACAGGTTAAAACGACTAAACCGACAATTCCGGAAGCAGAAGCGGATGATTAAAACGCACCTGATATTTTGCTTGCTGCTGTCAGTGTCAAAAATTCCAAAACAAAACGGTATTACAGTATGCTATGAACGTCAACTGTCACTATCAACCGTTTGTTCACCACTTCAAGAGGCCGGGAACAGATTCATCACGGCGGTAGCAAACAATGACGTCAGTGAAAGACGCCATTACACTTCCCCTTGAGCGGTTCACGTCGCGAAAATGATGCGGGTAATACCGTTTGATCACCGGGAGTTCGCCAAAAATTGGTAAAAGTATGTGCATACCAACGACAGTTGACACTTGTCATTGACAGGGTCGGTACGTTCAGAAATTTGAACATAATCAGATACTTTCCATTTGCAATCTCATCATTTTTATGCACATTTTCTTCAGTCAAAGTTTCAAAATCGGGGTAGATTTACGAGGGAGGTGGTAGGGAGGCAAAACTTGTTGTAGCGGGGTAGAAATACCCCGATCGGGGTAGCAGTGGCAACGCTGTCCGGGACTAGCCGAAACACTACCCGGCGATTCCCCATTTTAGTGGTGGCTACGTCTGCCATGTTGCAGGGATATGACTGTTACCGCGACTTTGTTACTTTGGGTATTATAGTGGTTTTAAGTTTATTTTTGGTTATTGATTAAATCAATAATTATTGTATTTTATTTTTAATTAATTTGATAATCAATTTATAACTTTTTATCTTTAGAAATACCCAGATAAAAATTATCTCCAAAAAAACATATCGATTTCAAGATAAATATGAATTTGTAACAATATTTATCCAGCTTATTCACTAATAATTTTCTATTCAACAAGTATTAAAAGTAATTTTAAAAACCGACTTCAAAATCGTGCAGATGCGATTACCACATCTTGATCAAATTTATACAGGACCACCTCTGAGGTACCCCCTTGCTAACAAAAAAAAGAATTATAAAAAATGGACAAGGTGGTTAAAGTATTATCACTGAACATACATAAAAATTAATCGTTTGAGGATTTTCTCATGGATCCAATTATTAGATCTTGACCACATTTATATGGGACCACCTCTGAGGTACCCCCTTACTAACAAAAAAAATTATAAAAAATGGACAAGGTGGTAAAGAATTATCACTAAACATACATAAAAAATGAAGAGTTTGAGGATTTTCTCATGGATCCAATTATTAGATCCTGACCAGATTTATATAGGACTACCCCTGGAAGTACCGCCTTATTAACAAAAAAATAATCAATGAAATCGGACACCATGTTAAAGAATTATTGCTGAACATACATAAAAAAAATATACCGACGAATTGAGAACCTCCTCCTTTTTTGAAGTCGGTTAAACATTGACTAATAGGATTTGCCCTTATCATGACGTAAAAATGTATTGACATAAATATCTCAAATTCATTTAAATTTTTATGGAATCTGAACATTAAGTGTATCTAGTGTATTTAGTGTTGTCTGAGTTGCAGTATAGTAATTCTCGAAGAAAATAATCACTAGTATGAGAAACTGTTTGAGAACGTGAGTGAATTTTACTTTATTCGGTTGTAAATATTACACCATTTTCTTTGTTGTTTATTACTAAATAAACAACTATAAGTGAAATTTAACTAATTGTGAATAAATGTATTCTAATTTTTCATATACCTGTTATATAAATTAGGTGAGTTTAAATACAGTTAATATAATAATAAAAAAAAAAGTATACTTTGTACAAAATAAAAAATAAATGTATCCTAAATACGTATTATACATTATGATAGCCGATCCTAAGTGTATGTCCTAATTTTGAAGTGTCAAATAATTTTCAAACCCAAATATATGTTCTAATTTTGAACTGGAGTACCTACCTACCTACCTATCGAATAAAAAAATAGAATTGTATATAGAATAAAAAAATGTGTTTTCACGTATGTATGTTTATTTAAATCTTGACATTTCAATTCAAATAATCATCAATTGCTAGATTTTGAATACATTTAAATAACAAACATTATTAATTAATTTATCATTATCAATGAGCAATATTTTCGAAAAGGCGGGTCAATAATTTTATTCATAAATAAAAGTTTAATTTTAATTAAATACTTATAACAGATTAATATAATATACGAAGGGGTCTATTCTGTAACAATTCCTTTATATTTAACGGCCTTTAAAAATATTTTCTTCTTTACTTCTGTTATTATTTAAACGGATCTTTAAAATACATTAGAGGACTATCTTAAAGAAATCTGTTTAAATAATGACAGAAGTAAATTAACGAATACAAACATATTTTTAAAGGTCGCCAATATTTTTAAAGGCCGTTAAATATAAAGGAATTGTTACAGAATAGACCCCATAGTGTTTCACGAAGAAACAGAATCTAAGCCATTATTCAATTACCTACCTACATAATACCTGGAAAAATATATTTTTACTCACAATCGGTTAGTAATCTGTGGATTTGTCCCCTTCGAAATGATCGGGAAGCGACTCATTGCTTACTTCACTTTCCCAGCTAGTCGGAAAAGAAACTTTCCCGACTAGAATAATACACAAAATTTTAGAGATATGATATTTAAGTAGCCGACGAAAACCAGTCAAGTTCGCGCATGACGAAATGTGTGAAAAGTCTGGATATTGGCAGGTGGAAATGGACCCAGTAGATAAAGAAAAGACAGCTTTTACCACCGGATCTGGATTGTTGCAATTCAATGTCATGCCATTTGGACTATGTAATGCCCCCGCGTCATTTGGAAGACTTATGGAAAATGTATTGAGAGGGTTATCCTGGTGTATTAAGACGACATTATAGACTCGGGGAAAACATTTGAACATCTAGAGAACTTAGATGTAATGTGGGATTTGGTGTGCTTTCACAAATTCGAGGGGCGGAAAGAAAGAGTACTGGGTTAATTTAGTAAAGTGCTCTCGAAACCTGAGCGAAATTACTGCGTCACGAGAAGAGAACTCCTGGCAGCTGTGTATTATTTTCCTAATAAAATTGCGTGTGAATGTTATTTTATAAACTACATTTCAATATTATCAAAACAAATTAATTTTAGAATGCCCCTAAGGGCCGGTATTATTTACAATTTTCCTGGTCTACTCGACCTAAGCAGTGATTCCAGGTCGACCATGTTTTGGTATGGTATACAAAAAGAAATATTTATTAACGAGATAAATATTTGTGAAAAGTTACCCCTTCCTCATATCTTCTACCGTAACCTTGCTACTGTTTTGTCAGTAGTTAGTAGTTCGACCTTAAAGGCCAATGCCCACTACACCGGATCATACTATGACCGTGACCGTACCGGCATAGGCAGAAAAATATTCTTTGTATAGATTTAAATGAGACAATGCCCACTAGACCGACCCGGCATCGACCATCACCATCCTCATTTGAATCTATACAAAAAAAAATCAGGTCCGGGTACGGTCATAGTATGGTACGGTATAGTGGGCATAGACCTTTAAACTCAATTATCATGGCGACCAACATATATGGCTTATATACTTACTCAATCAAATCTCGTCGAGTTTGCGCATGGCGTATTGTGGTGTAGAATATGGCTGATTTTCCATGAGCAGATTAACATTTATTATCGCGCGCTGTTTTCGATCAACTGATACCTCAAATTCGTAAAAGCCACGCATCCACACCACAATACGTCATCGTGACGTAGTATCAATCTGCGTAATATCAATCCTTCTTTTTATAATATCATGTCTGAGATCTATGCTTATGACAAATTGTTAGTTTTGTCAAATAGGTCAGTGGCAATGTTTTAGGGTTACTGCTGAAGTTAATGTTATTTATACCTAACTAGTAATACTAATTTGGTGACGTGGGATACGAGTACAGTTAAAGACTGTATATTTAAGTGATTGCTAAAATATCATTTGCATTAACCACTTCGTGTTTGGTATGCTAAATCAGTTTTACTTATATTAAGTAATGTAATAATGGGTTTTATTTACAACCATATATGTAATGTTGTCATTACTAACGTCATTGAAGGTTGGAAAGTGTCACATTACACACCTCTACTTCCCGCCCTCACTTCCCGCCCTCATTTCATCTATTCTAGAAGAATATTTTTTATATTTAAAAAAAATAACACATTTTTTTGACAAATTTTATAATACCTATTTAATGGCAAACAATAAAAAACAACAATGAACTAAAATACAACAAACTACTTATTGATATTTATTATTCGCGAATTTAATATCCGGCTTTATCTGTTATTTATTTATATTGGTGACAGTTGTTTACCCCGTAATCACAGTAACAATATATTTACTTGATTATTCTGAGAAAACCGCGCGCTTTGTAATTTGTCGTTAAATGTAATATTTGAGGTATGTTCAGAACGAAACAGAGATTTATTAACTTTGATCGAAATATGATGGTTGTAAATAAAATAGTATACAAACCTCGGTAGGAAGTTTCATTCCTGTCTCAAGATCATAGCTAACATCACGACAGGAATGAAACTCTTCCCACCTCGGCGTGTAATATACTATAACAAACCTCTGCTTAATGGCAATATATAATTATTTATAAATCATTTAATTTTATTTTTAAGAACTTGGCATATCATAAGAAATATATTATTATGCAAGTGCCTATCCCTTAAAGAATATGTTTCATATACTATTTTTAGATATTAAGCAATAACAATATCTTGATCAAGGTGCGTTGAAAAACAAATCAGGGACGTGTCAACTTTTTTAGGATTACGTATAACCAAAATAATAATCGTAAGATATAATTATTTCCCACCTCAATGACCATGTCTCAGCACCGGGAATTTAGTCGAATAATGTAATTATCAAAATCCTCTGGGTATTTTTGTCATGTATAAGGCATTTTATCATCTAACCACGAGGTTATGCATGTGAACTGTGTAGTTCATTAACGTCAACAGGAAGATCGGTTTTTAAAACATTCATATTATGGTGTTAAAACTGCAGCGATATAAATAACTATTTAGATAACTATTAGGTAAGGACCAAGGGAGTCATAGTGATAATATATGGCGAATGACGACCACTGTTATCAATTACAATTATCACTTATCCAATGCAGTGACGAATGGTGTATAATTGCTATAGAGCTACAAAACTGCCAAAAGGATTCAAACATCTTAACTACATTTCCCAGAAATTATTTTAGACATAAAATATACATAAAATAAATTTTATGGATATTCTCATTAATTTTTATTATTAAATACTATTTAATAGTATACATAGCCAGCGAACGTATCCTACTATCAGTTCATAGCCGAGAATAAGTCCAGAGCGGACTTAAGACTTAATAAAACCTCGCCAGGTCATATTCATCTCTTAGCTGGGTCACTTCGGTAGGGCCTGTACAGCGCTTGGGCCGCCTGAGCTTAAGGCTGGCGATCGCCCATGTTAATTCCCCGTATATGCAGAGGTTACTTTTGACGAAGCTTTCGTAGCATTAATTTTTATATAGAATTCAGTTCATGAATTATGCCTACGGGTTGGAAAGAAATCTAAAGGAACAGTTTTTTAAAAATACTCGAAAAATGACTTTGATCCTCGGTATCCAAACCACATAGAAACCCTCGACTTTTCGACGTATTTAGTTTAAAACTAAACATATTTAGACGTTTTCTTTTCGTTACCACCCTTCAACTAACATATCAAATAAATCAAACAAATCCCTCTTCGAAATAATGTTTAGTTTTCCTGAAAGCTTGGTTTGAAATAAAAACTAATTATTAATTGACCTAATCGGCTGGGGACAACGCAAATCAAAGATGGTATATGCCCTAACCACAATTCCTAGGAATCTGTGCGGTAAGAAGTACAAGGTAATTTCACAGATGGCGCTATAAAACCTTTGTTATTTGTATTACTCATACAACGGTATTACTGTAACACGTGAACCAGAAGAAGGCTGAAATAAATACAATTTTTATAAGAGCGCTTTGAAATTTAATTAAATAAATAATTCGATATTTTATTAACAAATATAGATGTTGCCCTTAAAAAATATGTTTATTTGCCAATGAAATTTAACGTACTGCCATACTTTGTAATTATTGGTTTTAATTTTAATAATAAATACCTACTGCTCTGTCTTTATAAATATAACAACACTTTTTACCAAAGTTTATACGAGTATATGCGTTTCTCCCTAGGAACTTTTTAATATTTTGCTTTCACTAAAAAAAAAACAAGTCAGAAAGTCTTTATAGATATGTCTATTTGAAATTTTGAAAAATGAACCTTGTAATGTAATGATTTATGTAAAAAAGGATAGGCCACCGGTAACGCTTCGGTCTGTATAGCCAAAACTATTTGATTTTTTTTAAATTTGTTTTAACAACGAGATGTATGTCCGAAAAGATAACAATTTAAAAATAATTTTAATCATACAGGGTTCTCCAAAAAAGTGAAAAATATCAAACTTAGTTTTTTTAAATGGAATGCCCATTATTTTATATATTAATTTTCCTCGCTTTTCCCATTATAACAATACCAAATAGTATGAGATTATACAGAGTATACGCTAATACCAATTTAATATGAAAATGATATTGATCTCAATGGCCTTTATATTGCAAAAGAAACAATTGAAAACCAATCTTCGATGGTAAAATGTTTTTGATATTAGTCTACAATTTATGCCGATACACTAATTTCTTAATTTGAAACAAACCTGTATAGGCTAAGTCAAAATTCAAATACATACATTTCTCTTTTTTTTAAATTAAATTTTATATCACAAGCAACTTTTATTTGACGAATTTTTTTCTTTAAGCGTAAATAACAAATATATTCCTTAAAGTATAAATACGACTCTCTATAAAGTACCCCCAGATGCTCCGAATATGCCCAAAATCTAATCAACTCATTAGCGGATATATTGAAGCCTAAAGTTGAAATTTATTGTTTGTTTCTGCATATGTTTTTAAGGTATGGTAGATACAGACACACAGACACCATGCATGAGAGATATTTGTGACATCAAGGCAGTTTTTATATAAAATTAAAATCAAAAAAGAAAGAAATTGGGATCTATATAATTTAATGTGCTCTCATTAACCTTCCAAAATAAGTTATTAACATTTGCAACAACTGGAATGAAGATATATAATGCTTGTCATTCTATATTATACTTTTCACAGTTTAAAACACTATTTTTATTAATTTTTTTTTTCAGAATCAATAGGCTTTATTCCCGTATAGAACTTTATTTTTACTATCAATTTTAAGTTCCCCTTAACTAATCCATTTTTATTTATAGATTTCGTCTCCATATAGAGCTTGACTGGTCCTGAAAATTTCAAGTTATTTTATTTCAACCCCCCCTTAACTGAACTATTTTTAATCAGATTTTTTGAAGAATCAATAGGCTTTGTCCCCTTATAGAGCTTGTTATTAAGCTTCAACGCCCCCCCATTTTTAATCAGAATTTTTTCAAAATCAATAGGCTTTGTCCCTTTATAGTGCTTGATTTTTCCTAAAAATTTCGAGTTAATATCATTTTTCATTTTTGACTTATTGTGCAGAAAAAAACGGGACATCGGATGGACGGACAGACGGACGGACGTTTTTAAAAGTTGTTTAAAAATTAATAAAAAGGATTTTGGCTCTCTAAAATTAACGTCAAGACACGTGTGTTCGGGCTGCATTTTGCCAGAATACCCAATGTCTTTAAACAAAAGCGGCCACTGATCCAATGGTTCACAGAATAATTTAGTTTTCATAATTTAAGTAATTATTATTTTCTTTCTTAAATTTCAGACAAATTGAAAGGCAAACAAAAAAATTTCCTAATACAGCCAGTTGCAGAAGCGTCCAGTAAAGTTTATGTAAGAATGGGTTAGACTGGGGAATTTGAAATATTTTATGATTCAGTAAAATAAATACAATAATTGTATGTGACGTCGTCGGCGTTTAATGTCTTCTAAGAATTTCATAAACCATTTTTATTTTCAATGAAACATAATTCTTTAAATGTTTAGTTTCAAAAAGAACAATAAAAAATATATTCAATAAAATTAAAATTACACTTGGCATCTGTCTGTATCTACGAGGACTGTCTTTTAAGTTTTGCATATAGACCTAGAATGAAACAGCAGATAGTCTTTAAACATTTTATTGTTTTTCAAAGTATTCTCCACGAAGATTAATGCACTTTTGCATGCGCTCGAACCAGCTCTAAAAGCGGTTATTCCACTTCTAGGGTGTCACAGCTCCAGTGGCTGTTTTGAATGCCTCAATTGCATCTTTTGGTGACTGGAACCGTTGCCCACGCAGTGCGTTCTTGATTTTCGGAAAGGTAAAAAAATCGTTGGGACTTAAGTCGGGACTATAAGGAGGGTGGTCTAACAACTCGACGTTTTGTTGCTCCAAGAAGGCAATTGTTTTGCGAGCTGTGTGCGCACTTGCATTGTCTCTTGCAGAGGAATTATTGCAATATGACCTGCTTTGGAGACAAATGTTGCGACCATCTTTTTAAACACACTTCGAGAACGGATCACTTTTGTCGGCTTGTCTTTACCTTGGAAAACCCAAACAGACAATTGACGTTTATTTTCAGGTTCATATGAGTAAATCCATGATTCATCACCACTTGCGATGCAGTACACGT
The DNA here is from genome assembly GCA_927349885.1 of Psylliodes chrysocephalus. Taxonomy (NCBI): domain Eukaryota; kingdom Metazoa; phylum Arthropoda; class Insecta; order Coleoptera; family Chrysomelidae; genus Psylliodes; species Psylliodes chrysocephalus. Next base: position 21,977,268 of record OV651825.1, on the reverse strand, counting down.
TTTTAGAGTTTCCAGCGTTGAAGCGCTTCAGAGTTTTTTGACCCCAATTTACCCTAGCTTCTTGTTATTCGGTCAAAAGATGCGGTATCCAACGGGACACTAATTTTTTTACTCCCAATTCTTCATGCAAAATCTTTTGGATTGAGGTCTTTGAAATCCCTAACTATGCTTCAATCTCGCGATATGTCACATGTCGATCTTCCTCGATGAGCCTGCGCACAGCATCAATGGTTTTTTGGGTGACTACAGATTTAGGTGCACCTGTTCTTTGCTCGTCACTAAGATTAACCCGTCCTCGTGTAAATTCTCCATACCAACGAGAAATTGTCGATTGATGTGGTGCATCACTACCGAAAACAGAAACCAACTCGGCGAGGCATTCTTATTGAGATATTGTCTTCGAAAGTTGTAAAAAATTATGGGACGAAAATGATCTCGGTTTAAATCCATTTCTTGAATAACTTGTCAACTTTGAAAATTCGGTGTAACTACAACATTCTATGAATCGGACTAAAACTTGGAAGTGAGGTTTCCTAAAGGCGACAGTTTATTTTTATTAGAGCCGTTTGATTCGTAACGCCCTCTAATGCACGGTCAGAGCTGAGGAGGATTCGAATCACATAGGATTCGAATCCTTTTTGAGGATCCGAGAGCGGGATTCGAATACTTTAGAAAAAAAGGATCCGTGATCCGGATTCGCAGAGAAAATCCTAAAGGATTCGTATTCGAATCATCACTATCAGTCTCGGATCCTTTTAGAGACCAAACTACGCCGGCGCGCAAAATATTTGCTGACATACTGTCGCTTAATTGTAAAGAAGCCGTAATTGCAGCCGTTTTAATTCCCCAATTTAAATTCAGATGGTATAATATCGTAAAATGTCCTACTTATACTAAAGAGGAGATAAAAAAGTTTATTATAGACGAAGCTAGAGATTTGGACGAGTCAAACTCTGATGTATTATCAGATGAGAGTGACACAACAAATTTAGATCAATTCTTTTATTTTAGTGAAGACAAGGTACAGCCAATGTCAAATAACAATAGCGAAATGGCAAGAAACTCCTATTCATTATCAGCACCTAAAAATAAAACAACTTTAAAAATCGAATTAAAGCTGTTGAGATATTTAGAAGATAAACGTAGTAATTTACAAATGATCAATGAATATCCAACATTAAATTTTTTTTTATAAAATTTAATACTTGTCTTTCTTCGTCTGGTACAGTCGAACGATTATTTTCGTTTGCAGGTATAATCGACGCACCTCGAAGGAACGGCTTGACAGATGAAAATTTTGCTATGTAAGGCCAACCAAAAGAAATTTTTTGAAAAACTATAAAAAAATTTTAATTTTATTTGATTCTGTTTGTTTATTATTTTGTTTTGTGTATTAAAATAAAATGTATTTTTTATAGATTCTAATTTATTTATGGTTTATATTCATAGGGGCTAGAGTCAGGACTTTCAGATCCATGGATCCCAAGTTTGAATTTTGTCAGTGATGGAATTTTTTTCTATTAATTAAAAACAAATTCTAATGCATAAGTAGGATTCCCCAATCGACCCTGTTGGATTCTAATTAACAGTGCTGCTCATATAGTGGCACTGAGAATCATTAATAAAGCCTGCATAGATCAAACATAAAATTCAAAACAAACTGACACTGGCTACTTGGGTAGAATCCACCAAAGCCATTACACCGAAAAAATAAAATGGTTTATAATAATAATAATAATTTATTCACTTTAAAAATCGAATTACAATTTTAACTTATATTTAACAGAAACTGGTACCACTAAAGGCGAATCTTGTACGTGGGACTTATAGAAATATATTCTACATAGCATTTCTATTTTTTACTATTTTTTTAAATTTATTATAGATACAAATTAGCTACAGCATTGAATATTTTATAAATAATTATCATACACATAAATAATTGAAAATAAGTAAAGTTCTTTTTAGTTAAATGATTTTAGATTTTAGTTATATTTAAATTAATAAAATCTTAAAATATTTGTCCTTGTTTAGTTAATATCCATTGTTGCAATTTAGATCTATAAAGACCTATCGAATTTAGGTTTTTAAATTCCACCGGAAGTGCGTTAAATATTTTAGGACCGAGATATAAAACAGCATTAGATTCGAAAGCAAATATAATTAGTACCACAGTATAACACTGACAGTGATTCGTATTCGTGATCCGAAAAAAAGGATTCGAATCACGTGATTCGAATCCTTTTTTTTTTTTATGAAAAAGGATTCGAACATTGGATCTGTGATTCGTATCACATCTCGTGATTCGGATTCGTGATTCGAATCCATTTTTCGAGGATTCGTCCCAGCTCTGTGCACGGTATACAAAACTTAAAAGACAGCCCTCGTATATCGTGTGGAGAATGGGTTAACCCATGGCACTTAGGCCTTACTAGGACAATTGTACATCCTCCTAAGTTGATAGGCACCTCCAAGCTCGTGAGTCAGCCTACAGATGTAATGTAGTTGACAACGTCGTCAAGAGGTGCTTCTTTTATATCGGCCGGTGTTAGTCAATTCTCGTCGACATTCTAGTACTAACTTTGATTAAATTCATGGTCTTTCCAAGGTTAGTACGAGTAGTTCTTGTTTGCTATCTGTATAGATGAGCAATTAAGCATGTTCCAACCAGTGATATAATTTTTTGAAACTTCTTTTGCTGCTGTGAGAATCCCCGTGAGCTCGGTTTGAACTGCACTGGTACTATTGCTCACAGTCATAAACGACTGGATTCGGGAATAACATATCAACTATTGGGGAAACACCCCAAAACAGGCACATGGCCTTCATAGGCAGACCATGTCCCAAAAGAACTGGAGAACTACTCTCAATGAATAGGAACCAGTTGAAAGTGATAACAGGGTTCAGGACTGGGCACACCCCAGTAAAGAGACACTTGAACAAAATTGGCATGTACAATAGGGAACTCATGTGCCGACTATGTCACAAGAAACCAGAAACGGCCAAACACATACTGTGCGAATGCGAAGCTCTAGATCGCAAAAGACAGGCTCTTTTTGGACAACCCCAGGTTGATCCAACAACGTATAGAACCCGCTCACCAAAGGATCTGTACAAACTTGTACAAGGTACAAAGGTGACAGAGTGGGTGCTATAAACTAACATGGGGTAAAACACAATAAGCCAATAGGCTTCAGTGTTATTCGGAGATACATAGTCAGATGAGCCCAGAAGGAAAAAAAATAAATAATTGCTCACAGCCCATTTTATGTTTAGGTTTAAGGAGCTGTATTATATTCCACATCTCGAGCCTTATTTTGTTTTAGAACAGTCGGTGTAGAAATGAATCGTACCTGCCATTTCAGGCTCTTCTATTTGTTTTGTTATAACTTTATATGGCTTATGAAAAATGTATCTCGGTGAGATTGAGCCAATGTTCGCTTGAAGTAGTAGGAGCGTATCGAGCCCCTCCTACCAAAAAGCGACGTCTTGCCTCACTAGATCCTACATCAGGTTCTATTCCAACCGTGCGGAGTCAGGTCACTGCCATCAGAACAACATTTGGCATAAAATATATTAAAAGAAATACAAGTACTACATTAAAAACTAAAATATCGCGACGAATTGAGAACCTCCTCCTTTTTTGAAGTCGGTTAAAAATAACTACAACTTTACAAGATATTGGAAAACAATCAAAAATTTAAAAGTATACTTAGTGTGTACTATTTACACATGGATGAGCAATCTTTATAACTATAGATATCATTGGTGTGATATTATTTACTGTCACGACTTTTGACACCCTTCCGGTACAGTACCATCTTAGTTTCATACATTCTGAGGGACACTTTTTGTAAACAGAGATAGTTCCAGAGGCGCAACTTCTTCTTCCTTTTTTTGGGCTATATCCTACAGGACAATTTACCCAGCTATTCAAACGGGAAAGCATCTTTGTCTTGCTCTTGGCAATCGGATACCGTCAAGTAATATAATTGAAACACACACACACACGTGGCTTCCGATTCTGAGACCGCCATTTCAATCTTGCCACCACTTGTTTATGACATCAATCCTTTGACATTAACACTTAACTAACCTCAAATAAAATCGACTTACGAGGCGAGTTCGGATAGTCAGGGGCTGGAGCGGGACAAATTTTAGGGTGCTTTTAAATGACATTTAAGCGTGTTAAACTGTCACTAATCGGACTAAACCGAACGCTAAAAGGGTCGTTTGGAGTTAAAAGTGTTAAAGGAGTTAAAGGAACTTGGCAGACCGAACGCAATGAATGGAGTTCTATTTACAGAGCCGGTTTAGGTATGATATATGTATGTTACGAACTTTAAACAATATTAATAATATAAATAGATAGGGTATTTCAATTCATTTTAAATGGACAATTAATTAAGCTGTTTTTTTGTCAATTTCGTCAAAATGGGTGATTTTTAAGGGTTGAAACATTAGAATAGATCAATATTATAAAATAATTTATAAATATTTGAACATGATTTTAATCCAAGCAACGCCTCAAATATAATATGGTTTTCATATTTTTCATCAAAGCGTAGTTTTTAACCCCTAAAAATAAAAAACGCAATCAGGAACATAGACCTTTTGAAGAGGAGATTAGGATAAGCTTAATTACAAATTTTAATCCAAATCGTTGTAGTCCTTTTTTTAATATCTTCAATCGCTAGACTAATATATTTTTAAAAATATTTATTTTCCACGAAATCTAAACCAAAATGTTAGCAATTTATTAGTTTATTTTAAAATTTTTTATATAAATGAAACTTATTCTTAATGTCAAAAACACGAAGTTTTGAAATATTATCGTGTAATAATTTTATAAAATTAATTTATTTTGTTTTCTCTGTAAAAATATTGTTATTTGATTTTCGGCACGACGTCCTTTGATAAAATTAGATTGCGATTCGGAATGTATGTGAGTAAATGTATTGAAATAGAAAGCGATTTTTTACATCAAAAAATTGAGTGAAACGATTTTAACGAATATTTTTTTTATATTAGAGCTTGTTACACTGTGTTGGTTAGAATAGAAAAGTATAATATAATCAAAATGGTTACATACGAGGAGCATGTTATTACTCGCAAAATCTAAAGAAGTCATTGAGACAAAACAAGCTTCTGTTTTAGGCTTTACAGATAATGGATGTTTTTTCTACGAATCCTAAATTGATACTTTTTTTAACTGTGCATAAAAGTCATTAACAACTTTTTAGATAAAGAAAAAACATCAAACTAGGTACAAATAACTTCAAAATCATTTATTAAAAAGAAATATATTATTATATCTAATTTAAATTAGGCAAGCGACAAAGCTGTCAAGTTTTCCGCTTGGTGATCGACAAAGCTGTCAATTAATGTCAGCGAAAACGTAAACTTTGCGGTTGAATTTCGAAGCGGAAAAGCCTACTTTGGATAATGATCGTAGAAAAAATATACAGGGTGTACCAATAAAAATTCCCAGGCCGGATATTTTGGTAAGTAATAGATATTTTAATTCTGTAAAAGCCAGTTCACAGAGTTCTAAAAGAGCTTCAGTTTTAGATATAAATTGATTTTAAATAGGTCAATATGTACTGGGTCTTTAACAATACCGAAAACACACGTGACCAAATCGTCATGACAGCGATTGGTGAAAATAAAAGTAAAAATCCCTAGATGTAAGCCAGTGCCGTAGGTATTTTATTACAAAATAGATCTTCTGTTTTTATGGTCTTCAACTATGAAAACAAAATTCAGTTAGGTAAATGTTAAAATTACAACACAAATTCATAATATTAATTAGAGGTGCTTTACATTATTGTATTTTAATGTTAGAATTCGATATCTTAATTAGATTTAGTCAAATGCAATAATCTAATTTTTAAAATTATGATATAATTAACATAACCTTAAAAAATTAGCTATTTATATCTAGTTTGTATTTAACGAAAAGAATAATAAACTGAAATATGGTTCGTATTAGTTATTGCCACTATTACAAAAAAGAAACCTTTACCAGAACAGGGCGCAAGTTATGAACAAAAAGTGTTATGCATTAAAATATGAATAAAATTAAAAATTATCTACTTTAGATTGACTCTTAAGATATATTTAGCTACAGCTAAAACTTTAAATACGATAGGCAGAAGACAATGGCAGTATTTGGCAATTATTGCAGTTTAAGTAAACAAATTTAAAACTTACTGGAATTGTACCTGGGCAATGGGAAGTAATAAACAAATATTTTTTTAAGTTTATTCTATTATTTATTTTTTACAGGGTTTAAATCATTTACAAAATACATTATGTTACTTATATGTATACAAAAAAAATATTAATATTAATGTAACAAGCACATATTTGTTTTACCTTACAACTCTCACTTTAAATTATGAAGGCATGTCTATTAATAACTATTTTATTTAAAAGGATATTGAGTAGTAATCGGTGGTGCCACAAACGATACTAATTTACACTACCTATCTGTTCAAAATCTTTACCACCAGCTTTAATGCAAGCATTAATCGTTCTTTTTTGAACACATGCAGTTTCTCCTCAGTTATATTTTGTATTTCATTTAATATAGGTGCTCCAGTTTATAAACGTCACACAAACGATTTTGAATTGAGCTATTTGTAATATTCCATAGGTAGGTTTAACAAAATTAAGGTAAAATGATTGTTGCAGTACCGAAACTTTATAGGGGATGCATTATCAGAAATGTTTTCAATACTTTATAGCTAGTTCGTAGCGATAAATCTAAAAAAAATATGTTTTGAATTTCACTCGCCAGAGTCAGTCTTTGAAACACCGTTCATACCTGTTTGAGGTGCTGTTTTTTTGACTAATTTATTGGGAATTTGCACCATGTTAATTTGCACATCTTCAACAGCTTTTGTTATTACTGTGTATTTGTATTTGTTAATGACGACAAAAAAGAATCCCATTCCATTTATTCACCTGGAAAACGTTCCTCAAATTTTCAAATACAATTAGGAATATAAAATAATTTTGTTCATGCGTAATATTACCTGAAATAAATTATATAGTCATTAACTTTTACGAATTACAATAAATAAATTTGTACTTACCAACAAAAAAGAATTAAGCCACTAATAATATCTAAAAATAACTAATTGCTTTATTAATATTAAATGAAAAATGGAGTAAAGGTGTTCATAAAATGTAAACAAATTTTGTTCAGATTTGAACATTTTTCTTTATATTCACCTAGTAAATTAACATCCTGTATATGAAATTCATTATTTATTGAATTAAAATGTTTAATTTCATATGCAATTAATAATAAACACGTTCCAATTTCAGCTCAAGTTCAATGTTTAAATCGTAATAAAAAATGCTGACTTATTTTCAAAACACTGAATTGAAGACATTTAAATTGAAATAATAATATTTTTTTAATATACATTTAAATAATTAAATATTAATTGTTATTGCATATTGTTTATTCTGTGATATTATAAAATGTATTTACAAATAAGAAATAAAGAGATTGACTTTCAACATGTGGTAGTTTACTTTTGAGATTCATGAAAACCATCTTGTAGTATTAATTACAACAATTATCGTTGAAATCTATTCATGATTCGCTTGATACGAGCTTCGATTTGTCACTCCCCAAATGAACGCCAGTGACATTTTTGACAGGACTGACAGTTTAGTTTAGTTCTTTTTACGTCCAATCAGACCCTTTCGATGAGTTTTTGATGGTTATCAGATCACGTGGGTTTCGGGTATTGTTGAAGACCTGGTAGATGGCGCTGCACTCAATAATTTTTTTTCGATGGGAGGATCTTTCTTTTGTAGCGCATCTTGTAAAAAATAACTTTTTAAGCAGATTTTGTTCTATGAACTAATTCGATAAATCTAGCCATTTTTGATATACAGAGTGGGTCACTCAAAACGGTTTCATCCTGTTTTTCAGTATTAATCATTGGATTTCAAGAAAATGCTAAAACAGGTCAATTTTTATTTCAAATTAAAAACATTTTTACAATACAAACATCTGTCATGTGTCAACCCCCTCCCTCGCACTTCTCCAACACATTAATTTTAAATAGGTAATATTAGGTCTTTTCCTTTGCATCGAAAGTGTAGCACTGAGCTACACCACTTCTGAAAATATTGTTCCATTTATACAAATTGTATGGATGGAACAATATTTTCAGGAGTGACGTAGCTCAGTGCTACACTGTCGATGCAAAGGAAAAGACCTATTCGCTGTGTGCATTTGGCTTGGAGGGGATAGATTGAGCTATCGCAGCGCCTATGGTGGCAGGAGTCGGCGATTGTCCACATCATCGTAGTAGCGCGGCAGCGTGTTGTGGGTCTCGTGTTGGGTATTAAAATGAGTCGTCGTTATTGTAGTGTTGTCGAGTGTAAAAACACTAGCAAAAATAGTGCGTGCAAGTTTCCAACCGCATCACACAAATTGGAGCAAAGAAAGAAATGGATAGCAGCTGTGAAAAGAAAAAAGTGAGTAACATAACCTCTGTCGTATATATATCATAAACATCGAAAGTAGGAGCGGTATTTGAATGCTCAAGTAATAGTGATAAATAAATTATTTATAACGTAATAGATTTAATGGTTTTTCCACAACGCTGATGGTTCACCTTGGGTGTACAAGATGACACTCATGACAAAAATGTAGCATCTAAAAATACAGACAAATTACATTGATTTATGACATTCAAAACTCAGATACTTCGTATGCATAACCTCCAAATATTTTTATGTCATTTACTTACTTTTTGTGCGACAGAAACAATTTTTGTTAGTCTATCAACTAACAGCGAACACAAAACTTGTTGCAACACTTAATTGTTGAAAAAGAATTTTCAAGTTCAACTGTTGAGTGTGAGGTGTATAGCAAGTATGCGGGAATGAATGAGGAGAACTGTCGCTATCCCGTCACCAGAGAGCGCTACCAGTCTTGCACACAGCGAATACCATGTATGGCACATCATTGAAAAGGTAATTTAATGGGAAATTCAGAAATATTTCTGTACATTGCGTTACTCAAATTTTATCGCCCTCTAGTATTATAGAGTGTGATACTTCAATGTGTAGTAGGTACATTATTAAAAAGGTAATTTTATGGGGAATTTAAAAATATGACTGTTCATTGTGATATTTTTAATTGTACCACCCTCTATCGGGTGACACCTTATTTGAAAGCAAATTTAATTACCAATTCAATGTACCACATAACATTAATATAAATATCCTCCATATTGCACGTGCAAGTTTGAAAATTAGTTATGCTAACTCTATTTTGTTGCAAGTGCAATATGGAAATATTTATATTAATGTTATGTGGTGCATTGAATTAGTAATTAAATTAGCTTTCAAATGAAGTGCAACACTTTATAATACGTTAGGGATTTTTTTATCCCGATAGAGGGCGCTAAAGTTAAAAGTATCGCAATAAACAGTCATATTTCTGACTTCATATAATTACTTTTTCAATGATGTACCGAACATGATACATTCCTTATTTAAAATTAAGGGGTTGAAAAAGTAGAAAGGAGGGGGTTGACACATGCTAGATGTCTGTATTGTAAAAATGTGTTCAATTTGGAATAAAAATCTATCTGTTTTAGCATTTTTTTAAAAATTCAATGAATAGTGCCGAAAAACAGGTTAAAAATGTTTTGACTGACCCACTCTGTATATCAAAAATGGCTAGATTTATCGCATTAGTTTATAGAACAAAATCTGCTTAAAAATGCATTTTTTACCAGATGCGCTATATAAGAAAGATCCTCCCATCGAAAAAAAAAAAAATATTGAGCGCAGCGCCATCTACATATTGACCTATTTAAAATTATCTAAAACTGAAGCTCTCTTAGCTCTCTATGAACTGGCTTTTACAGAATTAAAATATCTTTATTACCAAAATATCGGGCCTGGGAATTTTAATTGGTACACCCTGTATGTGCGCATGCAGATATAGAAATTACTATTACACGTTGTGATTTTTAGTATATCGAACTAGTGCGAATTAATATACCGGCTTTTAAACGTTATTTCAGACTGACACTCAACGGTTCCTATTCTGCGAGTTGATAGATTATTTTAATGATTTGGGGTACGTAAATAGTGTAGTAGTTATTTACTGATAATACTTTACGATTATTAAAACGCCCTCAGATTTTATTAAAATTTTTAATTCAAGTTTAAAACCTAAACGTGTATATTTATTTGTAGTTACAAACTACAATTATTTGTTACTGAAAGGTAGGTAATCTGCATTGTTACACATTACTGATTTATTTAGATAAAGTATTTCTGAATATTGATATACAGAACTACGGGATATTGCATTTTTATTTTCTATTTCAAAAGCAACTTTGATTGTTAGGCTCCAAATTGCTAATATAATATTTCTGTGTATAAAGCGCAAAATAATAATTATTATGAAGATCAATAATTTTGTTTATCTTTTACTATGTCATAATGATAAAGATAAAAACTTCAAATGTCTACTTAATACATAGGGTAAATGAAATATAAAATTATGCAGGGTATTTGAAATATATTGATATCTAGTAAAGCGTTGATAATCTGTGGATGTTGTCAAAACTAAAATATCAGAACCGATTTTCGAGATATTCGAAAAAAAAAAACAATTTAGTTCAATTTCTTTATTTCACTAGTAAGTTTATTTTCAAAAATAGATAAAAACTCGTTTTTATTTTATATTAAGTTCCTAACTTCCTAAATGCAGGATCGCCATCAACTTCTTTTTTTGTATATGGATGAGTGGTATTCCGACAGATAATTTTAATGCTGAATATAATGATGTAATATATTGTGATTAGTCAATGTTTCGGAAGATTTTAACATCATCAGGTAAGTTTAATAGTAGGGACCTAGTTAAAAATGTTTGAATTAGAAAATGATGCAGTATCGGTTATAGAAATTCTAAATATTTAACAGTAATGACAAAATTTTACTATACGGCTGTACTATTTACAATAAATGTTGAAATTGTTTGATTAAAAAAATATTTTCACAATGTTTGCAACAATTTGTATTATATTTTGAATGACGTGCCGCTCGTTTACAATTTTGATAACAAAATTTACCCGATTTTACCTTTTGCATCCTAATACAAATTTGCAAACAAAGTATTATACGTTCCGATATTAAATCAAGTTGGTGTCATGATTATAAATTTAAAACTGTACAAAAGCTACATCCTGGAGATTATAATCGTAGACTAGATTTTTTTGGATTGGTAAATATTGTATTATCGTTTTAAGAAATTATAAATATTAATAACCAACCACAAAATTTTAATCTGCTCTTCTAACCCTTACAATACATGTTACAATTACATGGTTAAAAAAATATTAAATTATTTTTTTCATTAACAATATAGGGTGTTCATAAACATCATTTCATAATTGAAGGAGGTAATTCCTTGGCACAATTTATGACTAAAAGTTTATGTATACATGTGTCCTAAATTATTGCTTTGTTTCAAAGATACAGGGTGTTCAAAATTTTAAAAATAATAATGCAAAACAAATAAAAAAAACTCAGAGTACAAGAAAGTTTTTAATTGGATAATTCAGAGACCAAATAGAAAATGTGGAAAAACATAAAGTAGTGCTTTTTTTGTCCAAAATATCAATAAGGTTGTCTTTGAGTACTGCACTGGAATTGATAATTTCAATCTAATCCATTCTAAATCAGCCTCTTACTCAAATATACAAATGTACCATATTTTATCAAAATCGGCAAAAGAGTATTTATGATATTGATGAAAAACTAATTATTTTTGAAAATTTGGACACCCTGTATTTTCGAAACAAAGCAATTTAGGATACATGTTTATATGAACTTTAAGTCATAATATGAGCCATGCAGTGGCGTGCGGTGACATTTTTGGAAGGGGAAGCGATTGTACAAAAATACAGCAGGCCAGTAAGCACAGCGTCGCAGACGAAAATTTTTCGCGGCGCATTCACCATTTTTTTCAAAATCTTTGCTTTTTTTTTCCCTCAATATTACGAATATTCGAGATTGAGATTTTTAAAGTGTTACTATTACTTCATTACCTAGTTTAGTACTAGAAGCTATAAAAAAACACCATTGAAAAGCATCCTTGGTTTATTTAAATGTAAAAAAAACATTTAACTGAAGTTTTTTTTTTATTTTCTCCAGCATTTTTCGCACAGTTGACACAGGAGTTGACATAGCAGTTGACATTTATTTATACTTAAGATCTATTCGCCTATCCTCAATGGCTACAAATTTGTCTATAACATAGTCGTACAATTTTGGATTTTCTGATAACTGTTTAACAAGCTGTTTTTCAATGGATATTAGGGCTAAATTAGAGAGTTTGTTTTCACTTGTTGAATTTCGTATAAAACTTTTAATGTGCTTTAAAGCTGAAAAACTTCGCTCAACTGACGCACTTGTGGCTGGGATGGTTAGTACTAATTCACACAACTTGACGACTTCACAAAGGGACTTATTTAAACCAGTTGTTATAAGAAAATTTAACACATTGATGGGCATCTTTTTATCACTAATTTCAGTTGTTTCATAAACAACACTTAACTGGGACTTTAATGCTGGAATATCCAAAAAAATTCCATAATTTAATTTTAGTGAATTAAAAGCTTCCGATGGAAATTTTGATGAATCGTAGTTACTAATATTAAAATTGCACAATTCAACAAATTTTAATTCGTTAAAGTTTTGAAATCGAGAGTTCATTTGTTGTAATCATCAAAAATGTCGGCGTATAATCGACGATAGGAGGTCTCTCTGTCGCCGACATTGTCAATTCTAATTCTCTAATTCTGTTTCTTTCAGGTTCTAAGCCAATGTTTCGAGTCTTATTCCAAAAGTGTTCAAACTGATCACCTTTTTTATTCATTTTATTTTTAAAATCATCAATTTGTTTAATGCAAAAGTCAATGTCATTTGACTTTGTTCGTAAAATGTCGAATAAAATGTCAGTAAAAGGGAAAATCTCTGCAAAAATGTTGAGCAAAAAATTGAAATCAAAGTTTTGTTTGAGCCAATGCAAATACCCTTTAGCGGCAGTAACAGTTTCAGCATCCCATGTTTTTTTATTATCCCAAACGTCTTGAAAAAAGTGTATCAAAGAATCACGGTATTGAAACACTGTTTGCACTAAACGTCCATTGTAGTTCCATCGCGTCGGAGGGGTACAATAAGCCTAGAGCTTCAGTACAAGTGGGCTTTGAACCACGCCCTAATTCAGATGATGATGATGAAACTATGAGATTTGCTATTTACATTTCGTTTTACACTTTTGTGAATATTATTCAAGTCTGTAATACGGGCCTTCAAATCTACAACACTGACAAAAATTAAAAAAAAAAAATCGCAACATCAATCTGTTTACAAAAAAAAAAAAAAACGTTTTTCTGAATGTTAGTTTAACGCCCTGTAACTTTGTTAGGAGCCAGTTTTTGATATAGGTAAATATAGCCAAATCCACTTATTTTTTGGTAATCTATCTGAGGAAGAATTTATGAGATACCTTTTTGAAACACCCTGTATATTTAGAGAACACTCTTGATATCAAAATAATAGCAATGATTACAAAGTTAATTTAATATAAAAACATAATTTAAAAATAAGGATTTATAAATAAGCTGTAAGAAATGACTTTAAGTACAATTTTTCACATTAAACGTATACAAATGACGGTGTCGACATATTTATAAAATATAATACTTATTTTAAGCCTAAAAGTTATTCAACTTTTTCTATTTATAGAAAGAACAACTTCATAAAAATCTATTTAAAGGTATAATAACGTAAACACATAAAACATAAGCATATAACTTATATATTAAAGATCAAAAAAGAACGCGCTTTTCAATATAAAAATTTGAAAAGATAGATATACTAGTCCAGTAAATGAAGGACTGAAAAGATCGAAAGCTGTAAAAAAATCGCTGATGAGTTCCCACGTAGCTCAATTTGTAGGTCATCGCAGGTGTTTTTAAATGAGAAAATCCTTAACGCGTTCTTGGTACCAGAAGGGGCTGAAAATGGACCCCTAAACTCTGAAAAACGGGTTTCCCACTAATATCTGGCTAAACATGCCAATTAGAGAATTTTTGTTCAGACAAAAAATGAAGAGCACCTTTGAATCATCGAAAAACATCAATTTTTTCCCGAGATATGGAACAATTCGTACGCCCGCTTACACGTTAATTCATAGAAAGCGGAATTCCTGCAGGTAGAGCAGGAGCTGAAATGAGGGGACTTTTGAGTGCCATTATCTCAAAAACTATTGAAATTTCGAAGAAAATGATAAGAGCCATTTTTGTAAATAATGAGCTAATCTTCATTTTTTGTCTTTTAAAACCATTACATATCGCGTGCCGCACATTTACAAAAAAATCATGACATGCTACAGACGGCAAGTGTTGCAAATTCGAATTGTTATTCAAAAAAAGATGTACTGGCTATATTGAAGAGACTGAATCTTAAACCAATATATTATATTGTTGATAATATGTCTAAAATATTCGGTCATACCATATTATTGTACATTTAATCTCATCGAATTGATTTGGAGTAATATCAGTGGGGAAGTAAGAAAGATAAATGTTATTCCTACGTTGTCTATAGCTCCAGAAATAATGGACCAATTGTGTTCACAATGTTAAGAATGTTGAATAATCATTCTTGCATCATAAATCTGGAGATGACATCATGAGGCTGCATTGCTGCCATGCGGCCCCAAGAGAACGGAAGGCAGGCTTGATTAGGGGATTGGGGGGAGCCAGGGGCTGGAAACCAAGCCCTAATGGAGAAAGCCAGGCTTGAATCCAAGCCGAAGTGGGGAGGTAGAAAACACACTTTACAAAACGTAGCCCATATAACTGAATTTTGCTAGTGTTTGGAACTTGGAACTAAATAGGGAGAATACGATGGATGTTCGAACAATTCGAAAACATTTTAATGAAGTAGCCACTACGCATTGCTGCTTATTGTTATTCAATAATAACAACAATAACAAAATATAAAACAACAAAATCCATTTATTGGCTTAGGTTAGTGTTTCGAAGTCAACAGTTATGCAAATAATGTCGTTTTTATTCTCAACCTTTTTTCGCCACGGTACGCTTTTAATAATTTAAAAATTTGGCGGCATATTAACAATAAATTAAAAAAATTACTTGGCTGATTGAATATACAGTATGGAACAGCCAAATGGAATAATTTCGGTAATAAATAAAAGGGGGCGTGTTCGGAAAAACGCTCGGACACATCGATTAGTATTTTTAGTTGCGCATTTTTTTTAAGAAAAACTTTTTATACAGGTGTGTCATGTAACAGTGGCCAATTCTAACTTTAATTTTAAATCAATAAATTTTATTTTGTTAATGTTATTTTTTGCAATAAATCGGAAAACATTTAATATTTCCGAAATAGGTATAGGAAATAGTACATAAAATATGTGTAGAATTTTCTGAAGAATCCAAAAAGTGAAAAATATACAGGGGGTTGCATTTAAAATAAGAAAGTTGGTATTGGCCACCCTGTATAAAAAGTTTTTGTTAAAAATAATGGGAAACTAAATATAACATTTGGCTGTTCCACACTGTATGTATGGATTATTAACATAAATTGGGAAGAGAGACTCTTAGAGAATAAAAAATACTTAATTGGAATTAGTTTTTTTTTTTACTATATTTGTGTAGGTAGTTGTAGTTTTATATTCCGTAAAAGTGAAAGTTATAAATTAAAATTATTATTTAAATTGAATTTTAATCAATAGAAATAATCTTAAAAAATTTTAAAACAGTAAATAGTATCATTTTTATATCCATTGCCGATTATTTGAATATGCAAAAAAAATTGGAACCAGTTTTTTTGAAGGTAGTTTGGATATTAAATATCTAGTAGAAATCAGTCTCTTTTTGATCACATACTAATACAATTTTGCAAAGAGAGTGAGTGTTTTTTTGTAATTATTCTGTGCGCTCATGTTTCGCCATTATTTTTAGTGTTAAAAAAACAAATTTCAGGTAACAATAATGTAATAATAAAAATTTTATACAATATGAAAGTTAAAATAAGTTTCCTTTAATTTCTTCATTTTTTATAATTGGGGTAAAATTTTAAAACGTATTCTTTGTACCGTAAATTAGTATATTCTTCGTATTTTAATCCAGTTAGTGTACTTTGATAACTTAGATACGCAGGAAATAATTATTTGTTCAAATGGATTTGTGTTAAGAAAATAAATAAGAGTTTATATTTATTATGATACAGCGTGCATTATTTTCTTTTCACATATTGCAAGCCAATTTTTTGTTAAATATTTGGCCATTCATAATAAATAGTTATTTTAGCTTTAATTGATAATATACAGGGTGTCCCAATGAAAAGTAGCCCATTTCCAGAGCTTATTACTTTTAAACAAATCGTAGAAACGTGCGGTTTTTGCTGATATGTATTATTTTGCTATAAGTTTTGCTTCAGTGACACAGAAATTATGTATTACCTATACAGGGTGTTTTTTTTAAATCTCCTCTTTTAAATTCACCGTAACCAAATTTTACCCAATGGAAACGGGCTACTTTTCATTGGGACACCCTGTATTATATATTTCAAAAGAGGAATGATTTATAATCAAGGTAGCATTAAAATATCAATTAGTTGTCAAATTTTAACAATACAGAAAAGAAAACTGTCAGTTACTACAGAATTTTATTTATAAAATATTAATAAATGGGGCGACTAGTTTCGGCCACTTTGGGCCTTCATCAGCGATTAATTTTACCTAGTGTTTTACTAATGAAGGGTAGTAGTTAAAGGTTCAAGCTTAACTTTTGAAAATCCTTTTTCTTAGCAGAATTTATTCGATATAGTAGTGAAATTAATAAATATGAATGATAAAAAATTCTTTTTTAAAAGTAAAATTAAACAATTGTTCCTTGGTCAGTAAGTATAGTCGTGTTTAAAGGAAGAATGTGTGTGAGAAGGTCAGGGCCGCCGAGATACAGGTCGGGCGCCGGGACAATTTTCCAGGTCGGGCCCCGCGACAATTTTTAGGCCCTCTCAATATCACATTTCTAAAAAAAAAAAAGGTCTTCAAGCAAAAATTTCTCCTCTTCAAGGTCCTCCTACAAAAATAAAAACGTCCTCACCCGGGCCCCCCTTATGCCGCTGCCAGGCCCCCACTTGGGCCCGGGCCCCGGGAATTAGTCCCCCCCCCCTCTTGTCAGCCCTGGAGAAGGTGGGAGGGTGAAGGAAAGTGAAAATTGAAGAGTTAAGAGGATATGAAAAAAAAAAAGTGATATAGAATGAGTATAGACGCATAAAATAAAAAATTAAGACACTAGTCTGTACACTGTTATGCGTGCAAAGAAACTCTCGAGGTGCATATCGCTTTTCCGGAAGAACAATGACACAAGTGCAAATTTTTACTTTTTGAGTTGATTATGGTATAATTCCAAAGAAATTTACGTCTCTCCGGTGGAAGAACGAAAACTAAAATTAATTCGCTTTCTTGAAGTCCCCTTCATTATTTCCGAAACCGTTCCTTGGTGTCTCAGTTGTAAGTTTCATATTACATTTTTTTTTATTTGCGATTTTTGTGGAATCATTCATTTTCATTTGCGTCTTGTTCTTCCGGAGAACCGATATAAGATTTAATTTTTCAAGAAAACTAGATTTGTTTTTCTCTTTTAATGCATTTTCTAGTAATTAGTAAATGACAGTTGCTGGTATTTTGATAGTTATTGCTTATTTTATTAGTACATAAGTTTTATTTCAAATTAGGTAACAAAGTTCATTGCTTCTAGATTTAAAAATAAAAAGTTCTATAACATTCGCTCTTTTTTCTTAATAAATCAATAAAAAATGTAATATAATTAAATTAACGAGCTATAACGCCCACTCATTAGATCATAATGATAAAGTTTGTGTTATCCAAGGCATTCATTTTATATCGTCAGGTTTTTCCAGCTGAAAAATTAAGATAGCTTATCCGATAAAACGTGGTTCAAATTTGTTTTCTTTTTGATGTACCAGATGTTTTATTAATATATCTAAAAACCGCTTTGACCGATTTTAATGAAATTTTCACAGTTTATTAACAAACTTTAAGAAGTTGATGCAGTAAATCCAGAGGCGTGGTCACAGGACATTTCGATTAGTTTTTGACACAAAAAATATCGTCCAGTAGATTTTATGAATATTTTTTTTTTTTTAAATAAACTAACTAAAAATACAAATTTTTGTATTTCTTAATTTTTTTTGTATCTTACTTTATTTTCGAGTAAAAAATTAAAACTAACATCAAAAAGAATACAAAATTGGATCATAGGTTATTGGACAAAGTACCTTTATTTTTCTTTTGATTTATGATATTTTTAAATTTCAACCCTCCTTAACTCCCCATTTGTATTCATAGGCTATCTAAATACAATGGTAAGAACTGGATGGTTGTTTGGAATGTTGGATCAAGATAGGCATGTTAGTATAATAAAAAAAGTTAAATATAAAAAAATATTATAAACTGGAAATTAATTATAACAATATTTCTAATTTAATTAAAAAGTAGATCCACTTAGATAAATTAATTAAAGTATTTTCTATTTATCAAAATACACATTTAAATTATTATATATGTCAGTTAAATCGCAAATTGTGACACATCAAAGTAATTTGAATCTCATTCGTTGTAAACAACTGTAACCAACCATCCATGTACAGGGTGCGTCTTCGATGATTCAATTTTCCTTTTAGTACGAGATTATACTGCATGATTTATACGTTATTTTATCGAAATATGATTTTAATTAAAGATTACATTTTGAAATTTACTTAAAACAAAGATATAAGTGACTAAAATAATTTGAAACTTTGGTGACAAATTTCAAAAATCCCCGAACCCCAAAGGTGAATATACATAAATGGAGATTTAAAAAAAAAGCCTGTCGTCGCTGGGATCTGACATCTTTGTACACAAATGCCAAACAGTCTGTTCGCTATACTTAGGCGGGTTTCGGATTAACAAAATTATGCAAATTAGTTATTGACAACCAGTTCCAATAAGCCTCTTCCCAAGAAATTAGGTAAAATTGCCCTAATGGTCAGATTTAAATTAAAATAACATTAGGGTAGGTACTAAATTTGTTACAAATATTGCAGTTCAATTGATTCTTTGCAAGTGTTGACATTGTATGTATATTGTAAATTTAGTGGAAATTTTAAAAATGCCTAGACGTATGTTAGATGTAGATAGTATAATTTTTAGTGTACATAAGTATTTTACGGATGAAAAAGAAAATGGCGGTCCTTTAAAATCGGTAATGTCTGTACAACAACGCGTATGCGATGCTCTAGGAATTAGTGAAACCAAATTGAAATTCGTGATACCATTTATCGAATGAGGGCCAACAAGGAACATGTGACCTTAAATATAATTCTCTCGGAATTAATAGATAGAAAATTTGACGACATTGGCAGAATAAGTCTATGGCAAGTGATACATAACTTGGGTTTCAAATTTCAAAAGGAGGATAACAGAAAGGCCCTTTGTGAAAGAAGTTCTGTCGTGCACAAGATAATTAACTTTCTAAGAAAATATTCTAAATTTAAAGAAGAAGGGGCGAATTTTATATATTTAGACGAAACATGGATATTTTCTAGGGGTGCAACCAAGAGAATATGGCAAGATGATAACGTAAAGTCCATCAAACATACCGATGGAGAAGGGAAGCGACACATAATTTGGAGGGAGGGAAATCAGGTTTTATAGAAGGTGCTGATTTAATATTTTCATCTAAATCAAAATCCAGTGACTATCACGATAATATGAACACAGAAATGTTTGTAAAATGGTTGCATGAAAAACTTCTCCCAGGTTTAAGTGAGCCCAGCGTATTTTAGACAACGCACGTTACCATTCTGAAGTATTAAACAAAAGTCCAACGAATTCTTGGACTGTTGATAAAATTAAAGAATGGTTGACATAGGAACATACGATTTCCTCAATATATATTAAAATCAGATTTATTACGCTTGGCAAATATACACGCAAAACCAAAAACCTTTGTTGTGGATCAGATTATTGAAAGTTACGGTCATCAAGTTTTACGTCTGCCACCGTATCATTGCCAGTTTAATCCCATCGAATATATGGGGAATAGCAAAACAATATTATGACAACCATATTGGGCCTAATGGTTATAGTGACGACGCAGTTCGGGAAACTTGGCGAAAAGCACTTTCAATTGCAACTCCAGAAGTGTAGCGGAACTGTATATCCAAGTGCGAGAAACTAATAGAAGATTGGTGAACTCGTGAAAATAAAATAAAGGAAATAAGTCCAATCATAATAACAATTAATGGTGATGACAGTGATGATGATGATGACGATTATGATATTTTGGATGATAATGACTGATTTTCATTTTTGTTGGCAAGTTCAATTTTTTTATTTTTCATTTGAAATTCTCTACATGGAACAAATTTTTATGTTAGAAAATATTTTAATTGAGCTAAATAACTCTCTTATTATACATAGACCATATTTTCTGTGTGCAGTGTAATATAAAATTATTATTAGGTTTATAATAGCCACATTAGACTCCATTAATGAAGAAGTTTAATTCTGCTCTCAATTATACAAAATATTCTCCAATTATTATTTAATTAAAAAGTTGTACATTATTTTTCATTTCATTTAACCAGTTGATATTTCCCCAAAGAACAGGTCAAACTTTCGGGTACTAACCTGGAAATACTCATACAATTTTTAATCCGAAACCCGCGTAAGTATATCGAACAGACTGTACCTCTAAACCATCACGACATTGAAGCCGGCCGCACATTGAGACGCAGGTGACACAGGCAACGCAGGGCAGAGCGGTGCATGTTTCTGTATTCAGTATAATTTAATAGCACCACGCGAATTGGAAAGCAGAGTAGGGTAGCACAGAGCTGCGTTTAAGTAAACCTGTAGGACACAGTTTCCTGCGCCACGTGCATAGTAGTTTTTGTTTTGCGATACATTTTTTGAGGTTATATTCGAAATGGATGAAAAATTAATTGAATTGGTGAGAAGGCATACAATTCTTTATGATATCAACGATCCCAAAACCAAAATTAAAGGATGAATTATGGAATGATATAGGAAAAGAACTTAATTTAAAAGGCGGTAAGTTAAACGAATATTTAAGCTAGAGAATGGCCGGCCGAGTTTAGCGTTTGATGTTTCGCCATGATGTACGATCCTCCATTTTATAGCTATTCGCTATGCTTCTATAGCTATCTCCAGAAGCCAAATATTTGCAAAAAGTTACATCTATGTAACTACTGTTCAAACATACCTACCACATAATTTGCTTTTTTTAGGTTTGTTTTTCGTTTTTTATTTGTTTTTCGTTTTTTATTTGTTTTTTTTTTTCGATGAAACTTTTTCTGCACATGCTAGTGCATTAGTCTTTTATTCCCTTTACGCCTAAATTTCATTTATGTTAAAAAAAAACATCGAACGCATTATTTCCAGTATACCTAACTAGTCAAAATTAAAACTTTACACTGTGGCTAAAGTTCATAAAAGCGGGGCTCCTGCTGTTAACAAAAAACAATGGAAATATCAAAAACAAATGCAGTTTTTGTTTCCATATATGTCAAACAGACCACGTAAAGGTAACTTAGAGGAACATAGTGAAGATGAAGATACACAACAAGTAGTTGATCCAGAAACTGAAACTTCTGAGAATGAAGACATAACAAACGACGTTCGACATGATTACGAGGAAATTGAGAATGTGAATAATCACGTGGTTGATGAGCCGTCTACGTCTGGTATGCAGAAAAATAAAGCGAAAGGAAATGCCAAACGTAAAGTATCTATAACTGAAGACCGGTCAACCACAACCACATCTGTGTCTAAAAATAATAAAAATAAAAACGACGATGTGCAGGAAATAATAAAAAAAATCAATAATTCAACGTCAAAAAAGAGCCGACGAAAGAGCAGTTGAAATAACAACACAGCAGCCTTTGGATGATGATCCTTATCAATTTTATGTCTATGTATCAGATAACAAAAAAAGTTTCAACATCCAGCAAGAACTAATGTGTTTCAAACTGTAGCGCAAGTAGAAGCTGCATATCTAGAAAACCAGAACCAGAGTCAACAAAACTATTGTACTGAACAAAGAACTCTTCCATATACATATGTTAAAACGCATACTCCGCAGCCCCAATCATCATATTCGTCAGCAACTCTTCCTTCACCAAGCCCAAGCTGTCATCGTAGCCAGCATATAGGACATCACAATTATAGTAATCTTCGAACACCTCTTTCTCCTCTTACCAAAAACTTCTATTTAACCATTTTAACAATACCTCTTCCTTTACCTTCGAATACCTACGACTTACAATCTAGAAGCAATTTACCTACTACACTCACCCAAAGCTCTTACTTGTATGCTGCAACAACAACTTTTCAAGCCGATAATACCGGTGATGTACGAAATTTTTTAGAAAAAATTTCAGTATAGGATACTGATTATTTAAATGAACATTTTTACTGTTTCATTAAACGTTAAATTAATAAAAATATTACCTTAAACAAACAGATATTTTTTATTTGGTTCCGATTGGTTTTTGTGCGTTACAACTATTTGAGTAAATACATTTTCTATCATATTATATTCTTCATCAGAGTGCTCTCTGCTTAACCGAAAATTATTTGAAAAAACAGGTTCAGAAAATTCGGACGATAGTGCAAATTCCCCGTATTTCATTTTTTCATATAGTTGCTTTTCCAAAATGATTTTTTTGTTCTTTGACAGGTTGTATAATAGAACTAGTTCTTCACATTCTGCGTCCGACTCTGACTCGGAACTGTCCAAAAACAACGCCATCATCCAAATAAAAAAAGCTCTTTCTATGTCCAAATAATATTATTTGCTTATCGCACTTGCACGACAAAACAAGAATTGCCAGAGCTGCTTTCAAATATGCGTGATACGTATTTTTTCCTGAACTGTGTAACCTACCCTGCACTCTATCGCCTGCATCCCTGCATCTCAATGTGCGGCTTACTTGAGTGTCGAGATTCCTAGACGGCAGTTTGATGTGCTAATTCGGGCCAACGCCGTTTCAGGCTCGTTCTCAAATCGACAAATACCTCCTATACAGCATCGGTGTATATGTTACGGTTAAAGTGTTTACTTGGCTAGTTTATAGACTAGCTGGATAGTATACAAACTATCCAAATGTCCTGCTATTTTGATGGAAAATCATATTTCTACTAAAATAGCTATGAATATTGGTTGGTTTGTATACTAACCAGCTAGTTTACAAACTAGATACAATATTTATCGCCATAGTACAAACCACAAGAAAAGTACACAAATTAACCGACATTTTTGGCTAGTTTACAAACTATCCACAGTATTTGGATAAAGTGTGAATTAAATATTCGTAGTAATACATAATAACCAGCTCGTCGGTTAGTATGTAAACTAACCAATTCTCTTCGGTTAATTTATTAGAAAAGTGAGGTTATAGTTATGGCAAGTGTGTGTTATTATTGTTTACTACTGTGGTGCCTTGTGAAATTTGTTTAAAAAGAGGTAATTAAAAATTAATCAACAGCAACAATTTGAAAACCTACTTTTGGAAGTTTACGAACAAAAGTCGCAAAATTCAAAAAATTTAATGAATGACAGTGATTAAAGTGAACTTTTGCAATGTATAAAAAGAATACGCGAAACTGGTCCTAACACGAGTAACAAAAATTATTATTACGTGTTAAATACTTATGATAAATCTGAAAAGATTATTTTACGTTTGAGTGAATGTTATGATGCCATTAAAGCTACCCATCAGGGAACTGGGCATGGAGGTCGTCAGGCAATAACATAATTATTAAATAAAAAGTATTATAACAACACAGGAAACGGTTAAATTATTTATTGAAACTTGCGAAACATGTCAGCTCAAACAGAACAAAACTAGGAAAGGTATTGTGGTGAAACCAATTGTTTCAAATCATTTAAAGGCTCGGCGCCAAATCTGTCTCATTGACTTACATACTAGACCGGATGGTGACTTCAAGTTTATTTTTGTCTATCAAGACCACCTAACCAAATAAGTCAGGTTGAGAGAACAAAGAAGGCTAAAGAAGTAGCTGAACACCTATTAGAAGTATTTGCAGACCTAGGGAGCCCTTACGTGTTTTAGAGTGACAACGGCCAAAAATTTGCAAATGAGGTTGGTGTTTTTCCAATATGTAGGTATAGAGTGGCCAAAAAACAAATAAAATTTAATCTAAATTCCTAGACTGAAATTATTTAAACAATCAATAATCTTTATTTAAATATATGAATGAAGTACCCAAGGCAAAATCGAATAGGTGGTTCAATGGATAAATGTTCACTTGCCATGCGGTCAGTCCAAGTATTTTTTAAGTTAAATTAGGTGCCAATATATTTATTTTTTCCAAC
This sequence comes from Psylliodes chrysocephalus, assembly GCA_927349885.1. Classification (NCBI taxonomy): domain Eukaryota; kingdom Metazoa; phylum Arthropoda; class Insecta; order Coleoptera; family Chrysomelidae; genus Psylliodes; species Psylliodes chrysocephalus. Next base: position 21,952,747 of record OV651825.1, on the reverse strand, counting down.
AAAAATAATAATAATAATTTTTGTTACTCGTGTTAGGTCCAGTTTCGCGTATTCTTTTTATACATTGCAAAAGTTCACTTTAATCACTGTCATTCATTAATTTTTTTGAATTTTGCGACTTTTGTTCGTAAACTTCCAAAAGTAGGTTTTCAAATTGTTGCTGTTGATTAATTTTTAATAACCTCTTTTTAAACAAATTTCACAAGGCACCACAGTAGTAAACAAATATAAAACACACTTGCCATAACTATAACCTCACTTTTCTAATAAATTAACCGAAGAGAATTGGTTAGTTTACATACTAACCGACGAGCTGGTTATTATGTATTACTACGAATATTTAGTTCACACTTTATCCAAATACTGTGGATAGTTTGTAAACTAGCCAAAAATGTCGGTTAATTTGTGTAATTTTCTTGTGGTTTGTACTTTGGCGAGAAATATTGTATAGTTTGTAAACTAGCTGGTTAGTATACAAATCAACCAATATTCATAGCTATTTTAGTAGAAATATGATTTTCCATCAAAATAGCAGGACATTTGGATAGTTTGTATACTATCCAGCTAGTCTATAAACTAGCCAAGTAAACACTTTAACCGTAACATATATAAGAAATGCATTGATGTATACTGAGCCCATATCTTCGTCTGTGTAAGTTAAGTTGTATGTTAAGAGAGGTAAACCAGTGTATGAAATTGTAAATTTAGTATCGAAAAAACGCAAATCCAAATCCGAAAAATCAGTATATCTGAAAAATAAGTGGCTGAAATATTTTGAAAATTCGAAAATAAATTTCAAAAATTCCCCTACGAATTATTATGACCATCCCCTAACCCCAAAAATGAAAAAAAAAATACTTCGAGATTTGAAAAAAAGCCTGTCTTCGGTGGGATTCGAACCCAGATATCTTCGTTCTGTACACAAATGGCCTAGCTCTAGACCATCACGACATTGTCGAGATTCCTAGACGGCAGTTTGATGAGCTAATTCGGTCCCGTGTAGATGTGGTAGTCTTCTGATTGGAGGCAATCTAAATAAATATTCAATCAATAGGGCACAGCCCAGTAGAAAAAATGTTTGCTAAATTCAACTCATACTTGTGCAATAGTGTTTTAAAATAAGTAGAGTTAATAAATATGGTGATAGATGTAGGCCAGGCGCTGATAAAAAAGTATCAGTACAGTAGAATTTTCTTTTTACTCTTTCAGGGAGTCTCTTTCGAATGTGTTGGTTAAGAGTTGTGTCAGAAGCTCTGAAATATCTAGAACTTCTATTGAATTGACAAAAAAAGTGAGAAAATCGGTTGAAAACCGAAACTGAAATGAAATTTTGGAAATATGAAATTAAAAAATCCTCAATTCCCTTCACAAAATTATGAAAAATACACCCTCATATCTCCAAAGTGAATTCCCCTATTGAATTCTCTAATGTACGAGGAACAGTATTTCAGTCCCTGCTCGAGTCCCAACTGTATATTCTATAGTTGCGATATGTCTTTTCACCCAAAGTTTTATTTTTTAATGTATCAATTACGATAAAGAGGTTACATTTATCGTGAAAATATTAAAAAAAAAGTAAACAACTTAAAATAAAATAGAAATATTTGTTCTTAGTCTTAAATACCCTGTATATCAATCTGGTATGTTAATCAAACGTACAGTCTATGTGTGGCAGTGTAATCAATACATAAATTTCACTGTTTTTAACATTAACGTCTGGCATAATGTTTATTGATAAATCCTCCATGACATTAAAAACGTATAAAATTTAATTAAAAAAAAAATTTACTGATATTCTTATGCGATGATTTACATACAGGGTGTCTCATTAAGAATGTGACACAAAACAATTGAAGATTCCATGATTAAAAATAAGACGACTAAACGAAACATGTTTAGATAAAATATTGCTGGTTTCCGAAATACGTTTAAGTTAAAAACTCAAAAATAATTAATGGCTCTGTTTTATTTCTTAAGTAAACTTTGCCAGTGGCGTACGGCATAAATAAGTAACACCTTAATCACGTCTAAATGTTGCGCCTCTGTCCAAATACTTATTTGGACCATACAATTACATTTTTTTTTTTATAATAATTCATATACTTTTGTTGGGAACTCATAAAGTGATTGGTTTTCGAGATATTCACTCATTTTAATTTATTTTTAATTTTGTAATTTTGGATTTTTTTGTAAAATTATACTGAGCACGTTCATCCCTTTTATATGTTACGCCACTCTCCAAAAACGTATACGCCACTCTCCAAAAACTTATTCGGACTATAATTTTGAATTTTTTGATGTTTTTTAGGTAAATCATGTACTCATGTTGAAAATTTATAAAAAAATCAAAAATACGTGTGGCACTCGGGGACTGCTGCGGTAAAGCTATTGCATAGCATTTTTTATCAACTTATGCAATTATAATTATTAATTTTATTTATGCAGTATTTTTTTCTTTGATATTAATTCAAGTTACACTTTTTGAGCGTGGTGACCGATAAGAAAACAATTTTTTCTTTTATTGAATAAATGAGAAGTTAATATTGTTTAAAATATTTTTATTATCTTACAATACATGTAGGTTATTCAGGAATTTTTATCATTAAAACTATAGGTTTATGGTAACTGAAATAAGAAACATAAGTTTGAGAGTTGATATCCTCTAAATATCTGGAAAATACCGCGTTAATGGTGGTCCCATATTTTGTTGTGGATTCTTGTGGATCATTATTCATTTTCAAATTCAATTTTTCCGAAATTGTGTCTAAAAGAGTGTCTAAAAGAGACGTTAGACGATGCACGGCTTTCAACGCCACGCCGCTGTGGCGGTCGGAGTGGGGGATATTAGGTTTATTTTCGTTACGGAATTTCTTTTTCGATTTTTCGATTTTACGATTGTTCGATTTTTCGATTTTTGTTAGTGAACCGTAGAAAAAATATACTGTACAACTCCAGTGGGCTCGAACTCACTCGTGGACGCGGCCAAAAGCACGCTGTCTCACCTAGCATTGGGTCTAAAAGAGATAGAATCAGTTATGAGCAGTTAGCAACTAGTCGCACGCACACAAACACTGTGCCGAAGTCTGCCGAACTGAAACGACGTTAGACAATGCAGACAATGGTTTATTTTCGCGGAATTTATTGATTCAATCGCCGCGCTGAAAGCCCGCGATAAAAGCTATGCAATAGTTTAAAAATTAATATCTAATATTTACGCCAGCCAGGAACATTTGTGATACCAATTTATTAGAAGCCAGAGAAAGCTCTTCTAGTTCTTGTATTGCATAAATGTTCCAGTCCGCAGACGTATATTTAACTCTGCTTCATACTAATACGAATAGGGTCGGATAAAACCTTCCATGGCTATAACGCCGTACCGCTGTGCCTGTTGGAGTGGGGGGTGTTAGGTTTTCGTTACGGTGTTACGAAATTTCTTGATTCGGTCGCCGCTCAAAGCCCGCGATAAAAGCGATGCAATAGCTTAAAAATTACAAAATTCAGAAATAAATTAAAATGAAGAATTTCCACATTTGAGTGTGAATATCTCGAAAACCAATCACTTTATGAGTTCCCAACAAGACTACATGATTTATTTAAGGTAGTTCACTCGTAAAACGGCTTTTCTTAAGATTTCAATAAAATTGAAATATAAGGTTAATGAAAGTGTCTTTAATGTAATTAAAAAAAAATGAAATTTTTTGACCGTCTGTAAAACGAGATATTAACAATCAAAATGTGCATAATTAACACTCTTGAAGCCTGTCATGTACACAAGCAATGTATTTATTACAAGATATCTCGAAAACGGCTCTTACTATAGTTTTTAAAATTTTCTAAGAAAACGCGGAATTTTTTGACCGTTTTTAAAATAAAAATATTTTTAATTAAAACTTGGCAACGTTGTAATCGATATACTTAACGCCCGGTAATTCAAATGTCTGTTAGATCAGTGCTTCCCAACCTGTTTATTGCCCAAGTTTGATCACTTTACCGCGGCCCTCTGAGGAAGGGACGTTGTTTATATTTTAGGTTGCCATCATTAGAACCGATGGCAATATAATTTTTTTCATCATTTCCTGTTTCATTAGTAATATTTTCAAGAGAAATAACTCTTTCACATTAGCAAAATTTTAAATGTTTTCCCAACTCTAGTAATTCCACGATGCGTCGACCACTGCACAGGTTATTTTCCAAGTTTTGGGTTTCCTTTCTTAATTTTTTTGTATTATTCATAGCCAAAATTGATTTTTTGCGTTTATTGAGGACATTCTGCTTAACAAATTTTCCTTTATCTGACAATTGATACTGACAGTGAAACATTTTGATATTTATATTTATTTCACTTACAAGAATACAGTTGACGTTTCACAATATATTTGCGACGTTGCCGGATGGATTTTACGCGATATAATAACATATCTGTTTAGAATAGAATAGAATTTATTCACTACGTTATATACAAACAGTACATTTGTAGCAAGTCACAAATAAATAAAATATGTTCCAAGAACAATAAAAAATTAAGGTTTCTAAATATTGCACAGTTACAAATATTTTACAGTAACAAATAATAATATTACAACTAACATAACTTAAAATATATATGTATTATTTTTATTTTTAAAATTTTTAAAATAGTCTGTATATTCACTGACTGAATAAAAGCACATTTCAAGAAGAAATCGCTTTAATTTTCCTTTAAATTGGGAAAAGTTTAAATATTTTAAATTTGATGGTAAAATATTATATAAGTTAAGGTTCAGTGAATTTTTCTGGGATTTAGATAATCGAAATTTTTGTTTCCTTAGATTCCCAGCTTGTCTGGTATTATAATGGTGAACATCAGACTGCTTTAGTAGATTTGCACTGTTTTTGTGAATTTCAAGAACTGTATTTAAAATAAACAGTGATGGTAATGACATAATTACAAATTTTTTGAAGAGTGGTTGACAGTGCTCACGGTACCCAACATTCGCTAGGATTCTTATGGCTTTCTTTTGCATACGAAATAATTTCATTGCCTCTGATGAATTACCCCAAAGAATAATTCCGTAACCTATCTGGGAATGAAACAATGAAAAATATACCATTTTTAAACATTGAAAATTGGTAATTAAGGCCAAACGCCGAAGCAAAAACAACAAACTAGATAATCTTTTAGCAATCATATCGATATGGCAGGTCCATGATAGATTACTATCAAGTTTTACACCTAACAATTTGACACTGTCAAGTTCCGATGATGAACTACCAGATCCAAAATTAAGGTTTTGAGTTTTTGTATCATTTAGCATAAGTTGATTGGCACAGAACCATTTTTTTGACAATTCAATACTGCACTTAGTAGCATTTAATAAACAAGATTGATCTTTTCCAGTTGAGATAAAGGTCGTATCGTCGGCAAATAGAATAGTTTTGCAAGGGTTCATATATTTAATTAGATCATTGACGTATATAATGAACAGTAGAGGCCCAAGGACAGAACCTTGTGGTACTCCATGTGTGATCATTTTAAACTTAGATGAGGTATTATTAAAATATACAGCCTGCGATCTATTTTTCAGATAAGATGAAATGAGTGACAGGGGTACACCTCTAATTCCATAATAATGTAGTTTTTTCAGCAGAATGTTGTGAGAGACGCAGTCAGAGGCCTTCGAGAGATCACATAGCGTAATTGCAGTGTATTCACCTCTTTCTAGGCCCTCAACTATGCCACTAACAACATTAAGAACAGCTTGAATAGTGGAGCGTTCATTACGGAAACCATATTGTGATTCGCAAAAGAAATTATTTTTATTAAAATAATCATTGAGCCTTTGCTTCATAACCTTTTCTACTATTTTACCGAAAACGCTGGTTATAGATATTGGCCTATAGTTATCAGGAACAGAACTATCTCCTTTTTTTAGAAGCGGAATAACTTTTGAGTTTTTAAAAACATCTGGAAATACTCCAGTTGTGAAGATTACGTTTACAAGATTGGTTAGTGGTACCAACATTATTTCAGTTGTTTCCTTTATAATCCGACTATTTATCTCATGAGTGTCCACACAGTTTGTGTCTTTTAAGGCATTAATCGTATTCAAAATTTCCAATTCAGTTACTGGGTACAGAAAAAAAGAACTACACGGGGCAGGAAAATTTTCAAAATTAAGTAAATCAATATTTGAGGCGGTAGGAAGAGACTTTATTACATTGTCAGCTACGCTAGTAAAGAAATCATTAAAATTTTCTGATGATATGTTTGTAAAATTGGAAATAGTATGACTATGATTCCTTTCAAAATTAATTATTTGCCAACAAGCTTTGGATGTATTCCCGGAATTAATTATAAAATTATCGTATGCTGATTTTTTACTAATTTTTAGATGACTACTATAATGTTTTTTATATGCTTTAAAAACAGCAAAAGCCTGCTGGTCTCTAGTAGAATCCGCTATATATATAAGCTTACATGTGTTGTGTACAGTCTCTTACAAAAATAACTTTTTTTTAGCATTGAGAATCTAGAGCTTTTGGTATTCACCATAGGGCGATATTTTTGTGTACGACTGTCGCGAGTGAACTACCTTAAAATAATATCAAAAAATTTAAAATTTATAGTCTAAATAAGTTTTTGGGTAGTGGCTTAAAATATAAAGGTGTTACTTATCCATGCCGTACACCAATGACAAAATTTATTTAACTGATCTTCTGCTGATAGGTGTATCTTATGACACCGAAAATGTATGCCGAATTTAGTAAAATTATACTAAGATATAAAAATATTATTAATTTTTAAATTTTCAACCCCGTATTTCGGAAATAAGTAATTTTTATATAAGAAAATCTCGTTTAATCGTCTTATTTTTAATCAGAGAATCTTCGGTTGTTATGTGCTTCATTCTTAACGAGACACCATGTATAGTTAAAAACCAGTTAAATTTCGTAAATGTTCGAATCCAATAAAATTGTCATTAATGCATGAAATATTGCCAAATTGATCATAAAAAAAATCATGAAATTGAATAGACATGCTACATATTTTACTATATTTACACTTAATATACAGGGTCTCATACTTATTCACCTTGAATTTTTTTTTCTTTGGGGAGTGTTTGAAAATCGCTGGGACATGTCATTTTATGTTTAAAGGGGACTTACAAATTGAATTTCAGGGATAAGGTAGATTGTGAATTGTGAAGTGTTCCAAATAGGCTTTATTTTGAAATGTTGCCATATCGATAAAACTGACAACAAAATACAGTAAAAATTAACAGTAGATAAAATTATACTCATTATTCTTGCGAATTTGTACAGTTAACGTCATATGTCAAATTAACTCCAAACGAACAAAGCTAGAATAATGGCAATGCTGTAGCAAGTGAAAAATTAAATATTGATCAAGAAGGGCTGCAACTTTCAAATTATATTAATTATTTATTGCTGATTTTTATTAATTTTTGAATATTATAAGAACAATAAAAATAATAAAAGCAACTAAGTCATTTAAGCTAACTATTCATAAATATAAAACTAGGAATTTTGTTCCTACTGGATGAATCCATTTAAATAAGAAATGTATCACGTGTGATACATTACAGAAATAGTAATTTTATAGAAAATTCATCAATATCAATGTTAAATAAATAATAAAATAAAAACAGATTTTTTCTCTATTATTTTAACAGTTTTAATAGTTTGGATTTAATTCAGAGACGTGCGTAATTATCACGAACATGACACGTATCTCCGTCTTTGTCGGTCATGACCTACTTTAGACATATTTTTTTGTGGTTTACTCTATATTATAGCTAATTAAAATTAGGAGAGCATTTTTAATTCTGTTGCTCTAGCTCTAGTTAACAAACTTTCATTTAATGTCATTTTGCGATGAAAATTCGAAGCGCAAAAACCTACTTTGAATAACAATTGAACAAAAAAGAATTCAAAAACACCCGATTTTGAAGTGTAGATTTCTACTATTTATATAGTCGACCCTATAGAACACATTTTTTTCATACAATGGATATAAATCGCAGTATTTTCATTAAATTCCCCAAGGACTCAATCTAGGACTCTTATCATTCCTGCTTTACATAATTAATTTGTGAAGTTATACTAACCAACATATCTTGGTGCATTTGTGTTTAGCGACTTGAGTTTATCTATATATCAAATTATGTATGCATTATGAACTTTTTAATGATACATCATCTCATTAAACATTTTTGATACGTTGAACGAGACATAATTGTTAACGTGAGATCCTAAACCACATATTGAGAGGCCAACAAAAATTTTATGTCACAATCGATTTTAAAACTACGTAAATACAATTACAGAAAAATTCATGCTTTGTACTAAATTAGATTTTTATTTCCAGATTAATATTTGAATAATGTTTTCCAAAAAGAGCCTACTTTTATTATTTTCTAATGTAATGTTTACACAAGCGATATCCTATTGCTGTTATGGAAGCAATATTTTTAATACAACTGCCTCAAGATGCTTAGATGGAAAATCTCCCAAGAAATTAGATTGCATTGACAAGATTTTTTTTGCCCAAAGATGACAATTCATCGAAAATTGAACATGACGAAGAACACAATATGATTTTAGACGGCGACATTATACCACCAAATGAGTGAGTATTTCAACATTTCGGAAACATCACACCTTAAAGCATGAAATTTTTACAAATAAAATATTTATAGTGTATTTGGAGATTCATTATATTCGTTAGATTCGTTGGGTTCATTAGACTCGTTAGAATTCATTAAGATTCATTAAGATTCATTAAGTTTCATTAAGATTCATTAAGATTCATTAAGATTCATTAAGATTCATTAAGATTCATTAAGATTCATTAAGATTCATTAAGATTCATTAAGATTCATTAAGATTCATTAAGATTCATTAAGATTCATTAAGATTCATTAAGATTCATTAAGATTCATTAAGATTCATTAAGATTCATTAGGACTAATTAGGATTAATTAGGATTAATTAGGATTAATTAGGATTAATTAGGATTAATTAGGATTAATTAGGATTAATTATGATTAATTGGGCTTGGTTCGGATTAATTAGGATGGATTGGGATTGATTATGATTAATTAGGATTAAGTAGGATTAATTATGATTGTTAAGTCTTCACTTATTTAGTATATGTAAGTTTAAATTGAAAATTATCATCCAGTATGAAACGTAATATTTCACATATATATTATTCTCATTACTTATACTTCCAAGACGGTATTGCCTTAATTAGTAAAAGACCACATCCGCGTGGGAGAGAATGATTCTTAAATTCAACCGGTTCAATCGGGCGAACCTCAGTATCGCCTCAAATGTCGTAGAGTACAGACCTGTGTTCAAGCTTTGTGATCATTCGATACAACCCGCAAATTTACATTCCCGAATATTCAAATACCAGCCCTTAATACAGTCCACGACCCCTGCACCTTAGGGTGGACGCGCCAAGAAGAGAAGTCTGCGTCAGGAAGCCAAGGAAATTAAAGGTAGGACCTGATTGGCGAAGCTTTAAATTTTCTTTCGCGCGTGAGATACCGTTAGCATAACCTATTCAATGATTAATTAAGGTTAAAATTAATTAGGAATAATTAAGATTCATTAGGGTTCATTAAAGATTCATTAGATTAGATTCATATACAAAGCTGCAAGCCGTTCCAATATCTTATAAAGATAATAATACCCTTCCTAATTTACCACCTTTACGAGTAAATTTTAACTTCTGAAGCCGACTGAGCTTGTGTGGGGAAGGAACGGCTATTATTATTATTATTATTATTATTTGCTGTGGCGCTCCGGGGCGACTTAAAGATGATTGATATTTGACTTTACAGGTGGGGAAAACCCGAAAAACCTAACCTACCATCTCTAAACGACAACGCACTGAGATTTGTAATCTGGATGTCACATCAACAAAAATGAAATTACTGCTAATACGACACCCATCAAATCCTACAACGAACCATGCAATTTAATTAAAAATTCACCGTTGTTAAAGAAAAAAAAAAGATTAGAAATATATTCTGTAAAAAATTAATTAAATTTTGTAAATGCCTCCTAGTATTGCATTGATAGGTGGTACATTTTTATTCGTACAGATGCCATCACAAATTGCTGATTTTCTCATAGATCCCATTATCAGATCTTGACCAAATTTATATGGAATCACCCCTGAGGTCCCCTCGTTCTAATTTTTAGCGGATTAGCGGTTTTTTGCAATTTACCCAAAATTTTGGAGGTGTATGGGTTAAACCGACCTTAAATTCGGATTCAGCTCATCGAAATACATAACCTTAGGTGGGTCTGGTCAAAAGTACTGACCACATTTTTTTTGTGTGCCGGTGCAATTATTGTTACTTTTGCCAAATAACCTTATTGGTGATTGGTGTTAATTTGTTGTAGTAGCGCATAAAAGTTAAATCTATGGTTAGGGATTATAAAAGGGATTATTGGACTGCCCTTAATTACAAAAAATGTAATGCGGAATTGTTTGCTTTTAGATATTGCCTTACTACTATTGAATCCAGGAACATTGAAGTGTATATTCTCTGTAATGAAAATGATTCATTTGAAGAAATGTCTAGGCTAATTAATACAATACTGTGTCTAATTTCAGTGTTTTTCATTATTTTGACTGTGTTCGTTTATTTTTTGATTCCGGAACCATTCGAATTACAAGTGAGTACAAACACGCAATATTTTATTCGGTTCTATACTAAAGAATTATGGCAAATGCACTTGATGTTTTTAATTCCTCTTATTGGGATAATTACTATTTTTATTATATCTGCTGATGTGTTTATTGCATACATTTATTTTACAAGTTATAAAACAAATTTTTCTTATTTCGTACTTAGTACTATCAAATTGTCGTTGAGATTGAAAAACTTGGATACATGCTGAATTATTGATGGGTTGTTGTTTCAAAAGAAAAAATCCTAAATTGGCATTTTTCCATCTGTCATCCGCCATTTAAAAAAAAAAATTGAATTGATTTAACTGAAAATGAAATGAAAACAAAAATGCAGGGTTCAAAATGATCAACTTTTAGTGAATGCCTAATTTAAGCCACTGATTACTTCAAATTTCAATTGTCTTTGAGTAAAACGACTGTGATGGACAGACAGAGAGACACCGAGGTGATTCTATAAGTGTTTCTTATTACCCATTTGGGTACTAATGAGACAAATTACTTGAAAAATTTCTTGTTTGTCTTCAAAATTTTACAGTTTTTCATTCATCTTAAGTATATCTTTTCCAAATTAAAATTTGATATATGTTTTTGTCATGAGAGAAACGGGACGAAATGAGAGAAGCGCATTCTTGACGAGAAGAGAGAGAGAGGCCTCTCTCTCTCTCTCTCTCTCTCTCTCTCTCTCTCTCTCTCTCTCTCTCTCTCTCTCTCTCTCTCTCTCTCTCTTGTCGTCTCGCGCCATCACTAATCTGTAGTTCGTTTCCGAAAAGATAGAGGGCGCCGAAGTTACTGAAAATCAGTTTTTCTGCATTTTGACTTGAAATAGAAAGAAACAGTAGACGATTCCCGGAAAAATATATCATATGCGTCTCGAATTTTCATCCGCTGTCACTTATAAACTTTTGGGATAAGTTATTAACAACTGTAATGTTAATTAGACTTTTTTCGTATGACCTACAACTTGTATATTTCAATATTTTGGAAAAAATCACTTTTTTATAGTAAAAAATTTAGAATTCTTTTTTAAACTTCGGCAACTTTTTGGCAACAAACTACACATAGTGGCAAATTTTGAGCGCTACATATTTCGTTGTCATACTTGTTTCCTCCGACCAATAGAAATCGAGCTAAATCAATTCCAAAGTGTTCTCAAAGTGGAGGAGTTTCAATAGCAAATGGGAGCACGTCAGTTTGGGATTTTACCTTTTAAACTCCTGGAGACAATATTAAAAATTCAGCCTGTCTCCAAGTTTTTCGATGTACCCCTTTATTTGTAGTAACTGATGTCTTCTCAGGTTATATCCATCTTTATATTCAAAATGTTCAAAAGAGATCCATCAGTTTTGTGTTTCGACACAAATTTTAGTGTTATAACAAATAAACTTTTAATAAAAAAAGTGTTCAAATTAGTATTTTGTTATAATAAACTTTAATGATAAAACTGTTGATCTTCAATGTCTAATTTATTATTATATGAAGTTTTTATTTTAAGGAAATTATTTTAATACATTCGATATCTGGATTGGCTCTCGGTTACATTTCGATGGCAATAATCAACCTTGCTGGTTATCTACCTGCCGGATTTTGCCATGGTTTGGCCTATTTAATGTACGTTTCCTTCTTGTACAGTTTCTTCTGGTTGAATATTTTATGTTTCCACATTTGGAAGAACGTTATGTAAGTATTTTATTTATATTTCATCTAGGAATATGTATTTTATCGAATCTACGAGATCTGTTCAAAAAGGTATCCGACCTGTTGAAGTCGTTCAACATAATGAATTTGTCAGAGCACAGCAATATTTAATATTAACAATTTGTATTTGGGCACAAATATTCTCAATCCAACTCTGGCACGCTTGAACTTCAAGAGGCCATTACGGTATACACGTCATAGTCTACGATACAAAAGTCATGTGGAAACTTACTTTAAAAACTATTGGGCAGAGGTGTCAAACAAACGACGCTTCGCAACCTGCCAATTTAGCCGCTAACATACTTTATATTCATACCTTTATAGGTACTTTACTTTAAATTTATTTAAAACCCTTTCTACAAGTACACATACTTTACATTCATACCTTCTTAGGTACTTTACTTTAAATTCATTTTAAAACCTTTCTATAAGTACACACATACTTACATTCATGTACTTTAAATTCAGTTTAAAACCTTTCTATAGGTACACACATACTTTACATTCATACCTTCATAGGTAAAAATATATTATTTACATGACGAAATTGGGAGTTTAATCCCTTGCGCCTTCCCACACTTAGCCCACCGAACACATTCTGGAAGGCGTCTTTTGGAATAATGTTCAAATCCGCCGTCGCGTTCTATATTATCTCTTCTCTACTCTGAAAACGGGATCCTTTCATTGGCGTCTTCAATTTCGGAAACAACCAGAAGTCGCAAGAAGCCATGTCTGGATAGTAGGGAGGTTGGCAAACTACGGGAATTCCATGTTTCTATATCATGTGCGATGAATGAGATAGAGCATTGTCGTGATGCAACTGCCAGCGATCCAAAGGACTGGTCTTTTGCGCCGGACTGCATCACGGAGTCGGCGGAGAACTATCACTATTTTGTCACTGTTTGTCCTTTCTCAACAACAGCTGCATTTCAAGGGGGTTCGTAGCCTCCTAGTACGCCGATCTCTCTCCACCAATGTCCGTCCCGTTTTGAATTGGTTGAACCACTCCTTAATTTGTGTTACTCTCTAAACACTTGCTGAATCTTACGAATTGTTTCGCTTTGAGAATCACCAAGCTTTTGACAAAATTTGATGTAGTACACTTATAAGTCACACGACGCCCAGTAGGCAACTATGAACTAAAAAAAATTGGCTGTGGCACTCAAGAATCCAAGGGCACTATATCTAGGAGGATATCAAATAGAAGAGGGAGATTTACCTAACTTGAAGCCACTTCAAATCCTACACTTCCTTGAGAAAATAGGATTGGAAGGGTCGTTATAGACATTGAGACATTTCCTTGGTGCATTGGCGACAGAAGGGGGCACAATAGATTTTTTAGATTGCAGTGTATTAACATCCCATTCCCAACATAACATAGCATCGCTACTATGCGCCGAAAAATGAAGGTCGGATACTTTTTAGACAGATCTCGTAAATTGTTCTAATAATTGTAATTAACTGCTTAACATTTTTTGATCAAATATTGAGTATTTAGTGGTACTAATAAAATATAGATAATGAAAGAAAAAAGTGGTTCTTTTTCATTCTGAGCACCTACATAAAACAAAATTATACAAAATTATTCGCATCTTTAATCAGAGTTTAGGTAATAAAACGACCCAAAATAGTACCATCTATTGAGGTAACTGCGACCTACGTTGAAATAATCAGCCAGTTTAGTTCTATCGGATTTTTTAAGGTGGTTAGACCTAAAGCGACATAATTTCAGTTTTTGTGCCAACAGTGACAAGATTTGAAATAGCATCTTTTGCAAATTTGTTTCTAAAGAGGCATTTTTTGCTTTGTTACTTGAAATATTATAAATATAATTCAAAGAAGAACTATTTCAAAATAATTCTAAAATCGTTATGCAATTTTTAGTCACAAATTGACACATTTCGTATTGATACATCTTCTTTTTATTACTAAAGTGACCTAACTGTGATTTTTCATTTATCTAACAATAGAACCATTTTCTCTTTACCTTTCCACAAATTTCATTTATTCATAATACTTCGTAAATTTTCTCAAAGTTCAAACATTCTAAGACATCTCCAAATATAAAACACTTTTTGGCAGATTCCACGAAAATATCATTTTTTAGTTGTGCCACTTTATAATTAAAGGTGCGTATTGTCATTTAATGTTCGTATATATTTATATTACAGTCGCAGAATAATTTAACTATTTTTAATTGGAATTAAAATTTAAAAAGTTCAATGTACCTTCTTAAGGTTTCTACATTTCTAAGTCACTTGAAATGTCTGCAATGCGTTTCATTAATGCCTTGAGTTACAAATTCTGATTGATTTAATACATGCAGTCACAAGCCCACTGGTTTTTGTCTGATTTTTGGGCATGACACAGACCAGAATACGTCTAGGATTTAGTTACGTTATCAATTAAGAATAGTTAAAAACGATTTAAAAATAAATGCGAGTCGTTAAAGTATTAAAGTACCGTACATCACATCTTGTTTAAATTCTAAAGTTCATCAAGTTTGACAAAATAAAGTGGTCGATAGAAGTTTCAATATTTATATTTATAAGTATTATGTAACTAAACAAACGTTTATATACCTATTACCTTGCAAATAATGTAAATATTCAATAAAAAAAGGTAAAGTCAAAAGAGTAGTCATAAATTTTTATGAAAAATAATCATACTTTATTATATTGATTTCAAGGTAAAACTTAAAAATCAAAATTAATTTTTGTCATAAATGTACGCAATAGATAGATACTTTCTACTCATATTAAAATCATTGGCACACGAAATAATTATTTATTATAAAAGTGTGTAATATAAAACTTTACAGTCTATAGAAGAAAAGAGTGCAGTAATTTAATTTGCAAAACGCAATACAGGTTCAACAGGTAGACATTTTATTTATACCCCATACTTTAATGCTTATTTGTAGTTAAAATTAATATTTTAATACATCATCGGCCTAATGAAAGTTTTCGTTTATATTTAATCATGTTTCCATGGTTTTTACAGTAATAAACCTTTTCTTTTGACAGATAAGTCAGACCTTATTTTAATTGATTTGGAAATTGTTATTAGTATATATTATAATTTTACAGTTATATAAGAAAGGTGAATGCATTAGTAAATATTGCAAGCACAAGTACGCATAAAAGACCTAGTGGACATAAAGCATTATCTCTAGAAGAAAAAAATATCGTACTTAATGTATTTAATAATCTTCGAAAAGACTGTTTCACTTTCTGTGGATGAAATAGCCACTAAATGTGAGACCTATACTAGAGTATCTAAGTGAAAAGTGTATAACATTATTAAAGAAGATACAGTTACTGGAGAAGTCTCACATTCGAAAAAGCCCCATCGAAGAAACAAGACCTTCATTAAAACTGGGGTAAAGAATATAATAAGGCAAATGGTACATTCTTTATTCTTTCAAAATGAAATTCCTACACTTAAATAATTACACTCAGAAATAGAAAATAGCCCCACTCGTCCAAATATATCATTTTTCATCTGCAAAAAATATTACACAAATTAAATTTTCGTTACAAAAACAGTGACAGAAACAGCTTGTTAACAGATAAAGACGAAATCACTGCGTGGAGACATGATTAAGGAAAATAGCGGACGCAAGGAATCAGCATACACAGATATTTTATTTAGATGAAACATGAGTTAATGCTGTACATACGAGTACAGTAACAAAAATTTGGTAAGATACCCATCAAAACTAAAAAAAAAACAAGCCTTTATGGAAGGAGTCTCTTTTCGATTAAAAAATCCAACAGAAAAAATAAATCGTTTATTAATAAACCACATTGGAAGCACCGATGGATTTTTGGCAGATGGTTTATTAATGTTCGAGTCAAAGAAAACAAAAGACTACCATGAAGAAATGGGTGGCTCTATATTTGAAAATTGGTTTTAGAACATTATAAAAAACTCCATCCAACTCCGTTATTGTTTTGGATAATGCATCCTATCACAGTCACTACCTACAAAAAGATGGAAAAAAGAAGATATTTCAAATTGGTTTCATTCTAAAAATAAGTCCTCTTAAATCCTGGAAGGCAGCATTACTCTTAATAGCAAGGCAACATAAAAACAAATTCAAAAAATATAGTATATAGACGATATGGCCCGAGAAAAAGGAATTGAAATTTTCAGACTTACCACCTTACCACGCAGAGTTAAATCCCATTGAACTGATCTGATCACAATTAAGTTATGTTTTTCGAAACAATACAACATTTAAATTACCTGATGTGCGAAATTTATTTTTGAAGGCAGTTTCAGATGTAAATGGATGTAGGAGCTGGTGTTTAGTTATTAGTGTGTTGTTATGGTTTTGATGTTATTATGTTGATGGAAAATTAATGACTAATTTCTACCAACGCCCCTTATAATGGAGAACATTGGAGAACATGCATTGATCATGTTAAAAAGGTGGAAAATTCATTTTCGAAAGTGGGTATAACACTGGAAAACTTAATAATAAACCTCAGAAAAAACAATGATAATGATACCAGTAGTTATAGTGAATACAGTGACTTTTAAAGATAGTTCTTGAACTTTTTATTTTTTTTAATTTTTGATTGTAGGTACTGAAATGTTTTAATGCCAAGAGATTAAAAAAACTTTAATCCAATTAACAACATAAATATAATCATCCTTATTTATTGGTTAAATTTAATTCATTCAATGTTAAAGTGCATCAGTTTTGTCCTAGAGACGTCTCTATAATCTTCACTTTCTTGGCCGATAAGGCAGTTCTACTCATTGCTCAACGTCAAGCGTCAGACTAAAGCTCGATGGCCCGCTTCGTTCGCACCACTGCTATTAAGTCATCGAGACCACACGCGTTTTCCACGATAAAAAGGGGACGCTTTGTCCGCCATTATGTAACATAAATTATTTCTCAAGTAACATAGTTTATTGTAACAAATTTCCTAGAGAAATGCTGTTAATAATGTAAAAAGTGTTTATTCATAAGTAAATCATGCATAGTGTTAAATCAAATAATTCCATTAGTGTTATCTCCCAGACCTATGGACCGCATAGGTATTTCAAAGTTTCTTATTTCTACAGTTCATGAATAGTCAAGGGCCGAATGCTTTATATATGGAGCGAAAACAACGACACAAGCCTCTATATCGGTCATACTGAGACACAGACTATAGTATAAGCATTATATCATCATCATCAATAATTTGTAAAATTCTTATTTTATGCTTCTATGTTAAATAAATCATGTTTCTGATCTGTAGTTAATAAATTCAAATGACATGTACAACATTGACAGCAATTAATGTCATGAGGTTACAATTACACAGCAAGTTGCTAAGGCGTAAACTAAATTAAGAGTGCAACAACCTATGAAGAATTTTGATAACTTTTGCCTCTTTTTTTTTGTTAAAAAACACTGAAATTGGTTTTGCTTGCTTTCTCTATTAGTTATTAATTGTTTGGGGAATTTTGGCTTTTCAATAAATTTGATAATCACTTCATTTTTGAATGAGAAGACCTTTCAAATGAAGCCTCTACTTCATATTTACAAATTTCGTGGTTGCAACTGCCACTCGAAGAGGGCTAAAGGTAGGGGTGATGTTTTTACGTTGCAGGATGTCATTTTATAATTCAAAATTGAATATTAAATATTCACAGTAATTGAGCTACTAAATTTATTTCATTTGGCTGCTACACACTGTATATGGGATTTATTAACAATAATTAACTACCTTTATTTTTAAGACACAAACAATATTTGTAATAAAATTTCTTTAGAATTATTTACTTAATTTACTTGTTTTCAGGCATTTCGAATCTTTGGAAAGGATAAAATATTGGAAAATAATTTATCATATCTATGGCATTTGTTCGCCATTTTTGGCTTTATGTTGGGTAATACTTTTAAATCACGCACAACCTGAAGGATTAGATAACATTCATCCGGGCATTGGCGGTTCCATTTGTTGGTTCCAATGTAAGTATTTTTGAAATATTACTTGAAACACATTATATTCATTACATTATAAATAAAATAAAAAAATAAGTATTGTTTTGTAAGCACATTATCATATACATCGAGTGGAATCCTTATAATCAATAAGTGCATCCACTCATGCATATAATAACGATTTCAAGCGTTGTATTCATTAGATCATGAAACAAAATACAAAAATTGCATTATTTTGTTCGAAATACCAATGAATCACCAAACATGATTATCGATTTAATCAAATTCATGGTGGATGATTATTGGTTACTAGTCAAGTAGCAGCATAGAGATTTAATACATGGTTAATGATATAATAATGGTTGAGGATTTAAAGACCGAAGTAACTAAACTTAAACAGGCCAATGATAAAACTCTACAAGAAAAAGATAGGAAAATTGAAGAGTTAATTAAGAAAGTAGATAATTTAAAGCAGGATTCTAGTACATCAAATTTATTGTGTGAGGAAATGTTTTCAGAGATTAATGAAAGAATTATAAAAGCCAATAATGTTATGTTTTTAATGTTCCTGAATCCCAATCCAGAAATATTGAAGAACGAATAACAGAGGATAAACAAAGAATAGAAGAAACTCTAAATCTAATGGGCAAGGAAGAAATAATCAGCGATATGGTTAAAATTATTCGAGTGGGTAAACCAGGAGGGGCTAGACCTCGACCTATCAAAGCTATTCTAATAAATAACAACGCAGTTAACGATCTGTTAAGATGTAAACGAAATTTACAACATTCTTCCATCAAAATAAACAACGATCTCACAAAAGTACAAAGGGAGAAAGTGATATTGGTATTAGATACAGAAATGGCATCCCAAAAATTGAAAAAATGGTCACAAAAAACTAATCTCATCCCCATTACAAATATATTGCCAAAATGTAGGTCTTCGTACTAAAATTCAAGATCTCATAGCTTCCGTTCTATGTTCAAATTATGATTTACTAATTCTAGTCGAAAGTTGGTTATCCAAAGGTATTTTAGATACTGAAATTAAAATACCAGAATATACAATCTTCAGAAGTGATCGATGTAGTGAAACCAGTGACAAATCTAGGGGGGAGGAATATTAATCATTATAAAAGATTCCATCAAAGTAACTGTGTTAAATCCTCTACACAAATCGGTAGAACAACTTTATCTGCTATGTTCAATTGAGAATGAAACATTTATTATTGGGGGAGTATACATTCCTCCCAAATCCCCAGAAGTAGTGTATGAGCAACATTGTAGGACAGTAGAAGACATTGTTCAAAGAAAGAATCAGCAGAAGTTTTACAAATTATTTGGCGATTTCAATTTACCTGAAGCATATTGGGATAACAGTGAACATGGTGTATTAGTAAATTGCCCTCAAGGTTCTCATGCTATGCGGGTAGCTCAGAGTTATGCTTTCCTACACTTTTTTCAATTGATAAACATTCCTAATAATAGAAATACATTTTTAGATTTAGTTTTTTCAAATTTTTGTAACTTAGAGATGCTTCAAACATCTGATCCGATTTTTGAAAACAGTTATCATCACATCAGATACTTTCAGTATAGCTTTACGCAAGAACAAAATTAATTCAATATGTTATAGTGAATTCTACTACGACTTTAAAAATACTGATTATATTGGTCTTAATAACTATTTCTCTAACGTCATTTGGAAAAATCATTTAAACTTATCAAGCATTGATGAAGCAGTAGCAGAATTATATAATATACTAAATATGACAGTATCTTTGTGCCGGTAAAAAAATTTAAATCCAGCTATCCAAAATGGTTTAATGCACAGTGACGATCTTTAGTTCAGCAGAAAAAAGTTGCACATAAACAATATCTAAATACTCTTACTCTACAGGATTATCAAGTCTTTTCAGATCTTCGAAGATCATGCAAAAATGTATCTAATAGTTGCTATAACAATTATATTAATCAGGTAGACCATAGTTTACGCAGCAATCTAAAATATTTCTGGAAACATGTAAACAGTAAACGTTCGTCCTGTGAAGTACCAGATACAATGTATTACGGAGATATTATAGCAGCAGATGGAGAACACATTGTAAATTGTTTTGCTCAATTCTTTTCCACGGTTTATTCACCTGAATCGCCATTCACTGATCTCGGTGCATTTGGAAATAATAGTAATTTCACCATGGCTAATTTTTCTATCTCTGTTGAAGATATTTTTAATGAAATCATGGCTTTACTCAATAAAATGAGAAGCGGGCCGGATGGAATTCCTGACTACTTTCTTAAAAATTGTATTTAAACACTAACACATCCAATATATATTCTTTTTAAATTATCGCTGGATTCTGGATTTTCTCCTACGTTTTGGAAGCAGTCTTATATTCGTCCTATATTTAAATCAGGAAAACTTTTCGATAATCTAATATGTAACCAGTTAAAATTTTACTGCAAAGAACGTTTAATTGATAATCAACACATCACAGAATAAATCAACTATTACAAATTTAGTGGTCTTCCAACAAAAAATACTAAATGTCTTGGAAAAGAAATGGCAGATTGAAGCGATTTATACGGACTTCTCCAAAGCATTCACTAGAGTAGATCATAACATTCTATTGAAAAAATTAAAAATGTTTGGTTTTTCGGATCAATCTTTACATTGGTTTAAGAGTTTTTTAACTGGTCGCACGCAACAGGTAAGAATAGGATGTTTTAAATCAAATACAATCTATGTATCTTCTGGTGTACCACAGGGCGCTCATTGCTCACCTTTATTGTTTAATATATTTGTTAACGATATTGAAAGATGTTTCCAAAACTGTGACTTTTTAATGTTTGTCGATGATTTAAAGCTTTTCAGGCATATAACACCGTTAGAGGTTAGTTTAATCCAGGACGATTTAAACAATTAACGTACTTGGTGTAATGATAACAATTTGCATTTATGTTGTCATATAAGTTTTTATAAAGGTAATAAAAAATTTCAAACGTTCTACTCAATTAATGGCGATCAGTTGACATATGTAATCCTTGTGAAGGATTTAGGAGTCATATTCGATGAACAATTACGTTTTGTACGACATATAAATAATGTTACAGTGAACGCTTCAAAGTCCCTGGGATTTATTTTACGCAACTGCCATGGATTTTCTGTTTGGACCGTACCAACAGTATATTTTGCTCTAGTGGTATCACAGTTGGAATATGCATCTATTGTATGGTCTCCACATCATCAGAACCATTGTACGAGCCTGGAAAGAGTTCAGAACAAATTTCTGAGGTACTGTGCATACAGATGTTTATTGAGTGCCGATACTTAAGGGTGTGAATCCTTGGGTGATTTTAAGAAGAAAAGTTAATATCAACATATGTCGTAAATATCTGAATTTTTGAGCTACAGGGTGTTACAGTTTTAAGAAAAAAAAATATTTTTTTAAATTCTATGTATTTTAAAAATCGGGATTTATTTATAGTAAAATGAAAATTCAAAATCTTGAATCTAAAACGAAATTACAAGAGAATACAAACAAAATAAAGAACCCAAATTATTTACAGTAATTGTTGGAAGTGTCCTCCACCCACACGTATGCAAGCATCTACGCTTCTTCGCATAGAATGACGCACATTTTCAAAGATTCCTGGGGTGTTTCTTACGATTTGGCAGCAGACTGTCATTCGATTTCGTAACTCTTCTTCGGTTTGAATCGGCACTGCGTACACTAAGCTTTTCAGATGCCCCCAGAAAAAGAAGTCTAAACTATTAAGGTCGGGAGATCTAGACGGCCATGACTGCGTTCCTCCGCGACCTATCCACCGATTGCGATAGGTGTGATTTAAAAATTCACGCACTCGTAAGCTAAAATGTGGAGACGCACCATCGTGCATTAGCCACATCTGGTTTCTTAATAAAAGAGGAAGGTCTTCAAGCATTGGCGGCAGATCATCTTCAAGGGAGTGTAAATATGATTGTCCATCAAGTCTTCTTGGGAGAAAAAATGGGCCTATCAAATAATCATCTATAATGCCAGCCCAAACATTTAATGATAACTGTTCTTGATGATTTGACTCAACAATTGCATAAGGGTTTTCATCCGCCCATAAATGGTTATTATGGAAATTTATTATTGAGTTTCGAGAAAAATTAGCTTCATCGGTAAAAAGAATGTGCCTGTCAAATAATGGGTTTTCCAGCAGGTTTTGAAGAAACCACTCACAGAAATTAATGCGCAACGGGAAATCTCTAGGGAGTAATGCCTGGACTCTTTGAATGTGATATGAGTATAACAAATTTTCGATGAGAATTTTCCAAACAAGTACATGTGAAACATTAAATGTTGACGCGATTCTCCTCGTGCTAGTTTCGGGGTTCTCCTCAATTTCATGTAAAATTCCTTCTTCAAGTTCCGGTGTTCTTACTGTTTGATGGACTCCTTTAGCCCTGTGGTCTACTTTTAAAGTTCCGGTCTCGTGAAGACGTCTATGAATCCTAGAAAATGTTCTCGGATCGGGTAGTACACGATTTGGATACCGCTCTTGGTATATCCGTCTGGCTTCGTATGCATTTCCGTCTGCAAGCCCATAACTAAAATGCATGTCAGCTAATTCACTGTTCGTAAAATTTACCTTTTTTTTTTCAGATTTGAACTCTTACTCTAATAATAATTATTTAATAATGTAAAATCAATGTCAACTTTATTGTCTTTATGAAAATAAACGTCAAAAATGATGACGCTTTACCCAGCCTACTAATGTTTATTTCATTTGCTTTAAGAGGGCAATAATGCGCTTACCATTTTTTTCTATTCACAACGTAGAAAATTAATTTTTGTCCCAAAAAAATGTTTCCACGCATGGTGGGTGTCTACCAGATTTCAACAAAATATCAAAAGCAGTAGGTATCAATGAATTTAAGGAAAAAATTTGACCAACCACTACAATGGTTTTTATTTTTTTACGCAAAAACAGTGCATCGTACGAAAGTAAGTCTAGGAACCAAGTTTGCTCCAAAATAAATGATGATTTCAAAAATAATTTTGGTTTTTAGAAAAAGCAGTGGCGTACCATTTTTTTTTTCTTCAAAAATATTCAGTTCAAACTCCGTACGGACGTCACTGGTAAAAATTTAAAAAAATCTTATATGTCAAAAAATGCTCCTTAATTATTAAAACGTGTGTACAAAATTTCATAGAAATAGTGATAAAAAAATTATGATAAAAAAGTAATTTTTTTCTTAAAACTGTAACACCCTGTAGCTCAAAAATTAAGTGAGTTACGACATATGTTGATATTAACTTTTCTTCTTAAAATCACCTAAGGATTCACACCCTTAAGTATCGGCACTCAATTAATAAACACCCTGTATACAAATTAGTAATCATAACTACACAGATATTATGAAATCACTGAATATTGACCTACTAAGCAAAAGGCGGGAAGATTATGATTTGATATTTGTTTTTAAGATTCTCAATGGTTTAGAAAGTTGTCCTGAGCTTCTTGAGAGTATAAGCTTATATGTGCCAACTAGAAATCTCCGATACTCTGAACTGTTTCACATTCCATTTCATTGCACAAATTATGATATGCATTCTCCAGTTGAACGTACTCTGAGAATGCTTAACAATAGGGATATAGACATATTTGGTATATCACTTTCTACATTCAAAAAACGTGTAAAGAGAGCTTAATTTGATTGATACTCTCGCAAATCTAGTTTTTAAACTTGTATACATATTTTATGATATATTTATATTTTTATTTTTAATTTTTTTTGTAATAGACACTTTTATATATTGTATATTTTTGTAATGGGGGTGAACCCGTAAATAAATAAATAAATAATCATTTGATTACATGACATTTATTTTCTAGCATTAAGAGAAACTGCGATATTTTTCTATGGACCAATTACGGTATTGCTGATACTTAATATAGTTTTTTTCGTTTGGACGGCCGCCGAACTTTGGCAAAGATCCAAAAACTGTCCTAAAACAAAGGTCCTTAAATACAGGTTGGAATATACTTTAAATTGTTGAATTATTTAGGTATCTAATCATCAATTTTTAGGTTAAGACTGTACATGAAATTATTCTTTATAATGGGTATCACATGGATTCTAGAAATTGTCTCGGCAGCTTTTCATGATAGTAAGATACGATGGATTTGGTAAGTTATTTATTAAAAATAATCGCTATTTGTCCATATAAAATCTAAAATCCAAACCACGTTTTTGTAAAATAGTAAAAACAAAATGTTTATATTTATAGTCTCACATTTTTCATACAGCTACTAAATAAATGTATTTATTTCAGGATCATAACTGACATCTTTAATGCCCTACAAGGTTTCGTCATTTTTCTAATACTCGTGGTCTTTAGAAAAAAAATCAAACGATCTTTAGCAAGTAGAAAATTCTACAAATTGCAATTCCCGGTATATTGGAAAAACGACAAAGACAGCGAATGTGAAGAGTTAGAAGAAGAATTCAGTTTAAGTTACGCGCATCCAGCTAAAATTAATATTTAAATTAAAAAAATTTGAATAGCGGTACTAAAACTATAAGCAACTATTTTTTTTTTAATTTCGGGTGTCTAAGGAGATGACAAAATTATATGCTAGTCCCGATCAAGAATGTACAAAAACTATGTTGAATAACTCAATGCAATGTTATTGCATTTTAATAAAAAAAAAAAACAATATAATTGAGATCACATAGCAATCGAAACAATCAAAAATTTCGTAACAAAAATCGCATGTTGTAGATGCGATAGTTGATATCATTATTTTACACAATAACTCATTCATTACTAATCAAGTTTATTTACAACAATAGTTTCTTTAATATAAACAACGTATATTTCCTATGGAAATAAAAGTGTATGAATGTTATTCAAGAGACTGTAAAAAGTTGTTTTGATTAAAAATTTAAAAAGACGTTTATATTTTATCTACATCAAATAATAAATCAACATTGTAATTTTTGTTCAATGTGACAAAAAATTTCAATTTAAAATGTATATTATTAACAAATTTGTCTAGTCATAACAATAATTTCTAATCCATTATTAAAATTTATATAAATGTTTGTGTTTCATTTTACTAAGACTGTTAAAAAAAACATGTAACCCCTGAGAATAAAGATACACGAATCAATCATTATTATATGGAGTGATCAATCTCAAAACCGTCAAATTAGACGGGATAGATATAGATTGGAAAAAAGAAGTAAAATATCTGGGCCTAACCATGGACAACAAACTTCTCTGGAACATACAAAAAAAATTTGGACTGTTTAAGCATTAAGCCTGCTGACGTAAAAATATTTGGACCCTCTGTCGCTCAAGTCTGGCAAGTCAAACACTAATAGATATCACTTTATCCACAACTGGTATCTATAGATCAATTCTAAACTGGCAAGTGTCTGATAACATTTCGATGTCAGACCACCGCTGGTTAACATTCAAAATAAACTTGATGTTGCCGACCTCCACGCTATCTCGGAACCCTAGGAAGACGGACAGGGCAAACTATGCCCACCTTCTCCAAGAGGCTCTGAGAGAGATGGAGGCCGAAACACCAAACAATAATACTGCTTTGGAAAAGTACACGAACACTATCCAAAGCACAATAAACAATGTCTATAAGAAATCCTGTCCTCTGAGGCTGGTCCAACACGATCAAACGACTACCGCATGGTGGTATCACGAGTTGGATTACCGCAGGAAGATGGCTAGGAAATCTTTAAATAAGGCAAGAACCACAAAACTCAAAGAGGACTGGGATACCTACAAATCGCATCTCAGAAAATACAAAAAAATCGTCAAGACAAAAACAGAGATGCATGAAGATCCTACTGCAAAGAAATCGAAGATTTTCCGCATCAAGGCTTCAAAGAGCTCTTTCAAAAGATTCTCATCGAAGCATTGGTGTGCGCTAATCAAAGAGGATGGCAAAAAAACTGCCAGCCTCGAAGATAGCATCAAACTTCTGCTGTCAACACACTTCCCTGATTCGGTCATCACAGACGTGGCCGACTGGGCAGAGGAAGAATACAACCCATCTGCCTATGATTGGCAAACTGCCAACCACATTGTATCGCCATTTAAATCGCCAGGATCTGAGGGGCCTACTTCAGTGGGATCTGGAAGAACTTACACCACACCTGGTGGGTATATTCAGATCCTCGTTGGCTCTGAGGTATATCCCCAAAAACTGGAGAAGGGTAAAAGTGGTATTCATACCCAAACCTGGAAGGATGGATTACACTGTCTCAAAAACATAGCGACCAATTTAGTCTGACATAGTTTTCCTTGAAAACATTGGAAAGTTTATGCGAAAGGTACATAAGGGATACGGTGATTACAACAATATCATTACACCCAAACCAACATGCATTCACCCCAGGCAGATCTACTGATTCAGCCCTTCATCTAGTTGCTGGTCGAATAGAGATCCCTAGACAATAAGGAGTCCGCTTTGGGTGTTTTCATAGACATAGAAGGTGCTTTAGATAAAACCACCTTCCCAAAGATAATACACTCACTAACCAACAGAAATATTCCACAGATGGTTAGTAGGTGGATACATAACATATGCTATCAAAGCGAGCAGTAAACATAAGTGTAGAAGTAAATATAAGAGGCTTGGTTGCAAGGGGATGTCCACAGGAAGGGGTGCTATCACCTCTATTGTGGAACATGGTCCTTGACACCCTCATCAGCCGTCTCAATAATGACAGTCACTACACAATAGCATATGCAGATGACCTGGTCATTCTGAAAACAGAGAATTTTGAGAACATACTCTGCGAAAGAATGTAAGTAGCTCTAAAAATTATAGAACATGGTACAAGGACCATTTACTGTCTATCAATCCTAAGAAGACAGAAATGGTCCTATTCACAAGGAAAAGGATGAAAATGAAATTAAAACCTCCAGAACTCCTAAACATAAAACTAAACTTTGCAACAGAGGTGAAGTACCTAGGTCTCACCTTTGACAACAAGTTAACATGGAACTCGTATTTAGAAAACAGTCAAAAGAGCATACATTGCTTAAGAACAATGCCGCCGAACCGTGGGGCGCACCTGGGAATGCTCCCCCAGAGTCGTCGCATGGACTTACACGGCTATCATAAGACCTATGCTAACATACGGTGCAGTTGTCTGGGTACCGAAATCCAAAACATTAACAGCTATCCGTAAACTAGAACAAATGCAAAGAACAACATGTCTCGACATAACATGAGCCATGAAAACAACACCGACCAGAGCCATGGAAGTCATTCTTTGTCTCACTCCCCTTGATATTTACATCAAAGAGGTTGCTCTGACGACAATGACACGCCTCCGCATGGTTGGAATAGAACCTGATGTAGAATCTGGTGAGGCGAGAGTCGCTTTTGGCAGGAGGCGCTCGTTACGCTCCCACTGCTTCAAGCGAACATGGACTCCATCTCACCGAGATATATCTTCCATAAGCCATATAAAGTTATAACAGAACAAATAGAAGAGCCGGAAGTGGCAGGTACGATTCATAACTGCACCGATGGTTCTAAAACAAATCAAGGCTCAGGATATGGAATATACTCCAGATTCTTAAACCTAGATATAAAATGTTCTGTGAATAATAGTGCCAGTGTAGTTCAAACAAAGCTAACGGGAATTCTCATAGCAGCAAAAGAAATCACCAGAAACAATATCACTGGAAGGAACATGCTCATCTATACAGATAGCAGACAAGCACTACTCACCCTGAACAGACCACGAATTTTTTCAGGGTTAGTATTAGAATATCACGAAGCTTTGGCCAAAGTATCCATCAACAATGTGGTCACCTTAAGATGGATCAAAGGTCACGCCACATCGAAAAGTAACCGTCTTGCTGATTAACTAGCCAAGAAAGCAGCCAACCAAATCCTTTTTGGACCTGGCCCTTCTATTAGCCTGACAAAATCGGTACTAAAAGACCTAATTAAAGAACATTCCCTTGTGAAATTTAAGGAAAGATGGGATAAAACAAGAAACTGCAGAGTTGCCTGGGAGCTCTTAAGTTATCCTGACAACACCGCAGTAAACAAATACTTGACTATGACTAGACAGAATCTGCGCCTAGTCACAGGAATTCTGACTGGTCATTGCCAAGTACGGAAGCATCTCCATATCATGGGGCTGTCAGAATCCGCACTCTGCAGAGGGTGCGAACAAGAAGCTAAGACCATCGAGCATATCCTTTATGATTCCTTGACGCTCTCATTTATTAGAATATTTGTATTCGGCGAGTATCAGCTAACACCGGCCTATATAAGATAAGCACTTCTTGGTGACGTTGTCAACTACATTAAATCTGTAGGCTGACTTACGAGCTATGAGGTACCCATCATCTTAGGAGGATGCAAAATGGACCTGGTGAGGCCTAAGCGCCGTGGGGGGTAACCCACCCTCCATACGTTACAGTTACAGAAGTCTGCCCATTCAAAAATATTATTTGGGCCCTTTAATTTTTTTATCTTAATATCAAATTGGGTTCTATTCTAGAGTTCGTTAAAACTCGTGCAAAAATTATATTTACTTCACCTGTATGTTATTAGCGTAAGATCGACATTTATTTAAAAATAAAACTTTTATATTTACTTATAACTTTCAGTTACAATAACCACTTAAATAAAATCTTTCAAAAGACGTTTTAAAAACTTTAAATCATTCATTTGACGTTTAATGATGACAGCAATATAAAACAAAATGTCTATGGTTTCATAGTTGACAAGCATGACTTATTTAGTGTAAAAAAGTTTCCATGCGCAGTGCATAGTATAAGCTCCATAAGAAATGCATTGTATTAAAAAAATATGTATTTAATGCATTAAATTTAAACAGAAAATTATGAAAATCAATAGGGTTCTCGGCTTGAAGCAATCAAATAAAATCTAAACCGTAAGTCGATCAGGCTTTTCGTTCTAAACTAACCGTGTTGGCGCATACACATACATACGCACGCACAGACGACCAAATTAATTTTTTTTTTACGTTTTCGGACTAAGAGTGTTCGGAAACGTGAAAGTGATTACCTAGAACTATAATATCTACAAGAATTTAGACCCAGCTCTATATAAAAGATGAATTGAGCCTTATGTTTAAAGAGAAAACACAAATCACTATCTGGATTTTTTGCATGAATTTAGAAACACCCTATATAGTAACAATATCAATATGCCTACTTATTGTAATATTGTATGTACATGTATTATAAATAATACAAAAACTAAGCATATAGTAAGGATAATATTTAATTATCACTACTTAATTTATCAAGAAAATGCAAAATTTTAATCATGAGTAGATACCTAGGTACTAAAATTTTAGTTAATTTACAAAATAAGTACATTAACATTCATGATACATAAAAAATCATATTAAGTTAAAAATATACAAATTTTTTTGATACTATTTTTGTCTTATTAAGATTTTTTTTATATGGAACATTAAAAATCTACAAAATTCTTTTTAGCGATCCGTTAATGAAATATTAGCCATATCAAAATAAATAATGTTTCCGTTGCTGGTTTTGGAGACACTCATAACATAAAATTTGAGGTTATGTTCGGTGACGGTAAGTAAAAAAAGAAAGTTTCATTCGTAAACATCAATATTTTTAGTTTATCCTTGAATATTGAATTTCATTTTGATGACAAAAGCAGACGATTAAAAGGAAGCATGAATTAAAAATTAAAAAGAAGCGTAAAATAATACAATACGGTACAGAAATGAGTCATGTAAACAAGACTAGGAAATAAATACATACTGTTTACTTGGTTATTTTAGGCGCAAGAATTTGTATATTATTCAAACACTGAATAAGATTTTAAATTAAATAATATACCAATGCTTCATCTGCAAGAAAAAGGCAACAGCAAAGAAAGATATAAAAAACAACTTAATACAGGGCAAGTCTAAAAACATGAAGATATTACTGCAGTCGTTTTTAAAACTTTGGTTGTTAAATTTTATTAATTCAGAAGTTCTTAAAGCATCTGATAATGTGCTACTTGTTAAGGTTAACAAATGTTGTGAAAACAATGAAATTTACATAGGAAAGTATTGTGTTCAAACGAATAAATCCAGTGAAGAATGGAGACCCTTATTTGTTACTGAAAAAGGCATCAGTAATTTACAGATTAATTATACGTAAGTAATAAAAAGTAGTCACTATTTAGTTGTTAAATTATTTTGGCATTAAATAATATGGGAGTTTAAAAAGTGTTGTGTTGTTGAGAGGGTTACAGTTACAAAACAGGTTTTGAAGATGTACCTAATTTTATTTTTAATTTACCTGAAAAATATAGGCCTGCTTAGTAAATAGATATACACCCCTGTTGCAAGAACACTTTTAAAGTTCGTCATTTAAACACATCAGATTCTCAAGCTCTGTCAAAGTTTATCAGGTCCATAAATTTCAATGAACGTTGTTGCAGCCAGCTGTTTAAATTATAAAACTGTGAAATTTGCAATCCCTTATATAAAATTTAATACCAAATTAAACACCATAATGATCGGGAAAATTAAGAGAATGTCATGAAAATCAGATTGGTAGGGGATTTTAACCTGTTAACTTAGCGGAACATATAAATAAGTTAAATAATATCAGGTATGGGTAGGACATATCAATATGTCCTTGATGCAGATTCATGATTATAAGAATTTTATAACATTTTTTTTTATTGAAAGGTCATACAAGTGAAAAAAATCAAAATTTGAATAATTTAAAAAATAACTTTGATTTAACACAAAAACTGTACTTTCAGAAAAACAATGACTTACTGATTAGCTTCTGAAACCTCCAATTGTTAAGTTTTTTTATATTTTTTATTGTGTATCTTAATAAAAAATATATATGTTTTGTAATCTTTATAATTGTTTGTAAAATTTATAATATTTTCATTTGATGTTTCCATTTTTTGTTGGTATTCTTTTCTATTTGTAATTTTGCATTTTCCTTTATATATAAATAAATGAAAAAATATATATATATTTCATATTTTTTTCATTTATTTTAAATATAAATAAAAAAAATAATATGAAATTACGTCCTACAGGTGAGTAATTAATAAGGGAAATTCTTTGGTTAACAGGTTAAATATTAAATATATAAATATTAAATATATAAATATTAAATAATAAGTCGGGTATATATTGCAAATATGGCTATGTTAACCTGTACTATGTAGGATACAAAATGTATCCTAGAGTCACAATTTTCAAGATAGTTTCGAAAAATTTTAATTTTCTGATGTGCCAATTTAATTAATTAATACCAAAGAAGGCAGCAAAGCACCTACGGAATTTTGAGTTGACACCTATGCCATATTTTTAGGCTAATTTTATACTCAATTTAAAAAATTTATGCTCGTTTTTTTTTGCAAGAAACAAGGAGCTAATAAAGTCAGCAAAGTACCTCAGCTTTTAAAAGTTTTTTTGTTTAAACAACTCCATATTTTTAGGCTATATTGAGGCTCTTAAAATATAAAAAAAAATTGATATTTTTAAAAAATACAGGGTACTTTGTTGGATCAAAGTCAGCAGAACACCTTGGTTTATTATTATTTTTTTTTTCTCAAAAAAGTAATGCCACATTTTTAGGTGCTTGAAATATTATAAAAATTTTTGAAGAAATTAGTATTTTTTAAAAATACAGGGTGTTTTGCTAGCTTTGAAAGAGCACCTCCGTTTTTTAAAGCATTTTTTTCTAAAAACAATCACACCACCTTATTAGGTTATTTTTAGGCTCTTGACATATATAACTTTACTATAAAAAATTGCTATTTTTAATAATTAATACAAAATCAGCAGAGCACCCTTGGTTTATTAATTTCTTTTTCTAAAAACAACTACTTGTGCCACATTTTTATGCTACTTTTAGACTCTTGAAATATTATAAAACTTTTTGAAAAAAATAATAGTATTTTTTAAAAAACAGGGTGCTTTTTCTTCTTCTAAAAACAACATTGCCACATTTTAAGGTTATATTTTGGTTCTTGATATATTATAAAGCTTTTTGATGTGCTATTTTTTAAATATGGTGTGCTTTGCTAACTTCAAGGAAGCCAGTGGGGGCACCATGTTTTTCTAAAGTTTTTTTTCTAAAAACAATTACATTTTTACGGTATTTTCAGCTCTTGAAATATATTAAACAATTCAATAAAATTTGCTCTTTTTGGAAAACCCCTTTGCTATATTATTTAAAAAAAATAGCATTCTGGTCTTCCACGTGGATGATTGGAGTTCGATTCTCGGATGAAGAAAAATAAAATGAACCTTTTTCTTTTTTTTGTGTTTATTTTATTTAAAAAATTTATTATTTTGTCTTAACCTAAAATATTTTTTTATTTGTAAATTTTCGTTAGTGGGTCGTAGAAAAAATATATTGTACAACTCAAGTGGGTTGTCCACATCGCACTCAGACGATTGAGCACTCCGCCTACGGCGTCATGCTCAAATTTCGTCTTCATGCGATATGGTCATCATATCCACTTTCGTTGCAAAAACTACTATACTGGCTTCTTTAGAAGCTAGCAAAGAACCCTGTATTTTTTTAAAAATGCCAATATTTTTCGAAAAGTTTTATATTTTAAGATCCTAAAAGTAACGTAAAAATATGGTGTTGTTTTTGGAAAATTAAGGTACTCTGCTGACTTCGTTCGAAGCTAGAAGAGCACCTTATTTTTGAATAGGGTATAAAATAACCTAAAAATATGGCACAGGTTTCAATTCAAAATTCCATAGGTGCCATGCTGCCTTTTTATTGTCAATTAAGGGTGAGATTACAGAATGTCTGCAACTTTGCAGATCTGCAAATATGGTGGACTTACAAATGCAAGTATTCCAAAAAATATCTGCAAATTCGCAATATTTATTGTGGTTTATTACCCCCAACAACACTAAACCCAAATTTGGAATACGAAAACTTGATACTTGCATCTGTAAGTCAGTCATATTTGCAGATTTTCAAAGTTGCGCCGCCATATTTGCAGATCTGCAAAGTTGCAGACGTTCTGTAATCTCACCCTAGCACATTATTAATATATTTTTCAGTGATTTACTAAAATACATCTAATAATTTTTATTAAAAAAACAGTGTCATGTGGTATATTTGTGCAGGATTTTCGTGATGATTTCGGAGCTGCTTTTGAGTGAAATTGTTGAATGTATAAAAGAACATTTAACAAAAGATCTAAGATGAATATCTCAATTTTAGGTTGGTCAATGGTCTACCAGATTGTGGACATATGCAACAATGGCCAATTTTTCATTATTTTAACTCAACAGATAAATTAAGACTATTGCCAAATGGTGTTTTAAGGCATTATTTTGATCATAATGAAGCCTTTGAAGAGTTCGATTTTGAGACTGGAAATTCTAAATCGCCATTTCATGACTACGAGCAAGGAAAATATTGTCTTGAAAGGGTAAACATTTTAAATATAAGTTGAATATATTATTAGGGTTTATAATGTGAAGTTTTCAAATATTACTTTTCCGATTTACTGTTTTAGAAAATTGATGGAATTAAGAGTGAATTCGCCTGGGTTTGTGCACCAGATGTGCATAGAGATTGGTTAACTAGTACTGAATTCTTGATGCACAATATAGTTAATCCTATTACTCATGGAGTATCCATAATCTGCCTTCTGGTTGTTGCTATAATCTATTTCGTAATGCCAACATTAAGAGATCTTACAGGAAACATTATAACCACAATATGCATGTGTCTTATTGTCAGTCAAACTGCTGACATGATAAGATTGCTGACAGTTTTTAAAAACCACATTAGCCTACTAATTACAGGTAAATAAGTTAAAACAGTTCTAAATAAATGACAGTTTAACACGTTGAGTACAGGCGTGAAGAAAAAAAAGTCATGTCAAAAGACGGGAAAATTTTTTGACACTCATATTACTCTAATAAAGCCTAATTTATGTTTTAAAGTTTTTGTCAAATATTTCATTTTTTTTTTTTTGCTTAAAGTTGATGCCTCCCAACAGAATTTGTCTCCTATTTTCAAGGCTATACACAGCTAAGAGCGAGTGTAGCATTATAGTGAGGCGTACTATGTAACTATGCCATCCTTGCTAATTTTCTGACTGTGGCAAGTGTGGAATCATATTGATGTCTCGCTGTCTCAAAAAGAACTAACAGTGAGGCATCCGTTAAATGCCACACTGTACTCAACGTGTTAATTAATATTTTTGTAACCCCTTATTTATTTATTTTTTTATTTTTAGAGACGATATGTTACTTAAGTATGTTGGGTGCCTTTTTTTGGTTGAACAGTTTAGCTTATTACATTTGGAAAACTTTCAAGTAAGTCTTAATCAACCTAATTTAATTTTATTATTAATAAAGCATTATTATTATTCCAGATCGAGGAATGTATTTTTACGCATTACTGATGGTAGAA
This sequence comes from Psylliodes chrysocephalus, assembly GCA_927349885.1. NCBI lineage: Eukaryota > Metazoa > Arthropoda > Insecta > Coleoptera > Chrysomelidae > Psylliodes > Psylliodes chrysocephalus. The sequence goes on along the minus strand of OV651825.1, from coordinate 21,917,929 downwards.
AATATTGCTACTACTCTGGTTATGCTTGGTCATGTACGCTTCTATTAGGGGCTTTGGCAATTTTTGCGCATTTGACAATGGATTATGATGAAGTAGACTTTCAGTCAAAATCTACGTATGATCAAACTAGGGAACAAATCGGTAAACAAATTTTAATTTTTTTTTTGTACCAATTTATAAAAATATCTGTTTTTAGGTTCTTTGGGCACAATTATATTTTTTGTTCCTGTAGCTTTTACACTTTTGGCCGACATGTTCTTTTTTGCTACCACTTTAAAAATAATAAATAGGATGCATACGTACGGACGAATACATCATAAATTACGTCACACGTAAGTATTGGAAATATTTGTTCCAAAATTAATTTGTTATTCAATATTTAAAGTATTTCTTTTTAAATCTTATTTTGTATAAAATATAAATTCTTGATTTTTTTAATGATTTAAAGCTGCTAATTTGAAAGAATTAACAATTTAGAAATATATTTTATAAACCCCAAAGGGTGACCACTCAACCCGGGTTAGAGTTGAATCTGTCGTATCAAATTAATGTGTAGATATCTTGTACTGATCGTTATACTAAATTGGATGCTTTTGCTTATATGACACAAACCATTCTTATTATGAATTAAAATTAATTCTATAAAAGGCCTCTAGCCATGACAAAAAGGACTCAAAAATTTAATTTTGAAGTCTTGCTAGTATTTTAATTCATATTAATGTTTTTTTTTTAAACTTTAAGGAAGAGACGGGTTTTCAAATCATTAGATCTGGATCTTTTAAATCACGTTTGTCTTTGGTTAATTTGTAATAAAATCTTATGCTCAATTGAAATGTTATGCAACTGCTAAGACTCGGAGGGAGATGTAACTGAAAAAGAATTTTCTAAATTGATACTTTTCAAACATCAATAGATTAAAACCAAGAAAAACTACTGAAATAATATAGTTTACCAAGAAAATATAAAGTTGGATTTAAATAAATGAATTATTATTATTGATAGCTATAACTGTAAAACTACATCAAATACGATAACTTCATAAATGCATTATTGCCAGATCTATTTTAAGACATTTGAATTTGTACAAGTTATTTTTTTTTATTATTATGGATTTTTGAGAAAAAATAGTATTTACGTTTTTGTTTTCTCTCAACCACTCTCACATATCGGTAAAATAGTGTGCAGGGATATGGTAATACTCAGTATATACTACTGTTTGAAATATATAAAACGGACAGATACAAATTAATCATTGATGATTCCTATTGTCTAATGATCAAGACCAATCAAAGTAGTTTTTTCAAATAGAAATGCTGTTCTTGAGATATTGAACAAGAAAAAATTAGAAAATTCTGATATTAAGATAAATAATGAACAAACGCAGATGCAGAGATTTATTCAACATGGTGAGAACAGAGCTTGATGAAAGAAGAAAATAATGGAGAACAAGATATTAAAATTCAGTTTAAAAACAGCGTTCCAAACTTTGTTAATAATTACAACTAAAATAACTGATTCCGTTCCCATTGCAAATTTACTGTCAAAATGTTGGTGGCTTGCGAACTAAATTAAAAGACTTAAAATTAAATATACTTAGTTCTAATTATGACATTATATTAATTGAAAGTTGGTTATCTAAAAACATTGTCGGAAGAAATTGACCTCCCCTCGTATACATTATTTAGGTGTGATAGAAACACGGAATCAAGCAGCAAAGGTCGTGATGGAGGTGTAATTATAAAGTCGATTCTAAATCCAGAGTAGTTAAGAGTAATTCATAACGATGTGGAACATTTATTTGTATTATGTTTGTTAGGACAAAAATCATTTGGGGTGTCTATCTTCCACCAAATTCTACTGAATTAAAATATGAGAATCATTGTAATACTGTCATTGATATAATGCAAAATAATGAAAAATGTGACATTATCATATTTGGAGATTACAATCTGCCAGAGGCAATGTGGTCAAATGAAGACTCTGGTGATTTAGTTAACTGTCCTCAAGGTTCAACATTTTTCATTTTTAAATCTATTTTAAAAAAATACTATACCTGATAATAGTAATGTTAGATTTACTTTTTACAAATTTGATTGATTTGGAAGTAGTTTTATCAACGGATCCATTATTTGATAGTAGTGTAGTATCCACCATGTAAGTTACTCAGTAACTTTTAATACAGGCGAGTCAAATTTAAATCATCTGAAATATACAGAATTTTACTATGACTTCCATAATGCCAATTACTTTGACCTTAATTATTTCGCAGCTATTGATTGAAAGAATATACTGTGCTATAATGAAATAAATATTGCCTCGAATGAGTTCTATCATATCGTAAACATGGGTGTTGCACTTTTTATCCCATTAAAAAGATTTGTCTCGTCTAATTTCCCTAAATGGTTCAATGCGGAACTTAGATATCTCGTGAGGCAAAAAAATCGGCTCATCAACAATACATGACAACTCATAATATAGAAGACTACATATACTTTTCGGACTTGAGAGCAGCTTGTAAAAATCTTTCTAGAACATGTTAAAATGATTATATTAGACAGGTAAATCACTCTTTATACAATAATCCCAAATATTTTTGGACATTCATAAAAAGTAAAAGGAAATTTAATAACTTACCTAATACAATGCACTATAATGGTAACCTAGCAGCAAATGGAGAACAAATTTTAGAAAATTTTGCAAATTACTTTGGTACAGTATACACTGACTCTTCTCGTATAAACAGAAATAATTAGTAATTTGGCAACATTTATTAACATTCCTTGTCCAATTGTTTTCTATCGAGTTGATTTTTGATAAAATATCTAAACTTCCTAATAAAAATAGTGTAGGACCCGACGGGATTCCAAATATATTTAAAAAAAATTGCATTTTTTCCCTTACACAGACTATTTACATTTTATTTAAGCAATATATAGATACCGGTGTTTTCCCAAGATATCTGGAAACACAGTTTTGTTGTCCCGATTTTTAAATCAGGAGAACGGACTTATGTAAATAATTATAGAAGCGTTAGTATTCAATCTTCTTTACAGCTTAATTTTTGACCAGCTTAATTTTCACTGCAATGAACTTTTGATCAATAACCAGCATGGCTTCTGTCAAAAAAAAATCTACAGTTAAAAACTACTGTTATATGAACAAAATATATTAAATGTTTTAGTAGCTAAAGGGAAAGTTGACTGTTTACACAGATTTCGCTAAAGCGTTTGACAGGATTGATCATGAAATATTGTTAATGAAACTAGAGTCGTTTAGCTGGTTTACAAGTTTTTTGACAGGTCGAAGTCAGCAAGTTAAAATCGGTAGAAATAGATCAGGATTATGGGCTTATGGGTCTTATGGCCCCTGCTCTTATCAAATTATAATAATAATAATAATAATAATAATAATAATAATAAATAGGGTTTTCTCAGGTGTACCACAGTGCTCTCACTGTTCACAACTTTTATTTAATATATTTATTAACGATATAATAGAATGCTTTAAACATTGTAAGTTCTTAATGTTCGCGGATGACCTAAAGTTGTAAAGACCAGTTTACTCATCTAACGATCAAGCCTTCATTCAGAATGATCTCGACAACTTAGTTAAATGGTGCGACCATAATAACATACAGTTGAATGTTAATAAATGTTGCTTTATAAGCTTTTTTAAAGGGAACAAAAAATACAACTCACAATATTACATTAATGATAAGCCACTATCTCGGGTTAACTTAATCAAAGATTTAGGGCTTATTTTAGATGAACAATTAAGGTTTATTGAACATATAAATTCAATCTCAATAAAATCATCCAATGCTTAGGGTTAATATTGCGTAACTGTTCTGATTTCTCTTTAGAAGCCATAAAAAGAGTTTATCAAACATTGGTTGTACCTCAGTTGGAGTATGCTTCTATAATGTGGTCGCCACAATATCATATACACTTCTAGCAGTGGAAAGAATATAAAATAAATTTCTAAAAGGTCTGTTCCAACACGCCTGAAAACAGTAATATTACCGTACAAATCATGCCCTGTATACAATTTTTGGGTACAGCGCACGATTTGATAATATTACGGTTTTCGTGCGTGTTGGAACAAACCTATTATACTGTGCCTTCAAATTAAATAATCGGGTAACCGATCACAATTATACTAGGATTTTAAATGAAATAAATATGAGCCAACTTAACTACAGGAGACATGTCAGATTTGAATTTTATCTATAGATTATTAAATGGTCTAGTCATATACCCAGAACTCTTAGAAATGATTTCTTTCAATAATCCTAATAGAGTCCTTAGGCAATTAAATCTGTTCCATTTCACAATACAAACTATGGCATGCATTTACCTATTGAAAGAACATTGAGGGTAATAAATCAATTGAATCTTGAGGTTACAGGCATTTCTTTTAATAAATTTACGGCAATCTATACAAATACACTGGAGTAAAAATGAAATATTACAGACGGATTTACAATACTTAAAATGCATTTATTAATTTAAAACTTATTTGACTTAATTTTAACTTTTTTTTTTCTTACTTGTATTTTTTAATTTAGAATTATCTGTATCATTTATATGTGTTTTGCTTTGTAATGGGGTTGATCCTGTTTAAATAAATAAATAAAGAATAAAATTTGACAGCTGACATAATACACTAACTGTTCTTTATGTCTAGCTTTCTGAATGGTGTGATCATTTTGAACACCAATATATATGTATAAGAATCAAATCTTAATGCTTTCTTCATAATCGAGTAACCTGTTTTATCAAACATAATAAAAAATACTCCTTTTACTTCCTTTGAATATGCCAATATGGACTTCAAGGTGTCCAACATCTTGCTATCCAGTGTGCCTCTATTTATATATTTTGCCTGTTCAGTTTAATATAAAGATCAGTGATCAGAATCTGGTCGAGTGGTTAAAGCGCTAGTGCGGAAAGTTAGATATCACAGGTTAGAATCCTGTCAGGGCAAGTGGATTTTTCAGTTTTTCTTTGGTTTGTTTTCAATTTGATATTTTATTAATTTTTGGACCTTTCAGATCTTCACATTCATCAAAATTTTTGGTCTTAAATAATTTTTAATTCTAGTTATAATGTTCTATAAAAGTAAAATTGTTAATTGTCTAATATTATAATTTTTTGTTTTTAGTTTTCGTATGTTTGTCCTCTTATTACTAGTCATGACATTGCAATGGCTATTCTTCTTGTCATCATTCACTAAATATGAGGGATTGATCAATGCACATATTTTTATAAATACTTTTCAAGGACCGCTCATACTTTATGTTTGTATTTTCAATCAAAAACACGTGGCTTATTTAATCCAAAAAACCTGTTGCTACACAACTTGCCCATGTTGCAAACCCGATCCAGAAACAGAATGGGGAGACGAAATGACGGCCATGAATACTTTAAACAATTATTAGAAGATACTTGGAAGCACTTAGGATTAGTTTATACAGGGTATCTATATTTGTGTGTTAAAGTACTTAATTATTGATTATTAAAAATGCACTTTTTTCTTGAGTTGTTGCTCTGACTAGGTAGCATTAAGTTATTAATTTGGTTATTAGAAGTGAAATATGATTTTTTAAATTGTCATAATTTTATATTTCTACTCATTCTCAAATAATAACCTATAATGTACATTATCAGAACAATAACTATTTTAATTCACCTTTTATGTAATAAAAAATAATGAATCATCAAACTCATTCACTAATTACTTAATTATTAATTCTCTAAAAAGCACTTGTCTAATTAACACAAGAATTGTATTGATATATTCTCAGTTTCATCAAATCGACAAACATGTTAAATTAATAATGTTAAAGTCTTTAATGCATGTAGAAATTTTATTCACTCATTTTAACGTCACCAGTGATTTTTGTGGTAAAAGTATTTATTACATATAAGTATTATTAAATTTAAACTTTTAGACCTTGTTGACTGTCTTATTGAAAATGCTCAACAGAAAATTTTGATATTTACTATTTTACATTATTAAATGTAACTTTGTGCCTTATCTACATACTAATTAGACATTTTACAGCATTTCATTGAAAAGCCCTAAATAATCTATTGAATCTCCAATTTTTAAATTATACTGGTCACTGTAATAGGGCTGTGAATTGCTTATGTATTAGATGTATGTATAAAACATGTATTGAATCTTTTAGGCAGCTATTAGGTAACTATGATATTATATGTTACAGATCTGACTAGGTATACACAAGTTAGCACCAAAAGATACTTTTTTGTTATATTTTACTTGATGAAATATGACTTAGTTTTTGTGCAGCCATGCATATCATACATAATTATTATCTAATTCGGCATTTCTATTTATAAGTATTAATATAAAATAATTTATTGACATAGTATAAAATTTAATTATAAGGTAAGTCCCAGTGAAAGTTTAAATAATTTCATATCTGAAAACTTATATTTAACATAACATTTTTTGCATTATTAAATTTATAATTAATTTAAGTTTTCTATGGGACAAACAAAATATCGGTGGACTTTTTTTACTCATTCCATTTTTATATTTTCCTATATTGTGTACTTAATTTTATAAAATTCAATTTGTATCTTTCTGTTTTTTATTTAATTATACCTTTTGTCCGAGCTTATGTGGTGAATTATTATTAAATGGATGGTCTCTTAATATCTCTTTATATTTAAAGGGAAGTTAAATATAAATTTTCATAACTAACATTCTTGGAAAATAACGGCAATATTTTAGAACAATAAATAAATGTTCAAAATGTTGTCCATTTTGACAAATAAATAAGTTTATTATTTTTCTTATAATTCAGTAATACTTCTAATATATCTATCCATTTTGGTAACAAACTTTTTGTTTCACATAATTGCATAACATAAAATCTTAATGTGTAAGGTCAGGTGACCTAGGAGGCCATTGTCCAATCTAATGTCATCAAAAAATTTTAACTCAACCACTGTGTAGGTAAAAATTAAAATGTGGTGGAGCTCCATCATGCATAAAATATATTTCATTACTTATATTTAAAGGAATCTCTTCTAATATTTCAAAGAGTCTATCAGATATAAAATTGTAATACATTTCGCCATTTATTTATAGTACCTACTTGATGGCTCTTGCCACACAAGTAAAAAAAAAATTAAGAAATATTGTGCGCGATTATTAATTGTGCATTCTTTTTAAAGAAAAATATTTATGTAGATGCTTGCAAAATGTTGGCTTCTTTCGATAAAAGCATAGAGAAACAATAGCAAAGCCTATACAATACGAGGCTAATTAATACCAATATATCATTAATCAAAAAAATTTAAAAAATCACAACTATGCTTCAAATTCGTAAGGTACTTAAGTACTTAAGCCAAAATAAGTGAACTTAAATTTAGATTGCAAGAAAATTATGTCACAAATATAAAAAGACGCTTTATCTTTCTGTTATATAAGCAATAATTAAATTCTATTACTTACCTGACTAAACAGATGCCCTTCTGGTCGTCTAATTAATGTTGAAAGTTGGCAGTGTACTACTAAATGACAATCATCTAGGACAGTATTAAAAAATCTTCTAGTAGGAAGTAATGCTTCTAAATCTGTTATCAGCTCCAAAAATCTTTCACAATAGTGAACCTAAAAAACAGATTCTTAAAATATATTCTAATCAAAGAAAATAATAGTTGAAATCAGAAGAGATATAATACATGTTGATGGCCAAAAATTATTTTGTAGGAAACAAATTTAATACAAACCACTCCTGAGAGTGTTTGGCAAATAAAAAACCCTATCCCTCTTTTAAGATTCATCAACATTCAACCTGTCATATTGATATGTTCATTTCAAAACGGATTTCTAGGCATTAGTAATTTGATGTGTGAAGAATGCTGTCATATGTCATTGCTTCCAAAATTTGAAGACATTTTCGGAGGTTATAGACAAGAGGACTTTTTCAGTGACCAGCAATTCTGTCAGCATTCTTCGCTCATTCCTGACATTAAATTGCTGCCTAAATATTTGGTGACTTACCCTATCATTAGGACAAATTCCATCCTCTCTTATACTATCTAAGATTTCCATGAACTTTAGCATTAAGCGATGTAAGAATGTTCTTTCCCAAGTAAGTTTTTCTAGTTGGTCTGGTTTATCTTTTCTTTGGATTGCTCTCCAATATTTCTTCCATTTTGGATACTTTTTAAACTCATATTCACGTCTAGCAGGCTGAAGAGATACCCACATCGACAGGGAAACTAGTCTTTTGACCTGATCACGGCATATTGCTTCTTCCATACTATTGAAGCAATGATTTAAAAACACCAAAAGTGCAGTTTGTTCTCTTATATTTATTAAAAGTTCATCTTCAAAACATGCTTTCAATACTTGTTGAAAAAAATTGGGGAAGTATTCACTGTGTTTTCTGAAAGCCTAATAAAACAAGCAGCCATTAGCAACACATTTTACAGAGTGACTCATAAATATATAAGAAGCATTAAAAGTATTGATATTTCTATTATAGTGCATCTCTTAACCATTTGGTACTTATTGCTGAATAATTTTTTTATACTAAAAGATTTAAAACATTAATATTCTTTGCAAATATATTTTTATTTTTTATTTGTGTTTTAATTTTATGAATGTTTTCTAAGGAAAAATATCTGATGCGTTCAACACAACAACACATGACTATCCTGTAGAGTTATTAATTTTGCATTTTAGCAGTTATATATTATGCATTTGAAATTCGAAGTAATGGTTATGATGTAACGGTGTTCTTATTGTAATCGAACTCTACATATATACTGAAAGGATATGACTTAAACCAGTATTAAACGAAATGATTACCTGCCAAACCTGTACTCGTTCTCTAAACTTCTCATTAACCATGATAACAATGGACAACATATGAGAATAAGATGCTTTTGGACTATAGTTAGGCCATAAATAATTTTCTAAATACTGACTAAATTCAAGAATCATGATTCTTCTAATTGAAAAGCTGCAAAAAAAGAAAAGAATGAAAAATGAAGTTCAATGTAACAGGCACTCATTTACTTGCTACCGCGAATATCCTGCATGTATATATCTTCAATAACATCTGGATTAAACTCTAAATGCTTGTCAATAGAATGAGGAGCCCAATATTTTTCAGCCAGCTATAATATAATAGTTTTATTAAATATAATATAAATTTTTAGGTTAGATCAAAATACCTCTGTAATTCTATCGGCGATTATTTGTTGAACCGTAGGAGCAACTACAGTACTGCTTTCAGTTTTTCCGGTCATTTTACAACAATTATTATAAGCTTAAATTACGTCTATACTATTTTAAAATTATAAATTAATATTCTTTTATCAAACGTTTCAAAAACCATCAAATAAAAAAGTACAATTTGTTGTGATCTTTTACTCGGTTGGTTCGTTGGTTGACTGTTGACTAATCTTGATTTCTAATTCTTTTTTCGTAACCCTCCTCGCCTATTCTTGACATATGCATTTTATTATAAAAAAAATTAATAGCTAATGAAACATGATTTTCTGTTCCGTATCACTGAACTATAACTTTCCGAACCTATTTAATTTTAGTCAAAATAATATAAAAAGGAAAAAGTTAATTCAATATATCAGTGATAAAACTTCGAAATTAACACCCCCGCATCCTGCATATTATGATGAAACTGTTAAATGTGTTAAATTAAAAAACACATATTAGAATGTGTTTGAACCTCAAGTTTGAGAACTTTTTACATTTTAAGCAGATATTTAAAAAACAGTTTTTAATTAGAAATAGCCACAAATTGCTAAATTGGCATTATAATAAAGGTACGACAAAAATAAAAAGAAGAAAACATAACCTAAAAGAGAGAAGTTATACAAGAAAGAAGAAACATAACCTGACAGTATTTGTTATGGTTATCTAGGTTTTGGTTTATCCTATTTATCTTTAGTGTTGTCGATGGTGAAATGGGCAATGGGAAATAATTCTTATTTATATTTTTTATTTCTCGTATGGCTAAGTTATTTAATTGGAACTTCAGTTATTCTTTTTACGAAAGGATTTCTGTTATCACGGACTGTTCAAAGAAAGAATTCAACATGCCTATCACATAGTGAAGTACCTTGTACTGAGAGTTTGGGTTACCATTCCAATTTTAATAATGGGGAACAATGCTCGTTTGAAGACAAGTTAAGGTCAATACTCACCAAATACCATAGTGCCTCATCTATATGTTTGCCATCTAGAACAAGAGTTGTGTTACTTATTGTAGATGCATTACGTTATGATTTTACCGTCTATGATGACGAGAATACAAATCCACTGCCGTTTCAAAATAAATTACCAATTATGAAAAATATGCTAAAAGAATATCCCAATCATAGTAGGTTATATAAATTTATTGCTGACCCACCAACAACTACAATGCAAAGATTAAAAGGTTTAACTACAGGCAGTCTACCAACTTTCATTGACGCTGGTTCAAATTTTGCAACATCTGAAATAAACGAAGACAACTTAATAGATCAAGTAAGAATTTAAATCAATAATTTTATTCTTTAGAACATAAAATAATGTAGGGGTTTTGGAATGATTTGGATACTCGGCATGCAAAATACAAATCTTTGAAATAATAAAAAAAATTAGCACAATATATTTTTGTTTCTGCTTGTAATACTTTGAGGCATTATTCTTTTTTCATTTTAGTTTTATATTGGTGCTTTATAAACTGTACAATTTTGGTGTAAACCATTTATACATAAATTAAAATGGAAATAGTTAAATATGTTATGTAAATAAAATTCTCTACCCTAATAAAATTAAGTAAATAAGCCAATAAAATATAATATTTAGATGTTAAGCTGTAAGTGTTGATTATAAACAGATTTAATTGCTATATAAATTTGTAATTATCTTAGATAAAAATCTAGGTCAAATATTAAGACACTCTGTGGCTAAAATTTATGGAGATGATCATGAATATCTTTAAAAGCTACTTCTAAAAAAAATTAAAAAACAATATTTAATGTTACAAAATAAAAAATGAACATGAACTGTAAATATCTATCATTTAAATAAGTAATCAATAATAATATATCCATGGTTTAACTTTTTTAATGCCCACTGTAATTGAGCATTTATGCCTGTGATACACTTATTCTGGGACTTATTCCAAATGCCTAACTATGATGTCCTTGTCATTAATGCAGGATCTTGTAATTACAAGGAATGATATAAAAGAAAATAATATAGATCGTTATTGTTGATATTTTATTCTGTTGAAACTAAATACAGTTTAAAATAAATTGTTGTTCTGATAATATTCCCAGAAATGAAGTGAAAGACAAAATCTAGGTTGATCATCACAAGCTGTGCAATAAAATTGAGAATCTTACCCAACTTGTTGATTTAAAAACAATTTTTTCACCTTCGATGTTCAGTCTATTTTCATTATTTCTTTCAGATTGGGTGGGAAAATGATTTTGGTAAAAGGAAATGATACAAGGGCATTTTATTTTGACTATTAGTGCTGTAAAGTGTGTGGTTGTTGAAGGACTTGTAAAATATGAATGCTGAGTTTTTTGCACCACTGGAGAGTTGTATGATCTAGGCTTGAATTTGGTCTTTTCCATCGACTCATAATTTTGTTGTGTATTCAACTATTAGACGAGGCTTCAATTGTATATTTCCTCTTCTTGCTTGGACATTTTGTGAAAGATAATGAATCTAGTCCATCTTATTACTGAAGAAAAAAAAACTTAAAACTAGGTATTTATTTTATACTTAGTAATTTGGAGGAATTTCATTTTCTTCAGGTTTTGGATATTACACAAATCAGTTGAAACCTGTTTCTGGACATTGTTAAAAGATAGAAATATTAAATAAGGGTGTTGTCTCTCAATAATCAGATATTCTATTTAATCTGACTGTGCCTATATGAAAAATCAGTCGTTTTTTTTAATTCTTCTGTAGGAAGCTTACACCATTGTGATATTCATGATTTTCTATTGATCCTTGTAAAAAAATTGTATTCCTCAAAATCAAATCATATAGACCAGCAGTGAAAAACAAATTAACAAACTTGATGGGGTTTTGTTCTACCATGTTTATTTTCAGACCAGAATTTCCAGTAAATAGAATTTCTGGAATATTAGGTCCTAGATCAAACCAAGCATTACCAAGTAAATCTAGTGGCTGTTCATTGTCTTCTGAAAATCAAAGGTAGAGTGTTGTAAATATTTTCTATCTGTGCTTTTTTCCTTTAGTGTAATTGAATACCTGGTAAGGTATTAGAATGAGTAGTTGTTATCAAAAGAGAAACAGCCGCTAGTATTATTGTGACTAATGGCTTTGAGTTTTATTTATTTTATTTAACATCTGGGTCACATTTGAGTTTGGAAATATTTCCTTTTTTCTTCCGATTAATTGTTCTCCATATCACTATTTTACAATTCTTCTGAATTTTCAACTAAGCTTATTTCATGATCAGATTGTTTTATTTCAGTTTGATTATCACTATTTAGTGAAAGCATCATATTTCGGTCGACATTTTCCTCATCGGAAGATGATGATTCTTTTATTTTTGAAAAACAGTGTTTTTAAGAAGGATTTCTAGGGGTGGAAGGCTGAAATTCCATACATAAAAATAATGATTTGATAACTGCAGTGCAATTCAGTAAACATGTGAATATTTAATTAATTTACATTCGATATAGGATTTGATAGATGCCATATTAGCATAGAAATAATATAGAAGACCGATATAAATGTAACATTTAAGCCGAAATTGAAACCTACTGTACATAAAAACGGGTCTCTGCGCCTGGCATCGCAAAATAGTGTGTCTAGAAGCATGCACAGTATGCATGACTTGTCCCTGTAGTGTTGCCAAGTATATTAAACATACCTAACACAAAATAATTTCAAATTAATTTATTTTTAAATTATATGATTTAAACAGTTTATATCTACGAATAGTATTAATGTTCAACAAGCAATTCACCTACAAATTCAATAATAACCTGGCAACACCACTTTAATCCGGTGTTTCAAGGCTATATGATGCTGCCCTTACAGGACCGTTTGTGATATTTTAGCTTGAATTTGTGTTTTATTATTTAATTACACAATGAAAGTGGCATTTTATTTTTAGTTTTGTGTAGTGTTAAGTTAAATCCTAGGTACAATAAAAGACATTTTACATTGGCTAATGAAAATGTAATCAATGTATTTAGCAGCTGTTATATTTATTACAAGATTTATGTCTGGAAATCTAAACCTACCTAAGAATTATAAATATGTAAATAGAGAACTGTGTATTTATACAGGGTGTTGGCAGGAGCGCTCCAAACTCTAGGAGTATATTATACACGTGAAAATAATGTAAAAAAACTCATATGTTCTTATCCGATTTTCATTTGTTTTCAAGTAATTAAAAATGTTCATCTAGCTTTCCACTTCTGAATTTTAACATTATCAAAGTATGCCATATGTTCAAGACTCAAAGGCATTTGATAATTCTGACGTTTTGATGAACTGTCAGTGTACAGTGAACAGTAACTGAACGTTTAATTTCGAATTTATGTGATTGTTAGTGTTGCAAAATGCCAGATACTTATCAAATTTAGAATAAGAGAATTTTTATGTGTAAATTTGTTTATTTGTTAATATGCTATAACTTGAAAACAAATGAAAATCGGATAAGAACATATGAGTTTTTTTTACATTATTTTCACGTGTATAATATACTCCTAGAGTTTGGTGCGCTCCTCCCGACTCACCCTGTATACAGGCTTCCCAGCGTCGAGGAGACATTATCGGTATCTGACAAAACAATGAATGATTTTTTGTTGAAAATTGTTAAATATAGTAAACAGACTATGATCTTTCCATCTAAAACATTCTGACAGTTCTTTTATTTCCGTTATTGTAAAATGAAGTATTTTAAAATGAACCCTAGCAGGGCATTTTAAAACATAAACCCGATCTCAATGAACTTAGAAACTCTTCTGTCACTCGATATTTTAATCGTTACTTCCTCTTCGTTTTTTGGCTGGCACAACAATTATTTCTTCATTCCTTACCGCGTGCGAACCAGTACGGTTTAAAGAAATTTTAAAAACCTACTTTAAAAATGAAGATGTTAATAATTTTCTCATGGGTCCCACCTTCAGATCTTAACTAAATGTATTTTTTATTATCTTTGTCGGTTGTAAGCAGGTATATAGAACTATTCCTTTTCTAACAAAAAGAAAATCATAGAAATCGGGCAACGTGGTAAATAATTATCAACATACACAAAAAAACATTTCAATGAATTGCGAATATCCTCCCATTTTGAAGTATGGTAAAAAAAATTGTTAATGAAGTGCAAAGTAGGGCCTAAACATATATTATAAAGTATATAAAATGATAAAGCCAGTTTAAAAAGTATTATAAATAAACTGTGTAAATATCGAGAATCTCGATTTTGAATTCAATCAAAATAAAACACATGAACGACACGCTAATGTTATTGACGACTATCTTCAAAGGTTTTATAGTTTTCCGAAAACTAACTGGATAGTTCGAAAATCATTTCCGTCGCCTCTTATTCCAAAAAACGTACACGCCTGTCAACATTCATCGTTCAATAAAAAAAGTGTTAGATACAAAACGCTTCGTATTGTAAGGCCAAAATATAATTAGAAATCAAAAGAGTCATATAAACAAAAAAATCATTACAAGTGAGATAACTACCAAATTAATGATTTACAAGTTTATTCTTATTATCTATAAAATAGGTTTGCAATGTGCTGATGTGGAATGTTATCATGGACTAAAAACTTTAAATCTTTGTATTAAATTGATCGAAAACAATCCATAAATTGGTTTAGATAGAATATTTCTAGTAAGCAGCGACTAACTTTTATTATGGAACCGAAAAACCCTTTTAAAAGGGTTCAAAATTAAAATAAAATATGTACCAAGTAAATGTAGTAGTATTTTTTAATTTTAAATCTTGAGAGATGCAGACATCTTTGGATAATTTATATGGAAAATGGTAACATGAAAGGTTTTCTGTCTAATTGTAAGTAACGACTCATAGTCTCGGCTGACAAAATGTAAAAAAATATCGACCATAATATTCCTGGGTGAAACGCAATTGCCCCTATTTTTTTACACTCCTCAAATTAAATTTACTTGTAGCAAATGATACTTAAATCAAATAAGATGTCAGATCACAAGCAAAATCTCCTGACTATAGCACTATGATTGCCGAAAATTAACTAATTAATATTTTATGCCATATCTTACTTAATAAGTACTTTCAGAACCATATTTACCTTACTTGAATTTTTATCATCGTTTTTTATATAGAATCATCTCTAAAAATGTATGACTGAAACATTGTGCGAAGTATTTGTTCAATCAATAAAAAACTTGCACCGGTCCTGTTCGAGCCAGCACTGTTATACGCATGAGCTCCGACACACTATTTTCTCCTTATGGTTTCATTTTTGATATATGGAATTGGCTTTATATACTATTTCTATGCATATTAGCAATAATTTAATTTCTGTTGATATGACATCCATATCATAAAACAAAATACGTTACCTGTTAGTCAAATGGCATCATCAATCATCTGTAACTTGCTCTGGAGCACTACAGCAATTAATAATAATAGTTGCCCCTTCCCTGGACAAGGTCAGTCAGTTTTTGGGGTTAAAATTAACTCGTAAGGAGGTGAATTATAAAGAGAGTATTATTTTATTATTATAAATACATAAGTATTTGTAGGGAAATATTGTGTAGGTAATAACTACAATTTCCTGTGAAAACAAATCGTCAAACTAGGGTTATAATTTAATACAATATATGTAACACATAATAACAATGAAAAAAAGAAATAAATATAAATAAAGACCTACATACCCTTACTATGCACAAAAACGAAGGGTTCAAAAATTATCCCCAAAATGTCACATATCAAATAATACAAAATCAATAACTTTGAAACCTTCTCAGACAATGATCTATTAATAAACAATCGTCTGAAAATTACTATGAACAATAAATTATACTCCTAATCTAGTCTGTTTAAAAATTTCTACCTGTCGGTGATGGGCTCTGCATATAAGCTGAATTGACCGACAGTGTGTCTTTGTGGGCATTCAAAGAGTTAAGTCTTTGATATCTTATCTCTCTTTCTTGTCCTTATAATTATTATATGCCCAACTTCATGAATACATGAACTGCTCCTTATAATTTGCGGTGTCCAAAGACAAAACTTTTACATTAATGGCTTTAATTAATGCCAAATTTGCATCAACTGTAACTGGTTATACCATAGGTTGGTTTAATAAATAGTTAAATCTAAATATAATATTAGATAAACAGTACAAGAAAATGTTTGAGTAATGAATACATTTCTGATGCATGTCACTAATAACAAACTTTATGGATGACATGCATTGGAAATTTATTTATTTAGCCAAAAATTCTGGCAATAAGGTGTTTTCTTTGAAATTATTAATGATGAATGGGATTGTCGGTGTTTAGCGAACAGACTCTATCTTTATTTTTTTTTAATAGAATATAGGTCAATATATCAGAAAAGCTTATGTTTTCCTCTTTTCAAGAATACTAAAATAGACTTTTTCACTACCCTGAATGTATAGGATCAGAAAAAACAATAATAATGTAATACAGTTCCATTCATCATTTGTTTAAAAAAAAACCTTGTTCCTAGACTTTTTTGCTACCCCACATAATTAATGTTTTAATGCATTTAAATTTCCCCTATACTCCCCCTCTCAAACTAACCTATTAACTTTTGTACGTATTTAAGGTTTGTACAGGTCCATAGATATATTTATGGTGTGATAAATTAATTTTTATATTTACTTTTAATTTATAATTATTAGTTTCCAATACCTATCTCTATTTTATTCTGTCATTTCTGCTCTTCTTTTAAACCCCTCGCCTTCATTTCCTATCCAATTTCGTCAACCCAACTTTTTCTGTACCTCGCAACATTTAAACTTCTGAATGGACATCCTGATCTATAATTTCCCCAATTCTGTTTTTCCAAATTTTGTTATTAAGATTTTCTGCAATTTTAGACCAAAAATTCATCTCTGTTTTAAAAATATCTCTACCACCAAACTTCACCTCTGTATGGTGCATCTGGTATAAAGATTTAATATTTAACAAAATTTGATAGAAGCAATTGATTTATTTTTAGCTTTTAAGGCATAATCACGGCGTAGTTTTTATGGGGGATGATACATGGAATGGTTTGTATCCAAATCGTTTTAAAAGAAATTTTCCTTATCCATCTTTCAATGTTTGGGATTTGGATACAGTAGATAATGGAGTTAGAGAAAATTTATATCCAGAACTTGGCAATAGTGACTGGAGTTTGCTAATTGGCCACTTTTTGGGCGTTGATCATTGTGGGCATAGATATGGACCAAATCATCTGGAAATGGAAAGGAAATTGGGTGAAATGAATGATGTTATACAGTAAGTATGTTGGATCAGAGATCATACTTGTTGAATAGAAAAAGAGTTTTATATTATATGAATTTTCTGATTTCCATAATTTTCATTTTAGCAATGTCATTAAAAAAATTAACCAAACAGAAAACATGATGCTTTTTGTAATAGGGGATCACGGGATGACAGCAACAGGTACTAAATTAATATCTATTAAATTAGTTTCATATAATTGAGTTCTATTTTGTTGTAGGAGACCACGGTGGAGAGAGTTTGGATGAAGTGACATCAGCTATGTTCGTTTATTCTAATCAACCACTAGCAAATTTTAAAATTACAACTGATTCTGTAAAACAAGTTGATTTGGTCCCAACATTATGTTCGCTTTTAGGTGTTCCAATACCTTTTCAAAACTTAGGGACTCTTATGTTAGACACTCTTCCAATTGTTACTAAAAATGCGGGGTTAAGCAATTGGCAGTTTACTTTATACTCCTTGTGGGCCAATGTCCAGCAAGTATTTGATTACATCAAAGAATATGCAGAAAATGAGGGGACTTTCGACAAAGAAGAATTAAAAACTTTTCAGCAAAAATTCTCCATAATGAATGCTAAGATTATTTCTATTGACACCGAGGAGAAATTTAAGGCGTTCACAGAAGATGTAGTAATTTTTTTGAAAAGCTTACGTGAATTGTGTGAAGCAGTGTGGATCCAATTTGATTCATATTCTATGATTAGGGGTCTTCTATTCATATTTCTTACGTCATTTTTCGTATTTGTGATAGCAGATGGAATGCCTTCTGACAAACTGTCAAAAGTATTTTCCAGCTCTTTTATTTTATGTAGTTACATAATATTGGCTATTGCTGCTCTGGCTTCTGTTTTGATATATTATTTAGAAATGACTGATGAATTACTAAAAACTGTTTTCTTTTTTACAGGATTTGCATCTCAGGTTATGCTTGCTCTGTTGGTTGTTCAAAACTGGGACGTTATAACTTTGAATTGGTATTCAAGAAGAAAAGCTGAAGGCCTATCGAATTTGATATGTAGATTTGTCTTAGTTTTTAACCTTGGAGGTCTGTTTTCAAATAGTTATATAATAGAAGAATCCTTTGTTCTTCTTTTTTTACTGGTAACTGTCGTTTTGATAGGCTCATTAGGTATAACTTCTAAAAAAGTTGATATCAAGAAAAAACAAATCGTTTCAAAATTTTGGAGTTGGTCTAAATTGAAGTTTATAATATTAGCTATTTTTGTAGCTATTTTTGTTAGAGGTTCCGCTTACTTTTGGAAGTGTAGGCAAGAACAACAGTGGTGTTTTGGTTTACATCTCATAGGTAGTAATATTTCTAAAGCAGAAACAACAAAGCTGCAATGGGCTGTTACTGTTATTTTCTTAGGAATGTTCGTTTTTTCTACCAAGGAGTGGTTAAGAAATGCCGGTAATATGAATGGATATGCTTTAACTATAATAGTAGCCAAATTTCTGCCTACTACAATTGTAGTTTGTATTTCTGGATATTGGGCTATGAAACGGGTTTCTTCTAATAAAAAGCCTATAAATTCTTTAAATTCCCTTAATTCTTTACCCTTGGCTGTTTACTTGTTAACAGCTATAGGATTATTCGTTTGTATACTAAAACCACTATATGCATACGTTTTACCAAATCAGTCCCAAGAAGCTACTAGTATCCCCTCGTTGTATAAAAGAATTAAAAATAATATTTCGGAAAGAGAAAAACGAAATGAAGATATTCCCATCGTTTATGGAATGGGAACACTGTATAGTGCAGCCTTTATTACAATAGGAGTATACCTCACATTATTGTTTGCTCTCCTTTTGGGAGATGCAGTAGCTCCATCTGCTGTTATTATGTTCCTGACAGCTGCGTTTATCTTAATTGTGACATCTGTGCTGCGTATTGAGAAAGCAACAAACATAGGTAATCTATATTTTTCAGTACTTTTATTTTCAGGAATTAAAAATAAGTGAATGAAGAAACAAACTCAAAATTGTATCGAATGAGATTTTGTCGATTTAATTGCCAAAACAAATACAAAATTAAAGAAGTTCAGAAATAAATTTCAGTCCCCCGAAAGGTGAAAAGAAACCAGATAAAAAGTCAGCTGCCAGCAGGATTGGTACCTTCGACCTATTACTAGCTTAACAGGGTCTGCAATTTATTCCTGAACTTTTTTGTTTTTAAAAATAACTGCTTCTAAATTAAATAGAAAAATAGATATATTCACTAAGTAGATCTGGGTTATTTATTTATACGTTGTTGCTCTTTTTGAAATACTATTCTAAAATCCATTGGGACGGAACGTCAATAACCCTTCTATTAAAGTGAAAAGTGCTAACTGATCTAGAACAACCTTTGCCTTCAATTAATTAATATACAGTGTGTTCCAAAAAAAGTTTTATACAAATTGGAAAAAAGTTTATCTTACATTAAAAAAAATATATTCTTAATAAAAAGTTCTTCATCATTTGGAAATGCATAATCAAGCGTGAAATTAATAATATTGCCCTCCTACGCCAAAAAGCGGTAAAAATTTTGTATCTCAAAAAATTTTGATGTGTCCAACACATGACTTACCTGTCTAGTTATTACAGACTTTTCTGTTTATCTTGTACAACCCATTGTATCACCCCTGTAAATGTTTAGAAAATGAAATACATACATTTTCCACACATATTTACTCGAAAAATATTTTTATGTATTCATTGCCGACGAAAATATAAAAAAAAATTAAAATTTTACTTCTCAAATTTTTCCCTTTTAGAGAAATCATGTATAGTACAAAAATTATATAGAATAACATTACTAGTAATGTGACGATAGTCTAATTTATTTATAGTTTATTTATTTATAACACTATTTACAATTTATTTCAGACGTACTAATTAATTTATATAATACTTAGACACTAACAATTCTAATTTATTGATTACACTTTAACTTTTCATTACAATGCTCTAAATAAAACTGTCTATAATCAACTGACTGCCGTCTTCAAACTCGCGATATTTATATCAAGCCAACCAGAATACTCTAGACGGTCCCGAAAATTCCATCTCTGACTCAACGGCACTCTCCATTTCCGTTCTAGCCATTTCTAGTGCGTCAGCGGCATTCCTGAACGGTCCGTCGCCTCGAGCATGAGTCGGGTGCCAGCTGAAGGTCGCGCTTGCTTTATACACAGGGTCGGTTTATGAATTTCATGACGGTAACTTTATTTGAAGAATTTTCTTCTTCGAGCGTAAATAACAGATATATTCCATAAAATAAAAAACCGACCTTCTATAAATTACCCTCCAGATTAAGCCCAAACAAAATTTCAGTTCACCGCGGGATGAATTAAAGCTTACATTTAAATTTTGCCGTTTTTTTAAATATCTCGATTACGGTCCATTGTAGAGAAATTATATATAGGACAAGATTGATAGAGAATGACATCACAAACAACTTTTATTTGAACAATTTGCTTAAAATTTCGAATTTAGCACTTTTTGTCAAATTTTAGGAAAATGATGTATAGGATTTGCTTCTCCAAAATACTCAAAACGGATTCAGCGGTCCCCAGAACCTAAAAATCCGTCGAAAACTCGAGGTCGAAAAAATTATGATTCCTATACTTTCCTTATCTGTATTCAGAGAGGAAAGTAAAAAAAAATACTTTTTAATCCAGATAGCTTAAAAATTCCGCATCAGATGAACTAAGAAAAATAGCCCTCCCTCAGAACATAAAAAAAATATATATATACTCTTTGAGCCGCTCCTGTGAGTCCTGTGCAGTGACATACAGAAGCGCCACATACTGAAGAAATCGTCAAGTAGAGAGACAGAATCGCCAACGCCATTAAGGTAGTTCACTCATTAAACGTCTTTTCTTAAGAATTCGATAAAATTGAAATATAAGGCTAATGAAAGTGTCTTTTACGTAACTGAATTTTTTGACCGTCTGTGAAACGAGATATTAACAATCAAAGTGTGCATAATTAACACTCTTGAAGCCTGTCATGTACGCAAGCAATGCATTTATTTCAAGATATCTCGAAAACGGTTCTTACCATATTTTTTAAAAACTAATGTAATGTAAATCAAGAAGTTATAAAATTTTCTAAAAAAATGCTGAATTTTTGACCGTTTTAGTAAAAAGATAGATTTTTAAAATAAAAATATTTTTAAAGCAGTCGAGGCGTAGTTGCGTAAAATGATTACAACTTGGCAACATTTTAATCGCTACACTTAACACGTGGTAACAAAATAACACTCGATCAGCTAAGAGGTTGTTATAATCGCGACGTGTTCTTGAAAAATTAATTAGTCCACTGTATTTGAGAACTGGAATCAGTGGTTCTGTTTGAACCAAAACAAACCCCTTAAAATTAGTATCAGGAAGTCACAAATTTTTACAGCACACTATTAATATATTTGCGACGTTGCCAGATGGATTTTATTTGAAATTATAACATATCCATTTATATAAGCTTACATGTGTTTTGTACAGTCTCTTACAAAAATAAAATTGTTTAGCATTGAGAATCTCGAACTTTTGGTATTCACCATTATGCGATATTTTTATGTTCGACTGTCGCGAGTGAACTACCTTAATTGATTTATGTTTTTTCAAGTTTAAATTATTATTCACTCTACGTCTCTCGATTTGTGTTATTTTCTAAAGTTTAATATTCAGTTTGTAGTATTGAGCAACCTTGTTGCTAAATTAAAGTGTTATTCAATGCCGTTTTTCTCACGATACCTAAACTGATTGCTTGAAATCGCCGAATCCCGCAATTCACCATCTTTAATCACATAGAAATCCTAAACTAACCTTATAACATTTTAACGTCTCTTGTACTTACTAAAGGGCTTAGGGGTATGCCATTATTGCCAAACTAAATAAACTAAATGGCCACATATCCTTATGTGCTACAAGAACTTCAAAAGTAATATATTTTATGATATACTACAATGTTATACCGTGGTAAACAACCTCTGTTTATGGTTGTTAAGGAAGTCATAACGGGCTAGCCCGGTAAATTTTTTAAAAATGACAACTGTCATTATTTTAAGTCACATTAGAAAACTTGTAATAATGGTGTCAAATAAATTTAATTTGAATTAAGGTAAATTAACGTAAATTGCAATATATCATAAAACGTTGTACGATACACGCCCGTTACCTGATCTCTACGTGCTCGCACCGTCATATAACGAAAATATTTTTAATAAAAACGGTCAAGAAAAATTGTTGTAAATTATTTTCAAGTTTGTAGAATGGCCGCTAGGGGGCGTAATTGTGACTTAAACGTAATTTTCTGAAAAAAATACTAGTAAAGTACATTGATAACTATTACTATTTTAATCTTTAATATTAACATATGTAGAACTATTAAATTTATTGAATACATACAAAATTTGATAAATCACCCTGAACTTTTAGTCCTATAAAGATGTTTCTTTACTGGTTTATCAACCATTTGGTAGAAAATAAAGTCCCAAAATTTTTTAATATAATAGGTTTTTCAGATACCGGATTTGACTTAAGAAATACCCACTTTTTGTTACCTCTTATTCCAGGAAAAAGCAAATTGCAATTTTTTGTGGCAAATTTTATTGTAACATCTTTTGGCATTCGACGAATGTACACAGGGATAAAAAATATGTTCATCTATACAATAAGTCGCAAATAAGAAAATATATGTTTTTGATAATTTCTTTCATTGGTCTATCTATAGGATGAACATATTTCCCGAAAAATTAATTATTGGTAGATTTATCGTTTTTAATGTCATAACAAGTAGAGATCAACGTAGACCAATATGTTTTAATGTGATACTCAATATTTTTAAGTGTCTGCTATATGTTTGTATCTACAATAGTTATACAGTACTTATTGTTTCGTGTTAGACATACGACTAGCATACAAGTTAATAAAATGATAGCAGGACAACAGCCAATTATCGTCGACGACTAGAATTAGAAGATATGGTGGTGGGATAGCCGAACCGAATGTGGCACAAAGCTAGAGAGCGATAGCAGGGATATCATAGTTGCCACATATTGGCTGTAACAGCACTACTATGCCTAATACAAAATAATAAGTAGTGTATTATTGTACAAGTAATTAACCTATTTATAACTATCACTTTCATGAACTAGAGGGTAATTTATTAAATATATTAATAGTTGTTCTATTGAATGACATATTTTGGATATTGTTTTAAATTGTTTATCTGCCAAAAATGTATACTTATAAAAGAAAATTAATTATTACTAGATGGTGAATACATACGTACATAAGTACCTTAAAAATACTGCGTTTCACATTAATACTTAAGTCAATATTAACGAATCATCCTGTATAAATGGCACCTATTATTTTTGTATTAATTATCATTAGACATGATAAATATAGCAATAATTTTATTTTTTAGTATGCTTATATGTGGCCCATCCTGAAAGAAAAATAATTTTTGACCCCTTTTTATATCCGTAGAATGCCAAAAAATGTTACAATAAGATTTTGCACAAAAAATTATCGATTAGCTTTCTCCTGAAATAACCGTTATCAAATAAGTGGTATTTCTTAAGTTTAACACCCTGTATCTCAAAAACCAGTCACAGGATTTGAATGATCCCATGGACACTATTGCTTAAGAGGTTGAGAACTGCAACATATCAAAAATTTATGACATTTAACAGGTCGCCACTTTTCCATAAGTATTATATTTCTGGTTAGCAGCTATAATCTTTTGTCTTTTTTTTAGAACAACTATTTGATGTTCCTAATATATCCGTACTAGTTTGGATCATCTTATCCCATTATTTTTTTTATGGTTCTGGACATCAACCTACATTTCAGAACATAAATTGGGACGCAGCGTTTATTGGAACATCCGGCATATTCTCTAATAATTTTATTCCAGCAACTCTAGTCATCATCAACACATTTTGTTCATACATCCTTATGGGTGTGTTATTACCTCTAGTATTAATCACACCATTTACAGTATTTGTAATGATTCCATCTGTCTGCGAGAAGAAACCAGAACTCAGATTGGATGCCTCTCGCGGAGAAGTTGTTCTATTTGAAAGAGATAAACTTATGATGACCTCCATGTTTGCATTAGCTTGCAAATACATTACTGGACATGCAATAAGGGTAAGTTTGTGTTTTCGAAGATCCATTTACCCATAAAAATTTCCCATTCAGAAGGTACAATTAATATTTTTAGGTTTTTGCTAGCATGTTGGCTGCTACAATCCATTGTCGTCATCTTATGGTGTGGAATATATTTGCCCCAAAGTTGATTTTTGAATCTATTGGAATGTTTGTTACGCTAGGATCAGTAACAGTTGGATATTTGATTTTAATGAGAATAAATAGTCAAGCCGAAAAAATGATACAAAAACTTAATAAAATGAGTTAACTTATTTTTGAACACATATACATACATTGCTTTTTTAGAATTGTTATATTTATTGTCATTGTTAATCACTTGTGTAATATAAGGTAGATTTTTATTTTTTTTTTCTTTACAATCAATTTTTACCCACTGGATAGTTAAAAAAAACCAACCGTATTATAGATTTACTTTCATGAAATCAAAATTTTTAATATTGGTCCAAATTAAAATTGTTTTTTATCACAATCCTCAAATTTTAGACAACTTTTAAAAATGTTCGTCCGTCCGACGTCACGTTTTTTTGTCCGTACGATAAGTCAAAAATGAAAAATAATATCAAATTGAAAATTTCAGGAAAATCAAGCTTTATAAGGGAACGAAGCGTATTGATTTTGAAAAAATTTAAATAAAAACGGTGGGGTTTAGGGGGTTGAAATATTAAAAAAAAATCCTAACTCAAAATTGAAAATGAAGGATTGAAAAAAAAAAACAGAAACGAAAGAGATATCAACACGAAAATTTTAGTAAAAATCAAGCTATATAAGGAGATTAATTCTATTGATTCTGAAAAAAATCTGAATAAAATGGAGTGGTTAAGGGGGGTTTAAATTATAAAAAAAAAATTTTACTCAAAAACTAAAAATGAATTTTTAGCAAAAAAAATCAACCTCTATAAAGGGAAGAAGTCCATTGATTTAAAAAAAATCTGATTAAAAATAAGAGACTGAAAAAAAAATCAAAAACCAAAAGCGATATTAACATGAAATTTTTAGCAAAAAATCAAGGTCTATGAGGGGAAGAAACCCATTGATTTTGAAAAAAATCTGATTAAAAATAAGAGACTGAAAAAAAAATCAAAAACAAAAAGGGGGCAGAAATGTTAAAAAAAAAAAATAACTCAAAAACGAAAAATGATATCAACTTGAAAGTTTTTATCCAAAACCAAGCTCTATGAGGGGACACATAACCTATTGGTTTTTAAAAAATCTTAATAAAATGGGAATTAAGAGTCGAAATAAAAAAAATAGAAATCAAAAACCAAAAGCGATATCAACATGAAATTTTTAGCAAAAAATCAAGCACTATAAGGGGAGGAAGTCCACTGATTTAAAAAAAAATCTGATTGAAAATAGGATTAAGGTGTTGAGGGAGGGGTCTGTTAAACTGTGAAGAGTATAATATAGAATGACAAACATATATCTTTATTTTAGTTACTTTTGTATTTGGGAATTTATGTACTTTGTTTATGACTTAGAAACAATATATTAAAAAACATTCGTCAAAATTATGGCAAATCCATTTGTTTTAATTTGACAACTAATAAAAATTATATTAAGAATGGCATCCAGTCATAGAGTTCTAGAACCATTTATTTGATTCCGGGATTTTTTTTACAAATTCGTCGGAAAGAAAATAATTAAAAATATTTTTAACTTTGTAACTGCCCGGTTAGATCGCGCGATATATCATATAAAAATTATATTACGAGTTTTTAGGATAAATAAACATTTTGAAATGTGATGTGTTTCATAATATTGTCATGCGTCCATTTTCGACCAGTCCAGTCCTGCTCTATCCCCAAAACAAAATCAGTATTCATTCATAGTTTTAACAAATGCATGTAGATACGAGTGATACATATTCTAAACTCTAACGCGCGAAGTTGAGATAAAGGAACCGAAAAATATTCCACAATAGCACAAAATAATATGTATTTTACAATAACTAATTGTCTGAGAGTAGAAAAGCGTCCATAGTTTAGCAAAACACTCGCCCCTGTACCACCGATGTCCTCGATTCAAGAAGCCAAAGAAAAAATACAGGAGGCCATTGTAAACGGACAATAAACGGTCTCGTTGACATTTTGCATTTTTAAATAAACTAGGTTTTTGAAAAAAATATTTTCTATACCTGTTGTTTTTTATATTCAAGCGGATTTATAATATTCTTGGGGTAACCATGAGTGAATCAGTTAAATGAAAAGG
Organism: Psylliodes chrysocephalus; assembly: GCA_927349885.1. Classification (NCBI taxonomy): domain Eukaryota; kingdom Metazoa; phylum Arthropoda; class Insecta; order Coleoptera; family Chrysomelidae; genus Psylliodes; species Psylliodes chrysocephalus. The sequence continues at coordinate 21,891,032 of OV651825.1, read as the reverse complement.
TACTCTCGTTTTATAATAATATATAAAAGGTCTTTACAAAAACATACCACATATTCCTTAGACCAAAATAAGTCGATTTAAGTAAAATTACATTAGTACAAAGTTGCTTCGTTTGGGCTCCAGAGGGCCTTGAAGTTACAATTTTTAAATCGTTTTTCCCATATAAATTTAAAACGGCATATGCGATTTTGCTGAAATTTGGTATATTGGTAGAGTTTTATGTGGCAAAAAAATGGTATTAAAATTTTGTCCGATAATAATACATTGGCGTAGAACTTGATTTTTTAAATAATTGCACCTTTAAAAATTCTACGCCAATGGAAGAAAAGGAGTTTGAGTATGAAATTTAGATTGCGCAACTCATTTACTTTAAAAAATGTCTTGATAAGACTCTATTACTCATGGTTTTCGCTAAATTTCTGTTTTAATAATTTAGAGTGTATAGGTTTCACAAAAATATTTATTTACAACATAATCAATATAGAGAGTTTACAAAAATTGTTCAAAATGTTCACCATTTTCACGCATACAAAGATTTATACGTCGAAGAAAATTAAAATGTATCCTTTCCATAATAACACATAGGCGTAGAACTTGTTTTTTAAATAATTGCGCCTTTAAAAATTCTGGGCCAATGGAAGAAAAGGAGTTTGAGTATGAAATTTAGATTGCGCAACTCATTTACTTTAAAAAATGTCTTGATAAGACTCGATTACTCATGGTTTTCGCTAAATTTCTGTTTTAATAATTTAGAGTGTAGAGGTTTCACAAAAATATTTATTTACAACATAATCAATATAGAGAGTTTACAAAAATTTTTCAAAATGTTCACCATTTTCACGCATACAAAGATTTATACGTCGAAGAAAATTAAAATGTATCCTTTCCATAATAATACATAGGTGTAGAACTTGATTTTTAAATAATTGCACCTTTAAAAATTCTACGCCAATGGAAGAAAAGGAGTTTGAGTATGAAATTTAGATTGCGCAACTCATTTACTTTAAAAAAGGTACTCCTGATAAGACTCGATTACTCTCATGGTTTTGACGAAATTTGCATTTTAGTAATTTTAGAACATAAACAATAATTATTAAAATACAAACTTTGTCAAAACCATGAGAGTAAATCGAGTGTTATCAAGGGTACTTTTTTGTAGTAAATGAGTACCCAATCCAAATTTCTTACTCAAACCCCTCTTTTGCCATTGTCGTAGAATTTTTAAAGGTGCAATTATTTAAAAAATCAAGTTCTACGCCTATGTATTATTATCGGACAAAATTTTATACGATGAAAAACATAAGAATGTACTTTTTTCATATCTTCTTCAACACCTCTAATCGAGAATTTTAACAAAAATACTCGATTCTTGCCATGTACGATTTTTTGAGGAATATTAATTATTTGCCTGCAATACGTATACAAAAACATTTATTGTTGGTTTCCATAGTTTCATCTAAATAAAAATATTGTCAAGTTTTAACACCTAATCTCTTGTTAACGATTGAAAGTCTGTCTGACTCAATAATTAAAAAAACAAATGCGTGGTTTATTAATATGGCTGTACAATATACCAATGCAGAATATACCGATATGTTACTGACGTTAGGATTTTGTGAAGGAAATGCTCGAGAGAGTGTCAGGGCAAGTCAGGGTGTACTCTGAAAGGTTTCCAAATCGTCGTGTATCTAGCCACCCAACTTTTGCTGCTGTTGAGAGACGTCTTCGGGAGACCGGTTCCTTTGCTCCCAACACTGTTGATAATGGAGAAGAACGTTTTGTAAGGATTCCTGAAGTTGAAGACATTTTAGAACGTGTTGAAGAAGATCCAGAATTAAGCACGAGACGAATTGGAAGGAAACTAGGAGTAAGTAAAGATATCGTTTATAAAGTGCGTAGAGAACAATTGCTATATCCATACCATAAGAAGCCAGTACAAGAATTATTAGTCCATGATCCTCAAATTCGTTTGGGTTTTTGTCGATTTGTTAATATGCAAAGAGAAAGAGATCCAAACTTTGTCAAGAAGGTTCTCTTTACCGATGAAGCGTGTTTTACAAGAAGAGGTATAACTAATACCCATAATGAATATGTTTATGCCGTTGAAAATCCGCATGCAATAAAGGTAAACCATTTTCACCACGAATTCAAAATTAATGTGTGGGCTGGAATAATTGGTAATTTCATTGTTGGTCCTGTCATACTTCCACGAAGATTAACTGGAGAAAATTATTTGGATTTTCTACAAAATACGTTGCCAGAATTGTTCGGAGAGATATGTGGTTTATGCAAGATGGAGCTCCACCACATTTTTCTTTAAACGTTAGAAACCAATTAATGAACAATATCCACACAAATGGATAGGCAGAGGTAATGACGCACCTGTAAACTGGCCACCACGTTCCCCAGACCTAACACCGATGGATTACTTTTTATGGGGACATCTGAAATCCACAGTTTACAGGGAATCTGTAGAAAATGAGGAACAACTCTGGCAACGTATTCAAGATGCAATAAACAATCTTAGAGGTGATGAAGAAGTTATGGAAAGGATACATTTTAATTTTCTTCGACGTATAAATCTTTGTATGCGTGAAAATGGTGAACATTTTGAACAATTTTTGTAAACTCTCTATATTATGTTGTAAATAAATATTTTTGTGAAACCTATACACTCTAAATTATTAAAACAGAAATTTAGCGAAAACCATGAGTAATCGAGTCTTATCAAGAGTACATTTTTTAAAGAAAATGAGTTGCGCAATCTAAATTTCATACTCAAACTCCTTTTCTTCCATTGGCGTAGAATTTTTAAAGGTGCAATTATTTAAAAAATCAAGTTCTACGCCTATGTATTATTATCGGACAAAATTTTAATACCATTTTTTTTGCCACATAAAACTACCAATATACCAAATTTCAGCAAAATCGCATATGCCGTTTTAAATTTATATGGGAAAAACGATTTAAAAATTGTAACTTCAAGGCCCTCTGGAGCCCAAACGAAGCAACTTTTTACTAAGGTAATTTTACTTAAATTGACTTATTTTGGTCTAAGGAATATGTGGTATGTTTTTGTAAAGATCTTTTACAGACACCCTGTATATTACAATCAGATATGTTTTAGCATATTAATATTTATTTTTGTTGTGTGAATAATCTGTTATTTATTTATTTATTCTATCCAACCAGGCCTACTGGCCTTAATACAAGGATAGTTCTTTTGTAAAATTATTTAATTAACAACAATTTCAAGTTTTATCAACTAATTAACTAACTAAACAAAAATTATCTATACTAAACTAGAGGGATAATAATTCAAAATACAATGTATGGCGAAAGACGATGATACACTACAAACTATTCAAAACGAAAAATCTGATGTTTCCAACACATGACTTTCCTATCTAGTTATTATAGGCTTTTTCAGGTTATTTTGTACGACCTATTCCAGCACCTCTATAAATGTTTAGATGATAAACTAAATATATACATTTTCAACATACATCTACCTCGAAACATTTTTCTATAGATATTCATTGAAAACGAAAATACTGAAAAATTTAAATTTCCTACAATTTTTTCATTACGGTCCATTTTAGAAAAATCATGTATAAACAAAAATTATAGAGATCGATATCGCAAACAACTTTTAGTTCAATAATTTTCTTAAAAATCAAAATATTGCACATTTTGTCAAATTTCTCGAATACGGACCATTTCAGGAAATTTTTACATAAAACAAAAATTATAGATAATAATATTAGAAGTAACTTTTATTTGAACAATTTTCTTCGCCAAACATAAATAACTGATATATTCCATAAAATATAAAAACGGCCTCCCATAAAGTACCCCCTAGATGTTTCGACTTTGTCCAAAATCTAATCATTTCACGTCAGGCCGAAATAAAACTTAAGTTTAAAATGTAATGTTTTTTTCTTTATCCGTTTCTGAGATTATTTCAAAATTCGAAATTTACACATTTTCTCAAATACCTCGAATACGGCCCATTTTAGAGAAATTATGTATAGGATAAAAATTATAGAGAATTATATTACAAACAACTTTTATTTGAACAATTTTTATAAAAAAATATTTTTTTTACTTTTTGTCAAATTTCTCGAATACGGACTATTTTAGGAAAATTTTATATAGAACAAAAATTATAGATAATAATGTTAGAAGTAACTCTTATTTGAAGAATTTTCTTCTCCAAACGTAAATAACATATATATTCCATAAAATATAAAAATGACCACCCCTAAAGTACCTCTCCAGATGTTCCGACTCTGCCCAAAATCTAATCAGTTCATTGGACGCCGGAATAAAGCTTAAGTTTAAAATTTGGTGTTTTTTTATTTGTATCGGTTTATGAGTTATGGTGGATACAGACACACACACAGACATCATCGCGAAAATAGTCAAAACGGATTCAGGGGACCTCAAAACGTAAAAATCCGTCGAAAACTCGAGTTCGAAAAAAATACTGATTCCTATACTTTCCTTATCTGTATACAGATAGGAAAGTAAAAATGAGCCACTTCTAAAAATAAGAATATTTTTAGAAATGTAAAAAAAAAAATGGAATGGTGGCATCAAAAGAGTATTATGTTATGTTGAGAATGGGGTGTTAATACACTGCGACCTAAAAGGTCTATTGTGTCCCCTTCTGTCGCCACTGCACTAAGGAAATGTCTCAATGCCTATAGCGACCCTTCCAATCCTATTTTCTCAAGGAAGTGTAGGATTTGAAGTGGCTTCAAGTTAGGTAAATCTCCCTCTTCTATTTGATATCCTAGATATAGTGCCCTTGGATTCTGGAGTGCTACACATTCAGTTAGGATGTGAATGGAGGTTTCGTCCTCCTCCTCACAGAATCTGCACTCACTATCCTCTACTACTATCAGTTTACTTAGGTGTCCTTTTAGTCGGCAATGCCAAGTAAGAGTATTAATTGTAAGTACCTTTTATACCTACCGCAACAGCGTGACACTTCTGCGAAGCAGATCTAATGTTATAATTTGTGCAAAGGTGACATTATTCGTTTAGTTGCAGTTTTCCTAATTTTCAAAAGGTAAAAATAGTTATTTTAAGACACAATAGTGTCACTTTTGATTTAGTGACATTGTGAAATTATTTGGAAACATTAAAAAGCAAATGTTATTTCTGGAAAAATGACATTATTTGTTTAAAGACGTTTTTTCGCTAAATATATTTCATTAATTGATTATTATGAAGGCGATAATTTCAAAAATTTATTTAGTGTCATTCTTGCACACATTTTTTGGTTTCATTTTTTTATGGTGACGTTATCGTTTTTAAATATTTTTATATAATATTTTATAAGTTTGTGAGTTTTCTAATGTTAAATTCTCTTTATGTCAAAATCTACTTTTTAAATTTTATTTATTTTGGGTTTTCTTTTGTAGCAAGCAAATATACAGGGTGATTCACATAAGAACCGACATAGAGCAGGGGCATATAGGGGGTCCCAAAATATGGCAATTTAACGCAACTTACCTCTATACCAAGTTGCTTCCCTAAGGAGTTATAGGCTTTGAAAGTGAAGTTATAAATTTTGAAAAAAATCAATATCTCCGTTATTCTTGAACTTAAAGCAACCAAATTTGGTACACTTTGTGGATGTATTTAGGGCGTTACTTGACAGTAACTAGAGTTTAATTGAAATTTGTAAAGGGGGTATACTGGGTGGCGCACCATTAATATTCAACAGAATTTTGTTAACCCTTGATGGATTTTAAAAATCTTTGCTTTGTTTTGTGGGCAATTCAATTCTTAAACTTTTCTTACTCTAGTAATTTTTCGAAAAAACTCATCATTTTCATCAAAAACTCGAATAACTTAAAACGCGCGCTCTAGGTGTGTTATTTAAAATCATCGAAAATTCAAAAGTTGGCTATGAAAATAAACGTCAAACTTGACAATGAAGCAAGTAAGTTGTTCAATTAAGTAATTGTTGTTTGAGTGTTTTTAAAATGAACGGGAAGTTTTCTTTTAACGAGCAAGTTGACATGCTGTTAGTGCTAGGTTTTTGTGAAGGAAACTGTAGAAGAAGTGTAGAAGAATATCGTAGAAGATTTCCTAACCGTATCATTCCCCATAGAGAAACATTTTCTAATGTTGAAAGACGAGCTAGAGAAACGGGCAAGTTTCTTAATAATACTCGAGAACGTGCTGTCGCACTCAGGCCACAAGTTGAGGTAGCCATTTTAAATGCTATTCAAGATGATCCACATATTAGTACTAGGAATTTATCTCGACAAATTGGTATATCGCAGAGTTCTGTGCATCGAGTTATCCGTCGCAATCTACTACACCCTTATCATGTACAAAAAGTCCAAGAACTTTTACCCGGAGATTTGGTTCAACGTGTCAATTTTTGTCAGTTTATTCTACACCAAGATAATAACTTCCAAAAGAAAATTCTTTTTACGGATGAGGCGACTTTCACTCGCAGAGGTATCACAAATCTCCATAACTATCATGAGTATTCTGACGTAAACCCACATGCAATAACTCCTCGGCATTTCCAACGTGAATTCAAAATTAATGTTTGGATGGGAATTATTGATCGATATTTAATTGGTCCTGTTGTTTTACCGAATCGGCTGAATGGTGAAAATTATTTAGAATTTCTACAAAACACCCTTCCGTATCTACTTGACGAGGTACCTTTACAACTAAGGTTGCAACATTGGTTTATGCACGATGGAGCACCGCCTCATTTTAGTATGAACGTAAGAAATTTTTTAAACCACCAGTATCCCAATAGATGGATAGGAAGAGGAAATAATTGCCCACAACGTTGGCCCCCAAGATCACCTGACCTGAACAAATGTGACTTCTTTCTGTGGGGAACGTTGAAAGAATTTGTGTATTCTTCGCCCGTTGCGTCTCAAGAAGAATTATGGAATCGCATTATTCATAAATGCACATCTATTAGGAATAATCAACAGTTATTAGATAGGGTGGATTTTAATTTTCGAAGAAGAATAAATTTATGCGTAAGAGAAAACGGCGATCATTTTGAACAATTTCTTTAATTTATCGATAAACAATTGTTTGTTCTGGTTGTTGTTTAAGTTTTTTGTGTTTATTTTGGTTAGTTATTAATCCCAGTTTTTCACATTTCCGTATCTGTACTTACTTTAAGTTATTTTGTTACGTATCTAAATAATAATTTGCCAGCCAATTCCTACTGATCACATTAAATGACCTACTTTCTTGTTTGACGTTTATTTTCATAGCCAACTTTTGAATTTTCGCTGATTTTAAATAACACACCTAGAGCGCGCGTTTTAAGTTATTCGAGTTTTTGATGAAAATGATGAGTTTTTTCGAAAAATTACTAGAGTAAGAAAAGTTTAAGAATTGAATTGCCCACAAAACAAAGCAAAGATTTTTAAAATCCATCAAGGGTTAACAAAATTCTGTTGAATATTAATGGTGCGCCACCCAGTATACCCCCTTTACAAATTTCAATTAAACTCTAGTTACTGTCAAGTAACGCCCTAAATACATCCACAAAGTGTACCAAATTTGGTTGCTTTAAGTTCAAGAATAACGGAGATATTGTTTTTTTTTCAAAATTTATAACTTCACTTTCAAAGCCTATAACTCCTTAGGGAAGCAACTTGGTATAGAGGTAAGTTGCGTTAAATTGCCATATTTTGGGACCCCCTATATGCCCCTGCTCTATGTCGGTTCTTATGTGAATCACCCTGTAATTTGAGGTGCTTTATGTAAGATGTAATATTTTTTGTGCGACTTCCAAAACATAAAACAAATACTGGATTTTTTCAGTCGCGATGTTGATTTTTTTATCGGCTTTCTTTGTTTTTAGTCCAATATGCCAAGAATAAATATAATTATGAATCTTGCTCTTAAAAATAAAGAGGTGCCAACACACAGCAATGATCCAAAACAAATTTCTCCCAAGATTACCGCTATCGAAACGCCTTTAACACCATGTGGCCAAGCAGTACCTGCATGTAATTTAAATTCATCTTCGTGACCGTCTACCTCTTTATTAGTTACTGTACCACTGCAAAAGATTACAACGTTGTCTCAGGAAGCATATTTGCTATCAAATACTGCTTCTAAAGTACCTGACGTTCAAGAACAAAGTGCCTGTCCAAAATCAGCACTATTGTCGAAAGCATCAAAATCACCAACTTCAGATATATCGACTTCTTCATCAAGTTGTTCAAGCTGTAGCTCATTAACTTCTTCATCGTCCAAAACCGATCCATTCCTTACTGACGAAGATGAAGAATATTTTCCTTCTCGAGCAGTAAAGGAGCAAGAAGGAAATAAATCATCTAGTTGTGAATCGACTACCTCTGAGCAGAGAGATAAAGGAATATCTCCCAAAAAAAGAAGGAAGGGGCAGATTTCTAAGAAGAAAATGACGAAAATGCCTAGGGATTCTGGTAAGCAGTATGTTTCTTTATCAAAATCAAGGAAACTCATTCTTGCTAAAAAAATGGGTCCACCTTGTAGTTTAAAATGTCGCCTTAAATGTTCAGGAAACATAAATGAAGATGAGAGAGCAAAGATGTTTGAGAGTTACTGGAATTTAGCCAGTTTAACAAGACAGAGATTTTATTGCAGGCTGTATGCATGTCATTTTCCCTAAATGTCAGTATAAAATGACCAATAGTAATCGTAAACCTAAACATGCCTTTTATTTAACAATTAAATTAGTCAAAATAAGGGTATGTAAAATATTTTTTAAGAATACTCTTAGGATTAATGACAGGCCTATTAGGACTGTTATTAACAAAATTAATAGTCAAGGTGTTGTTGAACCGGAAATGCGAGGCAAACACGGAAAACAAATAAAGTTGAGCAAAGAAACATCAGCTGGAATAAAAGAACACATCGATTCAATACCGCGAATCGAAAGTCACTATCTGCGGAAACAAACATCTCGGGAATTTGTAGACGGCGGTAAAAATTTGATGGATTTATATCGAGACTACAAAGATGATTGCTTAAAAATTGGTCGTGAACCAGCTCAATTTCATAGTTATAGAAAAATATTTAAAGAAAATTATAATATAAGTTTTTTTGTTCCGAAAAAGGACCAGTGTGAGCTTTGCACGTCATACAGTAACGGCGATGAGAATCAAAAGGTTGAACTTCGAGAAAACTATCAAAAACATCTTTTAGAGAAAGAATTGAGTAGAAAAGAGAAAGAAAATGATAAAAAACGGGTCAATGATAATTTTGTCGTGTCATGCTATGACCTCCAGGCGGTTTTACCCCTACCTAAAGGTGATATGTTTCTACCTTTTACTATAAGTCCAAAATTAACGCTTATAACTTTACAATCACTGAGTTAGCAAGAGATGTCTGCGAATGCTTTTTTTGGAATGAAGTTGAGGGACTCCGAGGTGCGAACGAAATTGGTTCTTGTGTCCTAAGTTACTTGAAAAATAAATCGGAAGCGATAAATAATGACCATTTGGAAATTATATTTTATTCTGATAATTGCTGTGGGCAGCAAAAAAAACAATTTATGTTTTCAATGTACATGTATGCACTAGCCAATTTTAAAATAAAAAGAATTACTCATAAATTTTTAATAACCGGGCATACACAGAATGAAAATGACTCTGTGCACTCTGTAATTGAAAAGGAGATTAAGAAATATTTAAGATCTGGTCCAATTTACGTACCTGATCTTAATTAGAACTGCGAGAAAAAGAGGATATCCGTATAAAATCAATGAAATGTGCTACAAAGATTTCTATGACCTCAAAAATATGGCAGCCGATTTACTAAAAATACCGATGGCAAAACTGTCAAAATAAGTGATATAAAAATTATTAAATTTGAAAAGTCAGAAAACAAGGAAATCCAGGTATATTATAAAAACTTGTATAGTGATGAAAGTTTCAAGAAAATTGACTCATCGGAGCCACGTCAAAGTCAGCAAAATTTTAAATTACAAAAAAATTACACAGCAAGACTTAAGCGAACGAAAAAAAAGCGACCTCAAAAGTCTCATTGAAAAGAACTTGATACCCGCATACTACTCCAACTCCTATAATGATATATTATAAATTAGTATTATTTTTCTTTTTTTTTTTTCGTTGCTTAAGTTATTGAAAACAATTTACTTTTTTCTATATTTAAAGTTCTTAGTACATTTTGAATTATACTGTTAAAAATTAAATTTTTAAGCTCTTCTGATGTTCCTCTTAATAAATAATATTTATGTTAAGTTGTTGCAGTGTAAAATTTGTTTATGTTAGCTCATAAATAAATATTATAGAAAAAATAATGTAACATTATTTATTAAAGAAAATAAATGTGAATGTTTTCTATGTAACAATATATTTTTTCTTATAAAATAGTTTTTTTTAAAACGCTATTTTCAGCTAATTTTACAATTTTTTTTGACACAATATTTCCAATATTATGAAAAGTAAATGAAAAAGTGACACTATAAAATAAAAAAATTAAAAAAAATCAAACTTCTTAAAGCATATTATTTTTATTTGCTTTAACGGCTAAAATAAACCATTTTTATCATCTCATTATAAAAATACTAAATATATTTCCCTTCAAATCCGTTTTATATCTAAATTATTTTTATTGGACATTTTTAAATGCGTTTCCTCTAAAATTTAACCTTTTTGTATAGTGAGAGTCTAGGAATAAGTGTGCGATATGTTGAATCCGATTACAATAAGATGAACACCGCTATGTCATAACCATTATTTCGAATTTCAAATATATATCCCCTATAACTATCAATAAATAACGAATAAGTGAATTATTTGGTTTAAAAAAAGAATTCCTATAACATTAAAATGCCACTAAACCCTCAGTAAATAGCGGTAGACAACAAATTATTCCGCCAAATGATGACGTAAATCGGACCCTATTTAAGAATTATATTTTTAAATTTATTAAAAGGAAGGTTCCAGTAAATATCAAACCTATAACTAATATTGTTGCCTAAGCGAAGCATTTCTAGGAGAGGAGCACGGTATGTAGAACTGACAAATGGTATTATAAAACATTGACATATTGCGTGTTATTCGTGATGGTACATTAAAGGTGATTAGAGATAGCAACTCAAAAGAGTTTACAGTATTATTTAGGATTTTCTGTAAAATTAATTAAGATGCAACTTTACGCCTACTCTCTAATCATATAGTATATTAAATTCAATTCTAAGTCGTGTAGTTCTTATAATATTATAATCCGATCTTTTGCTATAATTTCTGTAATAAAGGTGCTTTAAGAATTTGTTTTGTATTTTCTCAAGTTCCTGTAAAGACGTTATAATGAACCAATAGTTTTTACAAGCACAAACAGTTTAAAAATTTTTAAGGATATAACGTCAATTAATAAAAGTAAAAATTATCAGACTCTCAAGACATCTATCTAGATTTTTAACGAATCAATGTAGTAAACTGTAAATTTTAAATTTAGCGGATAAATAGTGTACTAACAAAGGTGTTATTTACTGAAAGTGAGTATAGGTGGCGGTGACAAAATTTATTGAAAGTAAAAATATTAAACTGGGAAATGAGAAAGCAAAAAATACTAACAATAAAATTCATATGTAAAAGGGAAATTCATCCTTTTTTTTATTTTCTTGTTGTGTTCTAATTTTCTTGTTAGTATTTTTTGCTTTCTCATTTCCCAGTTTAATATTTTTACTTTCAATAAATTTTGTCACCGCCACCTATACTCACTTTCAGTAAATAACACCTTTGTTAGTACACTATTTATCCGCTAAATTTAAAATTTACAGTTTACTACATTGATTCGTTAAAAATCTAGATAGATGTCTTGAGAGTCTGATAATTTTTACTTTTATTAATTGACGTTATATTCTTAAAAATTTTTAAACTGTTTGTGCTTGTAAAAACTATTTTGTGTTGTTTAGTTAATAATTGTCTTACATGTGTTTTAATTAATTTATTCAAACAGACATCTCGCGGTTTAACCTAACCTACAATATTTTTAAAAAAATACTATTGTATTACATATGACTTTTTTAACTCGTTTTGTTAAACTTTATGTAGCGCTTCCTTTATGGAAATAGTCAAGGTGAGTCAATGTTATTGTTTAACTTCTTTTGTGTTTTTTCTGTTATTTTGTATATGTTAAAGTCCGTTCATGCTTTTATAATTGTTTTTTATTACAACTGACTCCTTGACATTCCATTTAGGTGTGCCTGATGATGAAGTGACAGCTTCGAAACCGGTCGCCAATTAAATTGACTTGTGAGAAATAAAGGACCTTTTCTTTAACCCCTTACACTTAATCCCTGCTACTCACATATGGCTACCCTCACTCCAAATATTATCTATATATTTAAATTATAAAAAAATGTTATATCTATTTTTAGCAATACGTGTAATGTCTGGTATATCGCATAGCTTTTTTTGATATTATGAAAGAAATAGAATTTAATCATCCTTGTCCTAATTTCCCTAACGTATATATCATACAACTGTTTATAAGATTATATATATTATTGTTTAAGTGCTTAAATATTGTATAAATGAAACAAATCAAAAATTAAAAAACAGTTAAAATAATAACACCACAAAATACATTTTTTTGTTTTCTTTTTGCTACTTTACAAGAAATACATATATATTTTGATTAGATGTAGTCAATCAGAACATTTTTAATTAATGGACATAGTGTGTGTATCAAAGAACATCTAATTCATTATAATAATTTGGAGGTAGGATTTTTGATTAAGAATGTCCAAAGGTTGCACATGGTACGCTTTCAAAAATGTCTCGTTCATGTTCAATGATAGTCTCAACAGAGGAAGCACTTGGTCGATGTACTAGGGAGAAGATAGACATTTGGCTGATGACCTAGATGGATAAAAAATGTGGGAACAGCAGTAGGCAATAAACGTTTACGGTTCAACGTTTTAGAAAAACAATTCTTCTCAAAATGTTTCTCATACAACCTGTAATTCCGATGAAGACTGTTCACATCTATGTTACTCAAATCTTCCCTATTACAAGCTCTTAACCACATGTTGGCCCTAAAATATAAAAAAAGTTGATAACAAATGTTTAGATTGACGGTAGTTCAGAAATTATATATTTTTTACATTATTTTTGTTGAAATTGTAAAAATTGTCCTCAAGACATTTAAATAATAAATATTTGGTTGTCAAATAAATATTTGGTTTTCAAATATAAAAATTGAAAGTATTTTCTTAAGACATACCTTTCTGGCTCCATGGGAAATGCAAAATAACTTGTCCCTTTGTCTGTTTACTCTGTTTGAGATGGACAATTTCAAAAATATCACACAATAAATGAAAAACTAAAATAATAAAAATGTCTCAAAATATGCACTGCAAACAAACAAAAATAATGACATATTTACATCGCATTGACACTATTGACGTTGACGTTTTTGTCGCTTATTTTCGGACATGCGCAGAAAAATATGGACCCCTCATAAAAAATGATCTGTCGCTACTGTATTGTTCTTTATACTGGGGTTACACAGTTAAAGCCTATTTTCAAAATGGTGAGAGTTTAGTGCAAAACATACCACGCAACCAAACTGTTCCATCAAATAAAGCGATAAAAAATGGGTAAACAACGTAGAACAAACAGGACTGACGTCTAAAAAAAAGGGGGGGGGTAGTGACAAAACAGTTTGAACCCCTGAAAATATCGAACGTTCACATTTTTTTGAGAATGAGGCTGAAAATGCCGTTACCGTTAATTCTGTACGATACGTTGCAATGATTCAGAATTTTCTTACACCTTAACTTGAAGGCTTTCCAGTGGATGAACACACAAGTTTTCTACAAGACGGGGCAACAAGTAACACTACAAGAATTTCAATGAATGCTGTAAATGCTTTGTTTCCAGGGCGCATCGTTTCTCGAAACGGGGATATCAGTTGGCCCCCCTCGGTCTCCCGACCTAACCGCCTGCGACTTCTTTCTTTGGGAATACCTAAAGACAAATGTGTTTGCAAATGATCCACCCAGGACAATCTCAGCTCTTAAACAACGGATTCGTGACGAGATTGCAACAATACCTCTTGATATGCTGCGCAGAGTTATGCAAAACTTTCAGGCACGACTCCAAGAATGCATAAATTATAACGGAGGACATTTGATGGATGTAGTGTACAAAAAATATTTTTTTTGATATTGTAAACCAAATGGCTACTTTCATATTTTCCATTAATGTATTAAAAATTATTTAAAAAAATATTCTTAAACAATAAAATTATTTTCGAAATCTTTCCGTTTCACTGCCGGACCCTGTATTAAAGCAATTGCTTGTAACTATTATGACAATGCTTAAGTTTTTATTTTATTCTATTTTTTTTTATTTTTATTGATTTTTCATTTTCAGTTTTTATATGATAATTTTTATTTTATAATTATTTATCATGTCACCTTTACTACTTATATTGTTAATAATTTATTAGGTTGCTCTGTAAAGGGATTTATATTTGTTGGGCAATTAAGGCTATTATTTATTATTTATTTATTTAACTATATAACAACTACCCAGACAACACACCAAATCCCAGAGATATCCACAGAATATCTTTTGTGGATATCCAATATATCCACAGGATATCAGAAATATTCCGTGGATCTAATATGGATATCCAAATGTCCGTCTATATCCAGAATATAGAAGATATCCTATGTATATTCAGCAAAATATCTAATGAGTACCTTCCAAACAATACAACAAATCCCAGAGATATCCACAGAATACATTTTGTGGATATCCAATATGGATATCCAACCAAATGTCCGTCTATATCCCAGGATATAGAATTAAGATATTCAGCAAAATATTTTATAGGTATCTTTAGTAGAGGTTCATAAGTAACCAATGATTATTGAATAACGTCGAAAGAAAATAGAGATAAAAAATATTTCCAACAATCTGCCTTTGATTTTGTCCACTTAGAACACTAAGGAGAAAGTCATCCTTATTAGGACTTAGGAAATTCTGGACTCCAGTCTCTAATGGAGTCTGATTGTGAAAAAATTTTCGATCGAACTCAATTACGGCGGGTTGAGCATGAGTAGATACGAAAGTGGTATCGCCATCTATACTTAGAAAGCAAAATCAAAAATTACATCTAGTGGATATCCACGATGGTTTGCGTCCGCGCTTAGACTTTGATATATTTAGTGGATGTCCATGAGATATTGAATACACCTTAAAAAAAATTAATTTTAAATATCTGAACAGTACTATTAGCCACAATGGCGAGCACAATGGCGTAATTTTTTAATAATTTGCTATATATAATTACTATTATTTATGGACATTTGCATGTCTATAAATTACATTTCATGGATATAAAATAGATATCCACCATGGACTGGACATTCAGTGGATATTGGGATGTTCAGTAGATATCCAAAGGATTTGGTGTGCTGTCTGGGTATAAAAGGTATTTTCTTAGTTTAACCTCGAAAATACCTGTTAGGGTCGATGCTCATGAACGTTTTTTAGCAGTCGCGTTAACGTCACGTTGACGAAAACGAAATTTATAATTGACACGCAGCGCTTCTTGTCTTCTGTCCCGAAACAAGGCAGAATAAATTCGTCTTAAGAACAGAAAATATGGATATAAGTTCGAAAAAAGAAGTGATATTTGTACCTATATCTTGTTTACAGTTTGTGAGGAAGAAGAGGATATACTTGGAATATCCTTACTTAAGTTCTCGTTTACTAAAGGTTAAAAGGTGTTTTTATATTAAGCTTTTTGACTCAAGAAATAATGATGAATATATTTTTTTAAATTATGTTCGTATGATTATATGCTCATTGATGAAGTGAATGTAATGCTTAAATAAAACAAGATCATTTAGGAATGTTTCTTTATCTATTTTAGAATAATTCTGTGTCGAATTACTCATCACCCATAGCTACTACGTTTTTCTACCACCTTTTCGTGTGCAATTTTTGATTCAAACTAATATATCTTTGCAACGACAATGTACCGCTGAGACTTGACGTCGAGAAGGTACCTTCTGACTTGATTGAATGTATTTCGACGCTACCGACCGTTGCGTCGACGCGACTGCAACAAACGTTCGCGAGCACTGGCCCTTAAAATGCGGATGTTACTCGGGATGTTATTTCATCTTGTAAATCTGAACCATGCATCACGGCATCTGCATTAAATATGTTAAAATACTCGATAGGCATTTCTTACAAAAATTACGTCAAGAAATATTTTATTAAACTTGGATTTCATGATGCGTCATTTTTAAAATACCTATGTCGTCGAGACATTTTAATATTTGGTCTATCTACATTGGCCTGGTGTAACTACCCATTTTAAAGATCAAATTTTGCATCAGTGGGTCAAGATATAACCTTTCGTTAAACCTTATGGACATTTCTTTGACCGTGCAGGACCTATTTAAAAATGTATCTATAGATTTTGGGTTTTTGTTAGTTGTAAGAAATCTAATTTTCAAGGTCATGCATGCAATCGTTAAAATAATGATTAATATTAATTTATTCTCGGAATTAGTTTTATATTTATGCGCTATCTTCAGTTATAACTTTTATATATCCGCACTTCTAATACCCCGCATGCATCTTTATATTGTACATTTTTCTTTAAGTTTCTATATATAAAGATTTTTAAAGATAGAATTGAATTACATAGCCATGGTGCGAATTCTTGATTTTTCTTAATTTTTCAAGGTTCCGGACCTTGTCCGAAGTTGCAAATTTACCAGATTGTTAAGAAAAATAATATTTACATTTTCAAGCAATTTTTAAAACTTTTGCATTTTTTCTGACAAAATTAGAGGAAAATAAAAAATGATTTTGATATTTTTACAAAAAAAAAATATTTCCATACAAAATAAAAGGTTGCAAATTGGAATAGCTGTTCCAAAAACTTGTATGAGTTATGTCATCGGTTTGCAGCACTTTGCAATTTTTTTATCTATCATAAAAAAAACTATTTTACAAAAAAAATCATGTTCCGGACTTTCAAAAAAGTATATATTGCTTCAAGTTTGCAATTTTTTTAAGATCGTTAAAATAAGTTTTAGTTTTTTGGAATTATTAATATGCTACACGCGAGGTCTTATTAAACCTTGTCCAAATCATTGTAAAATAGCCAGAGGAAAAGTTGTTTTCCGGAGGGAAGCGGTCGTTCGACTGCTTTCTGAGCCACATACTTTTCTTCTTTCTTATTTATATTTTGATCACACTTGAGTTTGGAATTATTTTGGTCATTAAAAAGTGTATTTCGAAAGAAAACATAAATGCATTAAAGTAGGCGAGACTATAGATAAATAAATGAAAAGGCGAGACCGTTATCATTTAATAACAATAGCTGAATAAAAATGAATACATTAGTTAACACATAATTGCCCATTAGATACTTCTAGCTGACTTTAATCTACTACACTGGCAATTTAGCAAAATCCGACGAATCGTGTCTTAGAAAGTAGCCAAGGCGTACATTACACCATCACAACAAAGCAGCATGCTGTTTATTCTTCGCCAACTCAAGAACGTTTAGAAAGTTTATCGGTGCCGCATATTCCTCAAGAGAACAATATTAAGAACCGTGGTTGTTCTTGGTTATCTTTGGTCAATTGTTGTTTGTTATCCGCACTTTGGTGATGTCGCTACTAGAGAGCTTTCCTCCAATTCGTGTAATTTGCATGTCGCCAGTTTCAGTCTGTCGAAACTGATCTTTTCAGAGATATTGTGCAGGTTAAGATCAACGCATCGTGAAATTGAAATTCGAAATCCGCGCTTGGATTACGTTCAGTTCACCGTCGACTTCAATTATTATTATTTTTTTTAATTTTAAATTCGAAATTAATTTTTATTTTTAATTAATAGAACTGATACATATTTATATTGAGTGTTGTATCTGGCTGTTAAGGATTTCTACCCACACGAAAGCAGGTGCATATTTTGCGAAAGTGTCATGTGTTTCTTTGGAAAAGTGCTGTTCTAGATAATAACGTAGGTAAGCTTTGTAAGAATTGTATTTTCTATTATTTTCGGTACAGTGGTTCACGCTTTAATTAATTATTCGAATGTTGTTTTCGTACTAATTATTTAATTAGCGCTATTCAAATTTTTTTTCTTATAAATGGTTAAATTCTATTCCTCTATATAGGGCAAATTTAAAATTTAACATTATAGATAATATTTTTACTATTTTGATGTTTTATATGCCTATACAATTTATGAAAAGAAAATTTTATTAATTGATAAAAAGAAAAACAGAAAAAATACCTCGTATTTAGATTGAAATATATTTCCAAAAAATATTATTTTCTTTTCTAATTTTGTTGGTATTTAATGATGGGTTTGGTTTTGATTTTAAAAATGATGTTCGTATTTTTTTTTTAGTCTGAAAAGATTATTGAAAAATTAAATTTAACAGAATTACAAAAATTAACGTTAATATACAGGATAGCAATTTAAAAATTAACTTACTATGGTTATATATATCTCATAAACCATTAAGATGATAAAATGAGCCTTAAAGCAAATAAAACTTTTAAAAAAAATATTTTACTCTTGAACTGGAAATATTTAAAAATATATAGATACTTATTTAAGTCAGATAACATCCCATCTTTTTAAATAATAGGTTTTTTATTATTTTGTACTATTGAATTACCCTGTATAGGGTATAACTTATATCGCTGAAAATTATTTTTCATTATATCTACTTCTCTGAAAACACAACCTTTACATGCCTATTTAGCGCACTGAAAATGGGCTTTTTTCGTGCAATGGCACAAGAAAAATTTTTGTGTGCCCCAAAATACGTCATTATGTAGTTTATGTTTTACGTACCAACACTAAACAATGCCTGTATTATTACAGCAGTTGTTAGATTTTTTAATTGTTTTTAAACATATAGATACGCTGTTATTTATTTTCCTTAGCAACAAAAAACAAAGCTTATATTATTAGTGCAGAATTACTGTTTAAAAAGCCCTGCGAGAGATATGAAGTGTCCTTAGCAAATAAAAAATATTAAAACACGAGAAATTGTCACGCTCCCATGGGGATAGCAAATTTTCTAAACTCGTAATGAAATATATTATTTTACTATACGAGAGACACAATGCAGGACCTCGTATGTCGCAAAATTAACATTTTTCAGGAGATGAAAAAAAAAACGATACACAAATGCATGAAACAATCCATTTTACTCTACAATAAGACTAATATTTACACATATTTTGTTCCAAAATTTTAATACTTCCCCTATACAGTAGATGGAGCAAAATGTTCTAAACAAAATTATCATAAAACGTAATTTTCAGGGGAAATGTTAGTTACGAGGTCCTGCGTATAACTTTACAATCATGTATGACAAGTAGGAGATTGCTATTTATTTATTTTTGGGATAAATGCGCTTAGGGGGTTGATGGAGCTCAGTATTTTGTCATTTAAGTCCACACTGCGTATTATGTCCTATACCCAACGTTATTTTACTTGGATCATATAAAAGTGTTTGTAAATTGGATTACAATGTTTTTATTTCGACAAAATACCATCCGAAAAAACATTATCTGTAATCAGTAAGGTATATAAAAACAAATTTAAAACCAGTTACATCTTACCTAAAGGCTATAAATAGCCTGATTTCCTGTTTGTGTTCGTAGGAAAAATATTTTACGTAACTTGTTTTAAAGTGATTTTTCACACTCGTGTAAAAAATTCCTTTTTTCATTTAAACTCATAAAATTAGTTCGTCGCGTAGGAAATCATTGAAATCTTTTTATCCAAACTCATAATAAGTTCGTCGTCTAGGCGATCATTGAAATATTTTCATCTATCAAAGAAAAAGTTCGTCGCCTAGGCGATCATTGAAATCTTTTCATTTAAACTCGTAGAATAAGTTTGTCACCTAAGCGATCATTGAAGTCTTTTCATCTAAACTCATAGAATAAGTTCGTCGCCTCGGCGATCATTGAAATCTTTTTATCTAAACTCATAGAATAAGTTTGTCGGCTAGGCGATCATTGAAATCTTTTCATCTAAACTCATAGGATAAGTTTGTCGCCTAGGCGATCGTTGAAATCTTTTCATCTAAACTAAGAGAATAAGTTCGTTGTCCATGCGATCATTGAAATTTTTTCATCTAAACTCATAGAACAAGTTTATCGTCTAGGTCTAGGCGATCATTGAAATCTTTTCATCTAAACTCGTAGAATAAGTTCTTCGTATAGGCGACCATTGAAATTTTTTCATTTAAACTCGTAGAATAAGTTCGTCGTCTAGGCGATCATTGAAATCTTTTCATCTAAACTCATAAAATAAGTTTGTCGGCCAGGCGATCATTGAAATCTTTTCATCTAAACTCGTAAAATAATCAGAATAAACCAATATAATATTAAAAATGACACATGAAACTTAATTTAATCTAATACTATGCAAATACATTATTTTAAAATTTTGTAATTTCCATTGCTATCACTTTAACTAAAAAAATTAAGATTGTCCCATTTCATATGCCTCTGTATAATGTTATCATTAAATACATAGAAACTTGAAATAATTTTATTATATTTATGTACATTGATATCCGAAAAATAGTTTCGATTATTCAAAGCGTTCCTAAAATTTATAGCAATATTAAAATAGTAGTTTGTGCAACAAGAGTGGATATGGATAATCCACTTGAGTTGTACAGTATATGTTTTCTACGACCCACTAACGAAAATCTACAAATATTAAAAATTATTTTAGGTTATTAAGATAATATAATTAATTTAAAAATAATTTATGACTTTTAGTAATTTATAAAATAAAATAAACAAGAAAAAATATTAATTTATTTTTCTCCATCTGAGATTCGAACTCGAGTCTTCCAAATATGACCTGTGATTAGTGGATTTAATTTTTTTGCAGTGTTCTCACTACCTAGAATGGATATGAAATATATTCGTTCAGTTGAAGGCAATAGCATACTTTTTCGTTTTGTAATCTGTGCGTAGATAAGCTAATATCCATGTGGGTGTAGAAAAAAAACATTTAAATATACTTCAAACGAACTGCTGAAAAATACTTCTACGGCCCAGGCCGCAAAATAAAGCGGCTCCGGTATCTAAGCATTCTGTTTTATTTTCAGTTTACCCTTAATACTGCTGGTGTTAATTTTTTTGTTATTGTAAAATAGTAGTCCCTAATTCACATGTAGGTACACATAAATAGAAGCATTTTTCCTTGGTAGGATTCCCCACTCGACCATTCACTGTTGGGTTCTAATTAACAGTGCTGTTCCTAAAGTGGCGCTGGGAAACAGTAACAAAGCCTACACAGAACACGAGGCGAAATAACCTTAGCAGTTGAAGCCGATGACACACAAAAAAAATATTGAATTATTAGAGAAAAACTAAATAAACTATAATTAAATCGATTTGGCATAAGCACAATTCTTATTAAGAATATACCTACACCTAGCTATTCTTATTAATCACAGCCATCTCAGTTATAAGGAAAATTGAACAATTAATATTTTGGATTTAAATTTATATAGGTATTTTTAAATACATTCGAATAAAAAATAATGTATAAAACACGGACGAAAAGTGTGTTTTCGGACTAAACATAGTATGCATTTAACATCCCTTCTTTCTCCTTAGACTACGCCTATGACAACAAGTCGATCGCGTCACACTTTTAAGATAAAAAGTAGATTTTATATACAGAAAAATTTACCACCCCTGCTATAGTTTATTCGAAATAAATATACGTATTCTTTATTATCGTAACTTTTTATTCATAAATCGAAAATTTTAGACAAATTAAAAACTAACGCCAAAAAATTTCCAGTGTAATCGTTGTGGTTGTCATGGCAATATATCAAAATTAGAGACTTCGATTTGTCGAAAATTTTCAGTACCTAGTAATATCCCAAGGACAGCGATAATTCGATTTTTTTTTTCACTTACTTGGTAACCTTAAGAAACGGGCTTTATTTAGGTACTTGAAAAAAATTATGGGTATTGATCACTGGCCGAGGGGTATTCGGTTATAAAAGTTTTGGCATATTTTAACTCATTTATTTAATAAAAAGTAACTTACTAGTTACAGTCGATAAAGTCTTGACTGTACAATCCATAAAGTGTTGCCAGTACATTCTTTAAGTCGGTATCATCTTTTTTTTCATATTTACTGCCCAATCCTTCAGTATCATAGTTAGGTCTTAAATACTTCCATTTGCATCTAACACATATTTTCTAATTTTATAAATGTGTATAGTTTCCATATACAAGGTGGTCCTTAAGTAATTGTCCATAGAAGTATGGTAGATTCCTCACTTTAAAATATTACGATTTAAACCAACTTGCTTTAATAAAATGTTGCTAATAAGGAATATACAGGGTGTTAAAGGTTAAATTTTAAGATTTCTTTTTTGCAATAACTTTAACGTTTTTGGATATGTAATATGTATACATAAAAATTTGAAAATAGAGGTTTTTGGGCACGAAAAATCATAATCCGGTACCTACTTCGATGTAATTTGTAGCGGGCGCTACATAGGCTACATTTGTGGCATAAATGCTTCCTAAATTTTTAAGCTGATTAAGTTAGCGGTATTTTTGTAAAAGAATATTAAAGCCACGTTATTTTAATAGAAGAAAAGTATACTTGTTATTAACCTTAAAACTTAACGGTTTGCGATATAATCGCATTTTAGGGATCAGCCGCATGATTATCATTGAAAACATTTAAAAAACAAATTTAAAAAAAAACTAAGCTAAATAACTTTAATTGTGTCACATTAAATGTTCGATATGTCCTCCATTCTCATCGATGCATTTATCTACACGTTCCATAAAAGATCGTCTCATATTAAACAACATCATTGGATCAAAAAAACGCGCTGCTATATTTATTTCTTCCCAAAGTTGTTTCATTGCACCCCATATACCGAAATCGAGAGCATTCAAGTCTGGACTACGTACTGGCCAAGGGAAATGGCTACCACGACCAATTCAGCGTTCAGGAAAGTTGTTATTTAAATATGTTTTGACTGCTCTCGTATTATGCGGCGGTGCCCCATCTTGCATGAACCACATATTTTGTCTTATATCCAATAGATTAATGAAATCATTTTTTAAAAAATGTAAGTAGTTCTCACCATTCAAATTACGGGGTAACTCGTATGGTCCTAAGAAATTGTTACCAATGAAACCACGCCATACGTTTATTTTGAATTCATATTGGAAATGCCTTTCTCGTTTACCATGGGGATTTTCAATAGCCCAAAGATAATTGTTCCTTAAATTAAAAATACCACGGCGGGTGAAGGTAGCTTCGTCGGTAAATAATATTCTGTCGACGAAGGTGTGACTAAAATTTTGCTTGTTTCGGATAGCACTTGCAAATTAGTATCTTAACGGTAGTTCTGCTGGCAATAAATTTTGTACCGAAGTAAAATGGTATAGGTGATACTTCACGAGGTGCAGTCTTTTTTAAATAGAAGTTATACTGATTTCTAAATCAGCAGATAAACGCCGTGTACTAACTTGAGGATCATCTTCAATGCGAACCATTATTTCGTCATCTTTATCAGGCGTAATTATTCTTGGTCGGACTAAGTTATCACGCTTAGGACGAAACGAACCACTTTCACCTAAATTCCTAAATAGATTTTTGAATGTTTGATGATTAGGTTGCTGCCTGTTTGGATAACTTCTCAAATATTCTCGTTTCGCAACACGCCCATTAAAATTTTGCTGACAGTAAATAGCAACCATATCTCTCATATCTGTATTAGAATAATTATTATGCCTCGGCATTTTCTGCTTTTTTTAAATTAACCAAAATAAATGCAAACTAAATATTACAAGACTGACATAATATTGAAACAAATCGAATGCTTTGCTGTCAAAATCATTCGTGGCGTCCGCCTACTACGTTAATAGTTCCCGAAATGAATAATTATTACTTTGGGAAGAAATAAATAGATCCAATGATGTTGTTTAATATGAGACGATCTTTTATGGAACGCGTAGATAAATGCATCGACGAGAATAGAGAACATATCGAACTTTAATGTGACACAATTAAAGTTATAATGCTATTTAGTTTTTTTAATTTGTTTTCTAAATGTTTTCAATAATAATCATGCAGCTGATCCCTAAAATGCGATTATATCGTAAACCGTTAAGTTTTAAAGTTAATAACAAGTATATTTTTCTTCTATTAAAATAACGTCGCTTTATTATTCTTTTACAAAATACCGCTAACTTAAACAGCAAAAAATTTAGGGCACATTTATGCCACAAATGTAGCCTGGGTAGCGCCCTCTACAAATTACATCGAAGTAGGTACAGATTATGATTTATAGTGCCCAAAAACCTCTATTTCCAAATTTTTATTTATACATATCCAAAAACGTTAAAGTTGTTGCAAAAAAGAAATCTTAAAATTTAACCTTTAACACCCTGTATATTCCTTATTAGCAACATTTTATTAAAGCAAGTTGGTTTAAATCGTAATATTTTAAAGTGAGGAATCTACCATACTTCTATGTATTTCCTTGTATACTGTTAATGGTATTTATTGGTATGTTTTCTTCGATTAAATTATCAATATTTTGATTATCAATTTTACTAAATCGAGAAATTTAAAAATAAATAAACTTGAAAGAGTCAAAAGCTCGACTTTTTAGAAATGTCATACCTATTACTAAATCTGGTTTACACATGGGGTTACACCAGATTAACGTTCGAATTTATACTGATTGATAACGAAATGAGAAAAAGGGTAAAAATTCATGAATTACTGTCTCTACTGTGAACCTTTTTAATAAATAATTATCAAAATAGTTGTAAGACGGAAGGTCCAATTTTGAGTTTTATCATTTAGCGGACGTAATACATAATGGTTTCTTTGGTGTAAACTTAAGTGATAACACCCTTAGGGAACCCTTAGAGCTGATTGGATATGCTGATACACGTGACTGAAAATGAACGATTTTAATTGGTTTTCTATTGATGCCCGAAATGTTCTATGAAATATTTGAAACACCTTTTAACAATAAAAGTAGCTATATTTAATATCCGTTCAGTGTTTGTACACTTTAATCAAATTATGTCATATTTCTTAATGGCTAGGTACTTCATTTGTAAGTTTAATTGTGTTCCATATATTACCAGCAGGTTATTTCAAACGGTAGATCTATTTTTGGAATACACATTTACTCCTAATAACGGTTTCGATCTATTTATGGACCATCAATCAATTCACAAATAGCATAACGTAAATAAATCATAAATTTATATTAGGTGTTAATTACTGTAAGTAGGTAGGTGGTTGGTAGATTTTTATAACTATCAAGTAGGTAGATAATACTGAGGCCCTTCCTATGGGGCCTCAGTATTGCATTTGTGCAGACGATAAAATTTTCTGACCTCCATTTTTTAAAACTTTTTCATGATTCTAATCATTCTGAGTACGAAAATGCAAAAAAAAATTTCGTCTGGTCTTCTGTGTGTGTGTATGTATGCCGGCACGATAACTCTAAAACGAAAGTTCTGATTGACTTGCGGTTTTGATTTTATTGAATAATTACTTCTAACTTAGAACCCTATTGATTTTCAGAATTTTCGGTTCATCCTAACTACTTTAATATCAATTTTCTTAAAATCCGCCTCTTCATTCCATATGTGACAATTTTAGGAATTCCAATTATTTCTAACGTCAAAATTCCTAACATTCATTACATTCCATAAATTGCAAACATTCTCCAATGACCTGTCAAACAACAGCTGTTGAAAGTAAAGGTGAAATTTCTAAGGCAGGTTGTGACCTTCATATTTGGCAACCATAGCCATTTTGGAGGCTATTTTCATTCGAAATTAGTCGTCAAGCCTGCCAATTTATGAAAAATATATAAGCAGTTTCTTAAAAATGACTTTTTTATGGTGGTGCTATTAAGCGTACTACTATTTCGCCCCTAGCCACAAAAACACCTTCATCAAATTTACTGGTTCTCTGTCGCAACCCCATAGAATAATTAACCGGCCATTTTATTTGGCAAAAATCAGAATAATACTTGGCTGTGCCTGTCAAGTATCAAGATGTCAACTGTGATATGTGAATGGCTCTTAAATATTAAATTATTTAGAAATGTATACTTCTTTTGATATTTATTGCAAATAATTTGTATTGTATCTCAATTCAGGCTTTCCATAAATAAAGGTACAGCAAGACATATGTTCTTATACAAAGTACTTTTTTATTGTATAAAGGAGAGGTAGGATATAATGCCCATTTCAAATTTGGATCAATTATGATACCAATGTATTTTGTTGTTTTTCATTATAATTATAAAGTTGTCATTTATTTGTATGTTGAAAAAAGGCCTATGTAAATTACATTGCTCTCTATGGATCTAACCTATCGTCGCAAAACTATTAATAATTTAAACATAGTAAGTAGTACAACATCAAGTAATTTTTTAAAATAAAGTACATGATCTCTAAACAAAATTTTTTAAAATAAAGTACATGATCTCAAAACAAATAATCTATAATAATTGCGGATAAAACGAGGGATAAAATAACAATAAATTAAGGAAAATACTTAAAAAGGACAGGTTTAAAGAAAGTATATCCGTTCTGTTTATATATCAAGTATTGTTTGAGGTTACTTTTGAATACATTTATTGTTTTTTTTTTAATTTCTGTAGACAGTCTATTAAATTTTTTAAACCTTTAATAAAAATTGTATTTTGGGAATTTTTAGTGATGGCTTGCCGTACATGAAAGTCAGATTGGCTTCTTGTATTATAGTGATATTGCGAATTATATTGAATTTTTTCTAATGGATCTAATGCGATGGTACTATGTCATTTTTATTTTATAAATAAATATCAGTCATGTACTGAACATAATTCTGAACTGAAAGCCAATTTATTTTTTTTAACATAGTTGCAATACTCATCCTTCTGTCCTTTATTAATAGAATATAAATAGGCGAAGTAAGGAGCCCAAATATTTTACATAAGCAGGCTTAAGAGGTAAAGGGGCCAATTATTATTGGACAAATTGCTCGAACAAGTTTTTAAACCCTATTCAAAAGGCGATATAGAATGGTTTTAAAAATCAAGGCTTGTGAAAATCATCACATGGTTTAACTTAAGTAATGCCAATGCTTCACAAACTAAAAAATTCAACGTGCTATACTACTATCGGCTTTTGGTATTTCGTTCCAAGTTAAATCATTTCTCGTTTTTGTTACACTACGAGTTTACCCTTGTGGGCCTCAGTCTCGATAAGGTGGGAACCATCATTTTAGCGTCTCTCGAATTTTTTAGGAATTCTTAATTTTGCCCTTTTCTGAAAACAAGTGAAATATAACTACTTTTAAGTTAGCACTAGAAAAAGGTTCAAATTTGTTTTCTTGGTAAAACACTACAAGCTAAGCTTAATAATTATTGACTAATTATAATTAGTCAATTTTACTTATATTACTATTAAAATTTGAAAGTAGGTAATTACGTATCTCTATTTAGAGATTAGATATTGCTTACTTAATCCTTAAAAATTCTCAGGATAATTTTTAGTGGTACAAGAATGCTGAAATTTGGCACAGTGCAGGATTGAGGATGTAAACAAAAACTGTCACAGACCTTTTCAAATATTTATTTATTTATTTATTTTTCCAAACTGTATCTGTAACTTGTGGTGGGGTAACCCACAGCACTTAGGCCTCAGTAGGTCCATCATTCTAAGTTTATAGGCACCTCCTAGCTTGTGAGCGAGACTACAGATTTAATGTAGTTGACAACGTCGCCAAGAGGTGCTTCTCTTATATCGGCCGATGTTAGCCAATTCTCGCCGAACAGATATAGGTACTTGTAGTTAGTAATTATTATTTAATTCAAGATATCGTTTTTAAATATGATTTGGTAAAAAAAAACAAAAGCCTACATTACAAAAAATTTCAAGAGACAACATTGACAAATATAATTGTCACCCATAATTTATTAATTACTTTATACTTTCATTTTTCTTGCAGAACGACATTGATTTAAATTCATTTCTGGCGTATTATGTAAATATTTATTTTTGTTATTTCCCTATATGAATTTTTAATGTTCTTATAACCTACTTCCTATTCAGCTCTTTTGTAATAGAAAGGAAGAAAACTTTACTAGGTAGTGGTTTTGAATAAATTCCTGCCTTAGACAATAATTACAATAATATAGATCTGTCACAATTGTTGTTGGTACGTACAAATTTTAAAATTATATAGTATTATATTATAACAATGACAGCACGTAGACAATGAAAACGATATATCAGTTATTTAGGTATAATTTAATCGATTATTGTAATGCACTGTTTAATTTATTAAAATTAAAATAACTTCTAATAATCGATGCGTAAAAAATTTAATCTCTTAAAAGGTTATGAAAATAATTTAAACAACCGACTTCAAAAATTAAGAGTTTGATGATTTTTTCATCATCAGATATTGACCCAATTTATATGGGACCATCCCTGAGGTACACCCTTTCTAACAAAAATTATAAAATCGGACAACGTAGTAAAGGATGATCGCTGAACATAAATAAAAATAAAAAAGTTTTCAACGAATTGAGCCTCTTCCTTTTTTTAAAAACCATCGAAAATAAAAATGATTAATATAATCATACTACCAAACCACGAAATTAGAAAAGGTCACTAGTGACACAAAACTGATTTTAGTGTATTACTTATACCATATTTGTATGTATGTACATCCTTGAAAGCGGTTTTGAAAACCAATCCTCACAGTATTACATTACAGAATGACACAAATAATTCCTTATTGATTTGAGCAATTGGTAAAACCATTTCGCATGGAAAATAGTATGGAACTAGTATGTATGTATGGAAATAGTATGTGGAACTGGGACAGGAATGATTCAAGAAATTATTAAGAATATAGAAACACCCTGTATATCAATTTTCCAAAAAAAAAATGTTAGGACTCTCAAAAGGGGGTGGTTCGGCTATACAAATTTAAAAATATATTACTATATAAAAATTAATAATTAAAAAAACTAAATTTTTAAGTCTTCTCTTCTATATTTCCCGTTAGATCCTTGCCTACGCTTGTCTCTATCGTTTCTACCTGTCTGCTTATCTCTATCTGTCTGCGTTTCTCTACATGTATGGGCTGCTTGTGCGTGCCTGTCGATGTCGTGTGTATCTGTGCTGCTTCTACCTGTATCTGCTTTTCCTTCTGCTTATCAGTTCCCCCTATCAACTTTCAATCCTTCCAATATAAATAAAATGTCTTTACCTTTGGTTTAAAATTTGTTCTATATTTTATATATCTCGTGCAATAATTCTTCAATTTTAACTTAATAATCTATTTTACTTAATTTTAATGCAACATTTATTATTTTCCTGCCTGGCTTTTCTCAAAATCCATCTGACAATCTCAAATTCTCATCTGACATTTTTTTAAGTCAACAACATTCTGATTTTCACTTTTAATTTTGATTTCTAGAAACTTCACCACTCCAGAATAGAATTCTATACTAAGTCAATAACTATCTAAATCGACACTTCATATTTATATAAATCTTGTACATGAAATACCTCTCTTACTTTACCATCTTCTAAATTCTTTAAAATGTAACTATTGACATTACTAAATAAATAATTTATTTCACTCGTCTTACATTTATTTATTCCAGTTAGTTCCCACAAATCACACATTTTTCTATATTTTAAACCATTTTATCTTTTCAATTACATGTTCTTTGCTTGTGCCAAAATTCAAAATAACCATTTAAATTTTCTTTCTTTCAGCTTTGTCCTAACTCTCTCTTTTTCTGCCAACCTCCGATTTTTTTATATTTTTTTTGCCCCATTTTGCAACTATTTTGATTTTACTCTATTTTCTTTTCATGCCCCTGTATATGTTTAAATTTTAATTCAATGTCACTTTTATTTTCATTTATTTTTATTTCAACCTTCTGTGTTTGTTGTAATTTTATGTTTACTTTATTTTTATTCGTTATGTTATAATACTTCTATATTTCTTCTTCCCGATTCTATATGATTTCGTTTCTCCATTATCTTGTTTTTTATTTCCCTCTTCAATTTATTTTCTTTTTTTTTATTATCTTTTTTAAATTCTTCAATGCATTTTTCTTTTACTAATTTTATTATCTTCTTTTTCTACAATCAGAATCTGTCTTTCTTTATTACTTTCTTTTTCAATTTAAATTTACCTCTTCTATTTCTATATTTCCTACTTCTATTTCTATATTTATTTCAACTTCCTTTTTTGTAGATTTCTTTCTTATTTGTTTAATTCTAAATTTTCGTCTGTTTTTATTTACTTTTTATTTTTCTAATTTACATATTTCCTTTCTTTCTTCACTAAATGTTCCTATCATATTATCTAACTTCGTTATTATTTCTCCTCTATCTTGTTTCCTATTTTAATTCAATGTCTTACTATTTTCCTCTAATTTATCCACTTTCCTACAGTTCTCTTCCATTTTCTTCATTAATTCTTCCTTAGCTTCTTTCCTATTTTCATCTAATTTCTTCAATAATTCTTCCTTATTTTCTTTCATTTTTTTTATCTAATATCTTCAATATTTCTTCCTTATCTTCATGTCCCTCTTTCCTTATTCCTAGAAGCATCTTCACAATTGAATTTCTCTCTTCTTTTATCTCATCAAATCTATTTTTTTTCTTCAATTATTGTTTCCTTCTGCAGCTGTATTTCTTTGGTAACTATATCTTCTAAACCTTGCTGTTCTATATCCCCTTGTCCTACTTGTCCTACGTTCTTATCGTCTCTCTCCTGCTCTTCCATCAAACCAACCTTCTTTCCTTCTCGCAAGTCCATTTAATGTATAATTTTTAAACTTTCATAAATTTTATAAAACACTTTCTTTTCCACCTACAAAAATTTTTACATTACACTTGGCTTAAATTTAATTTAATTCAATTTAATGTTACTTTCCCCCTAATTAAATTCCACCCAAAATTTCGGAACTTTCTATCCTTTTTATACTCTATTCTCATTCAAAGTGTTCTCTTATCTCCAAAACTCTACAAACACACACACATGCACCATGTTCTATCTATACAAAATCAACAGTTCAAATAAAGGATAAACAATCTTACCAGTTTTCCTTCCAAATCCTAAAATTCCTAATATTCAAAAATGTTTATCTCCCTTTAAATACAATGCCCCACGTTGGGCGCCACTTGAGAAACACCCTGTATATCAATTTTTGAAACAAATTTTAAGCCTCTCGAAAGAGGGTGGTTCGGCTGTACAAATTTACAAATATATTATTATATCTACCTAATTTAATAATTAAAAAAATTTAATTCTTCAGTCTTCTCTTCTGTATTTCCCGTTGGCTCCTTGTTTTTATTGTTTTTCCTATCTGCTTGTCTCTACCAGTATGTGCTGCTTGTGTCTGCTATCTCTCCCATGTATATCTGTCCTGCCTCTACCTGCATCTGCTTTTTCTTCTGCTTATCAGTTCCTCTATCAACTTTCCTTCCTTCCAATATAAATTAAATTTCTTTACCTTTGGTTTAAAATTTGTTCTTTATTTCATCTATCTCGTACAACAATTCTTCAATTTTAACTTATTAATCTATCTTACTTAATTTTAATACAATATTTATGATTTTTCCTGCCTGGCTTTTCTCAAAATCTCATCTGACAATCTAAAATTCTCATCTGATATTTTTTTTTTAAATGAACAACCCCCTGACATTCTGATTTTCACTTTTAATTTTATTTTCTAGAACCCCACCCCAGTATAATTCAATTTTAATGACTTCAGGAATTTCTATAAACCTGCAGCACTAAAATCCCCGATATCGGTTCAAAGGATCCTAAAATCTTCTCAGAACAGAACATATCAGTAAGATGGTCTGACAGGAAACCTAGTTCAAAGAAATATATTTTTTGTTTATGTTTGATCTAAAGAATAATTTCTTAAATAAAAAAAATGAGATACGCTTTTGCAATAACACTTTTACAGAATACCAACTCTCATACTATTTGAAATTAACCTGGGATCCGGATTTAAGATTTGGAACCAGTTCCTCACTCTTGTTACGCCACTGATTTACCTAACATATTAGTGCGTTGTTTTATAATCATAAGTGTATCTACCTATATATTAGATATTGCTGCACAGGTGATTAAGGTGATAGAATTATTCCGGCTTTATTCTAAAACCACTGAAGCTAACCTGAAAGAATGGTGTGATGTCGAAACAAGCTATTGAAAAAGACCTTGTCGATTATTCTTTGATAAAACTTTATCTAAAGCATTGTATGTAAAATAGAAAAATAAAACTTTCGATGCACGTTGAAAACAATGTATATCGAAAGTTTTAATCTCAGAATGAATATATCATTAAAACAGTCTTTTTTATGTATATGCATTTGAGAAATCGGAGAGAAATTAGAGGAAGATTTATGTAAATGTTCCAAATATTTGAGTAATTTGATAAACTGTAACACATACGTAAATTATGTGACTATTTCTATGTATTTTAATCAATTATATTTACTGATTTTCTATTAAAATAATTTAAATCGTATGTCGGTATTTAATAAAATTAATTTACTGCAAATAACTGTTCGTTTTTACATAAGGTTATTAGCTAATAATTAAAAAATAAGTAATGTTTGTAAGGTAAATAACTCTTTGAGGTAACACTATAAAAACAAAATGAAGTATTTAGAAAGTAATTCTCATTAAACTTTGTGGTATCCAATAGGATTAAAATTAATACTCAATATGAGTCAGAAAATTTTTCAGGTTCCATTCACAACAATTTAAAAAATTTACTTCATTGTAAATGATTTTCTAATATCACTGTTGTAATTAAAATTATTATTTTATAGTTTGTAAGCCATGTGAATATCTTTTTAAGCACGTGTGTGTAATGGATGGCGATCGCTCAGTTAATTACGTTGCCACCAGTGTTGTTCTTGGGTAAAAAAAATCGTAATAGACAGACGCCCTAAAACGTAATAAATTTCAGTAAAAGGTAATAGATTTCAGTACAAGATACTAAATGTCTTTTTAATAGGTTCCACGTGACTGACCAAGGTCAAAACCGACAACTGGCATTTCTTATGATATTGACTACAAACCCTAGATGGTGAAATTATGATTTCTTACTCCATTTTTAATTTTTATGAGTGAAAAACTTAACCAAAGAACCCAAAGATGTGACGTCTACCTATTTATGTTTACGGTTATTCTCATTTTTCCGTCTGATTTTAGCGATTTTTTTTTTGTTGGCTTTGGCTGTTGGTTTCTGTTTAGAGTTTCTTCTTAGTTATATGCAAAATTGAGATGTTTTGTTTTTCTATTTCCTACCGTGTTTTGCAATAATTTTGGTGCTACGTTGAAAACTTCGAGAAAAACTTCATTGATTTACCATGCATCATAAAAAGACAAATGGGTACAACAGCGAGACGTGTAACTCCTCTTAGCGTCATCTAAAAGGGTATGAAGAATGACATACTATCATCATTTAAACAGTACGTTGCTTAATGCTTGCCCCTGTAATGTCGGCTGTTTGTGTATCTTGTGCATGTGCATTCTGTTGTATCTTCAGCTATGTGAAAGTTCTCCTAGTCCCCTAATTTGGTGACTAGGTGGACCTTCTCCAACTAGTCGTCTCTTATACGAAACCAATTTAAGATAGCCTTTTTTTCAACCAAGCACTGTTTGCTCTATGGTCACGTGACTAAAAAATCTATTCGATCCGCTCTGCAGCAGGAGGTACTTTTCAAACGTAGCAAATATTATTAATATTATTTTATAATAATAAACACTATTTAAAGATTAACACATTTTTGTAATTTTTTTATTTAGTTATTGTTTCTGTCCTTGTCCTTTATCTGTCCCTTACACCACTAGGGTATACCTATTTTCCATACCCTCTTAATTATAAATTACCTCACACATTTTACCCATGAAAAATCTAATTTCGAATTTAACTCTTTTTTAATTTCTTTCGAAACATTCGGTATATAACAATTAGTATCAAGGAAATCCTCTAATAAAGTTATAGCAGTTCCTACTGAAACTACTGGTTGTTCTGCAGGATAAAAAAAACTTTTCTTGAAATTGATATCTTTCTAAAAACCCAAAACCCCCCAATAAATTTTCCAATGTATCCTTATTTAATACACTAGGTTTTAGTGATTTAATTTTTTTTTTTTCATTTAAATAACTACACAATCCTCTAATTGACATTAGAGGGGCATTTAGAGGTAGGTAGGTATATGTAAAAAATTGACAAGCTCTAACCATTTCAAAAGTCTTTTGCTAATACTACATGTGCATTTTTATTTTTAGGGTACAATTGAGGCCCCTAAAAAAGGAAAGCTAAGTGTGGGTAATTCCCATCGCTTTTACTATATCCAACTTTAGCTTAATATTCATTAACAGCTCAGAAAAGGTATCAAAAAAAGGGGATGGAAGAAGGAGGTCAGCCTATTCTTCGAATTTTTCTAATTATCTATACAACCAAAATCTCAAAATACCCGATTTATGAAAAACATTTTTCATCCCCACCTACACCGGGAGGGTGTGAAATTGTTTTTGCCACAAAATCCAATCAATCGTAGTCTAGTTGCTCTATATATAACGACCTCCCCTGTGGTGGTAAAAGTAATGGCGGGGGGGAAGTTGGGCGGTTTCAAATCGTTTCAGACGTGGTCTACGGCCCCACTATAATTTTTTTTATCCCTTACCATTAAGGCGTGGTAGAGGAAAAAGATGGGAAGCTGCAGGGGTGAGAAAAGTTTTTTTTCGTTTTTCACTATCTTCTATCAGTCCATGTAATATTATCTATATTGGTTCGAAATTAAAGTCTATTGGCCAGTACTACATGTGCATAACCACATTCATAACACTGTCAGTTGTCAGTTCTAGTCTAAACATCACACGTCGACAACGTCAAAAAACCAACAACATCAGCGACCTCTAGCACTAGTTGGAGTTTTACTGAAGAAAGAAAAATGTATGTACAGATCAATGTAAAAGACAAAGACAGTCATATATGTAATTTAAATGGTCTACCGAATACATTTTCCTATGAAGTTACGTCTCTGTTGTCTCTGCTCTTACTTTTCTCTTTCTAAAAAATATAAACCTAGCATGAAGTAGGCTGTCAAGATTAGGCGTTTTTAACAACTATGGCAAATTCAGTTTGGTTTGGTCTTAGTTTTGATTGAAATATAATAATGAGTTACAAAATCGCCGCTTGATATGACAAATATTTTCTGGAAATTCGGTTTTTAAAAATATTTTTCAAAATTTAATAAGTGTTATTTTATTTTACAATAATGCATCTAACTACTAAAAAAGCAAATTATCAAGTGAGTATAATTAACATTAGAAAGGTTGTAGAACAGAACAAATGAAATTTCATGAGATAAGAGTTTCTTTAAGAACTAAAAGTCGTCGACTCTACAATTCCCATAGGATAGCTGTTATAAAAATGTTTCTAAATGACCGACATTAGAAAAAATAGTATTTAGTCATATATTTTTTAGTATTTATGACAATACGTTCGATCTTGTTTATCTGTTTATATAAGGTTTTCGTTTTATAAATCAATCACATTTTTTCGTATCGGTCATTGAAATTTTTGATTTATCTGTTTACATTTTCAATTTGTTACTAATAATATTAAATTTAATGTTGGTATCAAAATTTTCATCAAATTATTTTACGAGTCATTGACTTATTGTTTTACCAATGGCTCGTAAATGCAAATCAAAAATACAAATGAATACATGTCTTCAAGAATATTTATGCATATTCAATTAATATTCATTACGTTCATTCACAAACAATCAAAATTGTTAGGCCATGCACCGGAAACTCGTTGGTTCTGTCTACTAAAATAAATCGACAGTATAAAACAAATTGTCAAAGTAATTAATTTTGACTGAAAAACGTTCATTAACATCTTGAAACTTTTTTTAAAACTAGGCTTTTCTTCATTTGAACTTATTTCTTAAATAATAATTTGTTTTTAACATTATTTAGTTTCTAATTTATACATACTACTGATCGCTCAGTGTAGTCCAATTAAATAGACCTTTGAATCAAAATTTTTGAGGAAATACAAGAATTTTTGATTAAGTCACTTTAGAGTATTTGAAAACGATATGTGAAAAAATTTTGTTTTTCAGACCCCGGTAAATGGCGACAAGAATGAAAATAAAGTGTTTTTTTTAAGATTATTTAAAAGCGGTAGGTGCTATAAAAAAAGTTCTCAATAAAGATTGTAAAGCATAATCTTTTACATAAAAATGATATTTAGCAGTTTTTGCTATTATTAAAATTAACAGAGTTAGGGTGGTTAGAAATTAAGAGAAGATTTATATGACTTTAAAAAATCATAGCAATCTGAAAATTCAATGATTTTTATTTTCTTTTTATTATTTACTCAGAAAAATATAAACTTTCTTTCAAGAAACATTATTTTTTTATTTGCTTTATTTTTAGTTATAATAATTTTAATTTATAAATTTTTACTGAATTCTACGACCTTATGTGTTAAAATAAATTTTGAAGTAAACTTATTATGGCTTGCCTGACATTTTAACAAAAGTTAATAAAAAAAAAAAATAAAAAAATAAAAAAAATAAAACTAAATAAAACTAAATAAAAATGATTAAAAAAATAAAAGATAAAAAAATTAGAGATAATAAAAAGTAATTAAAATGAGTAAATAAAAATAAATACATAAATAAAATTAAACAAAAATAAATAAAGATAATAAAAATTTAAATAAATAAAAATATACCTATAAATTAATAAAAATAAATAAAAATTATTAAATAAATAAAATTTAAATAAAAATATATAAAAGAAGAAAAAATAAATATATTATGAAAAATTGTAATGAATAATTTGTTAATTTTTAATATATTTTTCTAGGCACTTTTTTTAACAGCTGAACAAAAACGAATCTGGATATCTGATTTGTTTTAGATACATTTGAGTTTATTTTAAACAGAACTGTTGACTTATTTATTAATTTTAATTTTTTATTTATTTTTATTTGTATTTATTTTTTAAAATTATTTTTATATATTTTTATTTGTTTTCAGTTATTCTTGTTTATTATTTTTTTTTTGTTTTCTTTTACTTTTATCTTTTTATTTTTTTGTTATTTTATTTTTATTTTTTTTTATTATTTTTAAATTTATTTGTTTTTATTAATTTTTATTTATTAAATGGAACTTCAAGTGTGGTCATGTCAGGGAAGCCATAATAAGTTCACTTCAAAATGTATTTTTACCATATAAAGTCGTATAATATATTAAAAAAAAAAAAATAAAAAAATAATTTTTCTGAAAAGAATGTTTATATTTTTCTGAGTAAATAATAAAGAGAAACTAAAAATCATTGCATTTTTAGCTCGCTATTATTTTTTAAAGGCATATATATCTCCTCTTAACTTCTGATCCACTCTAACTGTGTTAGTTTTAATAATAGCAAAAAATGCTAAAAATCATTTTTATGTAAAACTTAATGATTTACAATTTTTATAAGGAACTTTTTTTATAGCGTCTACCGTTTTTAAATAGCCTTAAAAAAACACTTTATTTTCTTGTTTTTCGCCATTTGCCGGGGCCCGAAAAACGATTTTTTTTTACATATCAAAGATTCTTGTATTTCGTCTTAAAATTTTGATTTAAATGTCTATTTAATTGAACTAGTGGTCGAAATTGAAAATTTGAGGAAAACATTATGCATTGCCATGTTTCTAACATTTTTTTTATTCTTAAACATTCGTTAATTGTATATCTGATACCATAAACTTGTATATGTACTTACAATACAACATAGTTCAGTACCATTATTATTAAATAAATAATAAATTCAATAAAATTACAGTAACTCACAGTTTTAAAACCCTCATTTATTGAAACAATTATTTTTAGGCTACTCTTGAGGCCCCTAAAAAAGGGCAGTTGAGTGTGGGTAATTCCCATCGCTTCTTCTATATCCGACCTTAGCTTATTATTCATTAACAGCCCCGAAAAGGTATAAACAGGGGATGTGAGAAGAAGGTCAGCCTACCCTTGGAATTTTTCTAATTATCTATACAACTAATATCTCAAAATACCCGAATTATGAAAAACATTTTTCACCCCCCACCTACACAGGGGGAGGTGAAATTGTTTTCGCCTTAAAGCCCAATCCATCGTACCCGAAGTTTATTTTTCTAGTGGTACTATACAGGGTGGCTCACGCTCAACGGGACGGAGCTTTATGGTAAAACGACCAAAGATATAAAAAATTCGTTTGGGAGGAATACGTAGGTTACAGACGGCTACAATTTAAAATTTGTTAGATGTATACAGGATATCCCACATAAGAAAAAAAAATTAGTTCATTAAAAATTATTCAAACAAGAGTAAACAATTAATTTCTGGGAGACTTTTTTTCCTTAAAAATTCAAATAAATCGAAAACTAATAATAATAGTAATAGAGAGCCTTTAGTTAACTGACATTATTTTTGATGTAATTTTTAATTCTAAAATAAAAAACAGGGTGTTCCATTAAAAATAATATAACTTTGTATATTTTCTCTTATGTGGGACATCCTGTATACATCTAACAAATTTTAAATTGTAGCCGTCTGTAACCTACGTATTCCTCCCAAACGAATTTTTTATATCTTTGGTCGTTTTCCCATAAAGCTCCGTCCCGTTGAGCGTGAGCCACCCTGTATATCGACCTCCCCTGTGGTGGTGAAAGGGAAGGAAGGGGAAGGAAGGGGAAGGAAGGGAAGCTGAACGGTTTCAAATCGTTTCAGACGGGGCCTACGGTACCACTATATTTTTTTTATCCCTTACCATTAAGGCGTAGTAGAGGAAAAAGAGGGGGAAACGGCAAGGGTAGGGAAAAAGTTTTTTTTTGTTTTTCATGTTCGCTATGGGCTAATTTTATTAGTCAATCATAATTCATTATTGTGGATCAATGGATATCCTATATCGAAGGTTAAGAAAAAGTTCTATTTCCAATAGTTACTAAACAAAAATTAGAAAAGGAAAATCGATTCACAAAAAGAAGAGAGCATGGTACAAAATTATTTTGTCTTTGCCTATTTATCTACAGATA
Source organism: Psylliodes chrysocephalus (assembly GCA_927349885.1). NCBI lineage: Eukaryota > Metazoa > Arthropoda > Insecta > Coleoptera > Chrysomelidae > Psylliodes > Psylliodes chrysocephalus. The sequence continues at coordinate 21,851,837 of OV651825.1, read as the reverse complement.
TATAAGAGAAATACCTCTGACTGACTCATCACGAGATCTCCAAACCTATAAGCCCGATTGACTTGAAATTTAACATAGTTACTCCTTCCTCGATGTAGACACCCACTAAGAACGGTTTTTATATTTATTTTATTTTAAAGGATGGGAAACGAGGAGTGAAAAGTGAAGTTAGTATGGGACTTTTTTAAAAGTAGGAACTTGAACATTGGAATTGTAGCTACTCATCACAAATAAATAATGATGTATTTCAGGATTTTGGATTTTTACATTTAAAGGGGGAAACTTGAAAATTGGAATTGTAGCTACTTACCATAAATAAATAATGACGTGTTTTGCTACTTTATCGTTCGAATTAAGTAATAATTAGCAGCGTTATCTGCACTTTCCTTGACCGATATATGACAGTTAAAAACAGTATTTTTTCTATCAAACGTCAAGGTTGTCCCCGGGCAATTCCACTACCATAGGAATCTACCTCTTATTATTATCAATAGACTGGTTCCTTTGTAAGTCTCAGGTAATGATAGATTGATGAGCAAAAAAAACAGCTTTTCTATAGAAGGTTTAATATATCTTTTTGTATAATAAAAACAGTACATCTATCACGAAATCAATCGTAAACGAAACTATAACAACTAATACTATAGTAACTATATGATATCGGCATTATCTAGGAAATACAATACTAAGGTAACTTTATCTAATACTCGAGAGAATAAAAATGGACTCAAGGTTTAGCCTTGATGCAGACATGCTGGGTTTGGCCTATGCATATATTTATATCCCGAACCATTTGTATATATTCTCTGTATGGTATTTAAATAAAATAAGTACAGGAAGAGAAAAAGAAAAGCCGCAAGTTTATACACAGATAAATTTGTCTAAGAATGTAACCAAGAATGCGTATTTTAAATTCAGCATGACTCTAATTCTTAATTGAAGTAAAATATTCTTTATTTGAATCCTGACCATTCTTAAATTAACAATGCGGTGTTCAATTTTTTAATCAAAAGCTATAAATAAGCACCAACATTGTTAATTAAAAAAAATCAATGATTTTTAGCAAGCGTACTTAAAAATTTCTTAAATAAAGATTGTGACATGCTTGGCTCAAAAACAAGCCCGAAAGTGCTTTTTTGCTTAATATGAGCATTAATTTCTTTCTGTGTAGAGGAAGACTAACTGAAAATGCGGGCAATGACTGAAGTGCGCTGCCACATTTTCACGGCAATTAAGCCGTGAGTCTCCGGTATTGTATTAGATGAGTGGCGGTAGGGAGGTTCTAACCATCTAATACTGGAGTGAAAAGATCTTTAAATGGTGGTACAATAGGCCTGGAAGGCTCCACTGCTGGTGATAACAAGAAAGTCCGATGAGTGAAAAAACAGGCCAATGTAAACGGGATGAAACGAAATTGCTCTCACTTTATATGAAAAAAAGAGGAATTGAGATGGCATAGGAAATAACAATGTAGATAAGAAAATTTTATGTAACCCATACATGGAAACATATTTTTATTTTAAGGAATGTAGCAAATGTTGTATGAATTGGGTTTATCTTACCTTATAATTGAAATATCTTTATTAACGAAAGCGCAACCAGGTCAACGGTATGTTAGTGTATAAATTGAAAGTGGCTTACACCTCATAGAGCAATAATGTGGAGAAAATAATTGTGCATATTAAATAAAACTACGAGAAACAAACATTTTATATATATAATATTCTTGTTATTTAATCACCCATTAAGCACACCAAACCAGTGAATAAAATCGGCATGCAATATCTGAGACTAGAAATTGTATAATATTATTATATTATTTCTATTCATTCAGTATAAAAACAGTTATTTATGATACAAGTGTTAGAAAATATGCTTTTGAGTACGATCTGAAAAATGCCATGAAAAACCTCTTGAAGTTATAGATCAACAACCACAGTTATTTACAGACAAAGGAGAAACATCTAATAACATTTAAAAGCGGAAACATGTCTTCCCATATTTTAGAGTCTAATAATAAAGTGTAAGTATTAGAAGATCATACTAGCAAAAAGTTGGAGACATCCGTATGTCATATTTAGCGTTACCATCCAGGATAAGTTTATAAAATTTCTCCTAAAAAAGTTAAAAATATGATATTTTTCACATTATTTACTTAATGGCATATGATTTTAGTAATGACATATTACTAATATAACAAAAAAGAAAAAAATATTTTATGAACAACAAAAATTTACAAGGTCAAATAAGTTAATAAAAAGGATTAGCATACCCTTAGAAGTATTTTTCACTGTACTATATTTTATTTAATAGCTGTTGCAGTTCGAAAAAACCTGATAACCCGACACTAGCTAGTTGTCGAGCATATGGTCAGCTAACCATCTTAAATATTTTTTTTTGTGTTGCATAATCTGCAAATCTGCACTTTTCGCGTCTCGTCAATCGTCATCACTTCTCAGCCAGCATTCTACAGATACACTTTTTGTATTGATATTAAGCATCAAAAATAAAAGTGCCTAGTTTTGTACAACAATGAAGTGTTTTTAATTCCAAACCACCCCGCATCACACACAATTTGAACCATATCCAGTAATAAGAAGAGAGTTCAAACAATAGCTTTTTTGGTAAACGCATAAAATCGTAAAACTGCGAACAGCTCATTTCTTTAATTATAAATAGTCATACGTATTCCTTTTAGAGAGACCAACAGCAGTCTATTTTTTTCATTTATCCACTAGGCTGCAATAAGTGAATATTCTTTACACATTGGCATTGTGTGACGGGATTGCAAAAAGTAGTAATGCCGCAAGACGAGACGAGAGAGAGGCCTCTCTCGTCTCGTCTCGTAGGGCGAGAGAAAACTGTTCTCTCGTCTCGACGAGAAGGCGCTTCTCTCGCTCGAGAGAGCCATTCTCTCGTCTCGTCTTGTCTCGTCTCGTTTCTCTCGTGCTAAAAACATATCAAATTTAAATTTGGAAAAGATATACTTAGGACGAAATATGAAAAAACAGTAAAATTTTAAAGACAATAACAAATAATTTTTTAAGTAATTTATCTCATTAGTACTAATGAGATAGTACCCAAATTGGCAATAAGAAACACTTAGGGAAATTACCTTGGTATCTCTCTGCCTGTCCATCTGTCACAATCGTTTTACTTAGACACTATTTGACATAAACAATTGAAATTTAAAGTAATCAGTGGCCCAAATTGGGCGTTAACTAAGAATAGATAGCAGAGGCAGAAGTTGGAAAGGCTTTTGGTAGGTAGAGAGGGGGTACACATCAAACCACGTCGGACGACTTCGAGAAATTTGCAGTAATGTTTACCTGCCAGTGTCGTTTCATAGAATAAGAACTGGACAATCGCATGTATTTATGGACTATAAATAATTATTAAACATGTATTATAATACCCAAATCATAATTCTACAAAATTTCAACAGCTATTAACAATTTATTAAACTATTTTCTCGAAATTGTTTAACATCTAAAAAATAATTTTGTACGCCAATGTATCGCGTCCACTTCGGTTAGTCCGCCGCAAATCTGTCAAGTTATGTGTATGAAGTGGGAGAACTATTAAAAGACTTTCCAACTTCTGCCCCTGCTATAAATACTTTGTCTTAAAAGTTAGTTGGGATGGGGTAGGGTTTCATTTGGAAGTTAGAATTTTTTTCGTGTGATAACAAATGAAAGCATTTAGAAGCATGGTCACAATGTATTATACGTTCGTTCTTTTACTTTTTCTTTGACAGTTTTTCGAAAAAACACTTAAAAATTGTTGTCTTTCTAATTTATCTCCAAAAGTAACCTCCGAAAAATTTGACTGCATGGAAATTATTACGATCCTGTCCGTTGGTTAGTTAAAAATTATACAAAGAAATTTCGGGTGCCGCTTTTGTCTTGGGCGCTTTCGTCGGGAAGCGCATTTGTCGGGGCGCTTTTGTCGGAGCGCTTTTTTTGGGGCGCATTTGACTGGTCACCATAAATAAAAATCGAGCCGTTTCCGAGATAATTAAGGCGTTCCATACTCAAAACTCACTGTGTATATAGAATAGGTGTTTTATAGTTAACTTTTTGACTGTCTGGAAATCTGATATTTTTAAATTTTAAGTTACGATAAGTAATTGAAAATTTTAAAGAAATAAAAAATTAATTGCGCGAGAGAACTCGAGAGAGCTCGAGAGAAACGAGAAATTCTCGTCGAGAGATGACACTCTCTCGTCTCGTCTCGAATTTTTTTTCGAGAGAAAATGTCTCTCGAGACAAGACGAGACGAGAGACGAGAATCTCTCGTCTCGCGGCATCACTAGCAAAAAGAAATTCAGTTTCTTTTAACAACTCTGATAAAACTTCTTCATCCGCTTAAGCGGGTTTTACACTACAGCGTATATTTAAGGCGGTTTTACACTACATACAGACAACTATTTTAAAATCCAGATGCTTATGCAAAATCCACCCGGACACAAGCGGACGTAGTAAAAACTCAGACATGTTCGAGTAAATCTGGTCCATGAGCTAACCGTAAAAATTAAAACAGCAACTCACAAAAATAATGGAAGAACTTGAGGGGTGAACTGCTTTTATCAGATTTATAGACGGTGACCAACTCGGTCATAAATTAGATAGACAACTTACAAATAACTTAAAAGTCGAAAAAAATATAATCTGTTTAAATTTCATAATACATTTTTCAATTTAAACATAACATTTTACTGTGTACATCAGCCACCTGTGTTCAAACCCACTCAATTAAAAAAATACATAACTTCTATCCCTTGGTTACGTTGATAACATTTCAACACGTATTATGTCTTTCAATTCGCATCGTGTTGCCCTGTCACACTCAATAAAGTTAAAAATAAGTTCTAACAAATCTCCAGACCCATACTCTCCTACCTCACTGACAGAAAAATCAACGCCAAAGTGGGAAACTCCTTGTCAGACACATTTACCTCACTTGCTGGCGTCCCACAAGGCTCCGTCTTGGCCCCTTTCCTCTACCTCATCTATACACATAAAATTCCCCCAAATCACTTTTCGTCCAAATGCCTCCTATACGCCGACGATACAGCTCTAATCTTGGTAGCCAAAAATTCTCTAGAACCCAAAATCTGTTAAACATGTATTCTCCCTGGTGTAGCAAATGGAGGGTCTCATTAAATCCACAGAAAACACAATTTATTGTCTTTAAACATCCAAATTCTCAAAGAATCTCCCAGAACTCCTAACTCGTAAATGTAAATCTCCTGGTAGTCAGGCTCTCTCAGCAGACTGAAGTTGACTATTTGGGGGTACGATTCTCTCATACATTCAACGCTCTCTTGATAAGATGCCAGCCTCCTTGGGGCTTTGTGCAGACGAATGGGGCGTTGCAATACAAACACCCTAATTCATAATTATAATTCCTTTATCCGCCTCGTTACCGAGTACAGAGCTGTACCCTACGACGTATTTCCCACACACCTGACCCACAAATTCACCACACTCGAGAGACGTATACTCAGATGTTGCCATTGTTGCCAATACCTTCCCTATCGCTCTCCCAGCGGATAAGTCTTTGAAAACATCTCCAACACCCTCATCCTCACACGTTTCCAAACCCTTAGGAAACAATACGTCTCTCGCTCGGTGAAAGTATATGTAAATAATGTCTAAAAAAGTAAGCCAAAGTAAAACAAAAGTCAATTCTTTAATATTAAGTAAGTTATATGGAAGATATACAAAGATGCACAACATGTAATCATAAAATCGTTACATAAACAATTTTCGGAAAAAATGTCTAATGTGAAATGTTCTACACGGCCAATTAATACATGGATTCGAAAAATTGGTTTTGACTTTAAAAAAGTAATACTAGACTGTTTTTTTTTTGGAACAAACATCGATTCAGTTAAAAAAGTGTCGTTTTTGAATAATTTTAACAAGGGTAACTTTAAGCTTGTATTTATCGATGAGACGTGGGTATATAGCAAGGGAAGTGATATAAAAAGCTGGGAAAATGAAACGAAGGCTACTGGAAGTAAAAAAACAGGAGATGGAATTCGATACATAATGGTACATGGTGGCAATGAAGAACGGTTTATAAAAAATGCAGAAATCATATTTAAATGTCAAACAAAAAGCGGGAATTACCATAATAATATAAACACAGAAAATGTATACCTAGTCTAAACCAGTGGCGGTTCGTGGGGGGGGGGGGGTTCACAGTGACAGAATATAGGTATCAGTACAGATGTATGAAAAAAACTTTTAGTGTTTTAGAAAGTTTATGATATACCTTTTTAAAACACTGACAGTTTTTTACCTATATATGTACCGGGATCTATATTCTGCTACTGTGAACCCCCAAAATTTTGGTCACGAGCCGCCCTTGGTTTGGACCATCCTTCTTTGATTATAATCGCGGATGACACGACAAACCTCTCGTTCGATCGAGATCCTGTAATTGCATCTAGAAATCTACAAACCGACTAAAACAATATCCCAGGATGGTTCAATACATGGAGGATCAATACAAATGAAAATAATTATAGATTTGTATAGACAAGTACATTACTCATTAAATAAAGGACGTTGTCCCCCCGGTAAACTTAAATGGATAGCAACTACAATACACCGACAGTGCTAAATATTTTGATCTACATATTGAGTAACCAGCTAGGAATCAAGCTTCATCAACACTACTTGATACTTAGTCGGAATTCAAAGTTAACAATTGACAAGTTATGAAAATATGAGTCAATGTAAATCGCACCCAAACCACTTTGCTACGAACACTAATATAAAACCACTAGAACGTTTTAAGCTCAGTGACTTACCTAGTAGATTTAAATAACTATACGTTCTGTGTACATAATAGCTATTTATGCAACCCGTTACGAAATATCTAATTTTATGTGACGAGTGAATTTTTGCAAGACTAATATTTTTTTTTAATTTTAATAGTTACAACTTTTTATTCATTTTAAATAAAATATACAACACGCGTTTATTAGGTCTTATTACAGAAGTCATTTATATTTCGTACTGTAATAAGTCACCTACCGGACTTATAACGTATATTAATATTGCTATCATTAGATATAATTTCCGGAGCGCCAAAATTGCTGCTGTAATCTCATATAACCTAATGATATATAATTTTTCCTTTAAATTCACATATTTAAATAGCCCGTATCTTTACTACTGCCTCGATCATTAACTAATACAAATTTCCGTATTCTAAATTGCCAGTTTCCTTTGAAAATCAATATTTGCTCTTGTTTAAAATAGCTGTTAAACTATATCTGTCTTTTTGCAAATCGCTTACGGCAATGTAAGGTGGCAATGGAGTAACAAAACAACTTTTACTTTCATTTGTCTTACATACAGGTTTGGCCGTAATTATGATATGTTCAGTATTTACTTTGGCCACATATTTTCCTAATTTACATTTTATAGGCATATTATACTAGCCGCAGTTGATTGCAGTCACTTGAATGCCATTCGTCTAGTTTTGATGACATCATACCTACTATACAACAAGTGAAACTTTGATTTTAGATCTAAATTTTTTTGTTTCGCGCACTTGTGCCAGTCATTGGCGTAAAAAAACTAAATTCAATCAATGTTATTGAAAACTTCATTAACAAACCATTCCGGTTTTTATTGGAAATAAAAGAATTTTAAAAGATCGATTACGTAAATCAGCAGTTTAAAATATAGAAGAATATAATAATTGTAGAATAATAATTTCCTCTATTTGAGTTATTTAGTTTTCTACTATTTTTAATATTACTGTAATGATTGTTTAATTTAAAAATAGTTTTTTATATAAGACAGTTTATTTATAATTTATTTACACTACGTACTAATTAATTTATTTAATATTTAAGATTTATAATTTGCATTTACTTATACTAATTTATATTACATTTACTTTATCGATGTTCTCACTGATATGACTCAACTTCGACTGACTCCATGAAGTAAGGCAGAACTCGATGGAAAGGAAAAATAACTTTATTATATAAAGAATAATATGTGACAACTTTATTAATTAATTGACAACTCTATCAACAAACATACAAGATCATTTTTATATTTGCTAGATATGGTAGTCTAGAATATATTTTTGTTACGTATCAGATTTATCTAAAAAATGTACCAGATTCCATAAAAATGTACCAGATTCTATAAATTGCAGCATATTTTTCGAAATAAGATGGTTTGGTTCATTGCAAACAAAAAAAAACCAAAAAAAAAACCAAAAAAAAAACAGGAAAACAAAAAACAAAAAAAAAAACAAAAAACAAAAAAAAAAACAAAAAACAAAAAAAAAACAAAAAAAAACAAAAAAAAAACAAAAGAAAAAAGCAATATATTTTACCCGTCCTATGGAAACAGGCTAAAAAAGAAAAGTACTAGATTTTGCTTCGAGTGTACTAGAGTACCAGATTCTTAAATAATGTACTAGATCTAGTACAATTGTACTAGACTGGCAACACTCCAGTGCAAACGCATATTTATAATATTGGCGAAGGCGTTCCTTAAAGATCCAACAAATTCTTCGACAGTCCTTTTTCTATTATAGCGCTCTCACCATGTACTCGACTTTTCATAAGTCTTTCAAATGTCGCGAGGCATTACATGGTTCAAATGGCATGAAATTGAATTACTACAATCGAGATCTGGTGGTAAAAGCTGTATTTTCTTTATCTACTAAGTTCATTTCCACCTTCCAATATCCAGACTTCAAGTCTAAAGTAGAAAATAGTTTACTTCCGGCCAATGTGTCCAAGGTATCGTCAGTTTGGACCAGACGATAACTGTCTTTCATGGTAACATTGTTCAACTGACGGTAATCCAGACAGAACCTCGTAGATTCGTCCTTTTTTTTGGACCAGTACTACCGGAGAGACCCATGGACTGGTAGAAGTTTCTATCCGCCTGTCTTCCTCCATTTCCGGAAAAATCTTTTAGCTTCTTCCCTCTTGTCCTTTGGTAATCTTTGAGCTGATTAAGAATCGGCGTCACCAGTGTTAATTTTACAGAAATTCTTCCTATTTTTCCTGATTTTGGTACAAACATGTCACGATATCGTCGAAGAAATTCCTTTATTTTCTTTTTCTCTAACTAATTCAGAGATTGACCAGCAACTGCAATCATTTGCTCAATTTGTCGTTGGAATTATCAGAAGTTGTTGTCTGACGAATTACGGAAGTTACTAGTACACAAGTTCCGATTCTGGTCTATTTCTTGGTGCTAATTGGGTGATCATTAACGTTTATGAAATGGACTGGAATTTCTTTAGCAGTCGGGATCAACCCCTTTCCAATCAGAATATCATGTCCAACCTCTTCATCGTGGTGCCAAGGTTCCATCATGACAGGTGTTTCTTCTTCCATAGTTTCTTGAAGCCGTGCTACTAGAATTGTTTGAATTCTGCCAGGTACCACCGTATCTTTCTGTACAGCAACTGGCACGGTACTATCCCCATATGGATGTAGGAATACCTCTTCGGCATAAACTTTGATCACTCTGTTCTTAAAGTCTAACTGGAAACCATTAAGTTCATTAAATCCATTCCAAGTATAACATCTTTTTTGATATCAGCGACAATAACAGCATGATTGAACTTTTCTGTACCAATTCCTAATTGAACCTGGATTTCCACATGGATGTTGGAACTTTCACCAGTGGCAGCCCGCAGTCGCAAGTCGCAATCTTGTTGGTAGAAGTCTCTTGCGGTTATTTATGGTTGTTGGTCGTATAATGGTCCGATTTGCTCCAGTATCCACCAACATGAAAATGAAAATTCTAGAAAATGGTGAGAGCTCTACAATAACAAAAGGACAGTCGAGGAATTTGGTGAATCTTTTGGGAACGCCTTGCCAGTATTATAAATATGCGTTTGCAATTATTGACAGTCAGTGGAAGTCGAGTCATAGCAGTGAGAACATTAATAAAGTAAATGTTGTATAAATTGGTATAAGTAAATGCGTTAATCAAATTAGAAATATCAATAGTACTTAAGTATTAAATAAATTAATTAATACAATGTGTAAATAAATGATAAATAAACTGTTTTCAAATTAAAAAATCATTACACTGGTGTTAGAAGTGGAATCGTAAAATGACTCAAAAAAGGCTGAGGGACCCAAAGGGTCAGAGCTGATCAGATTGGTCGGAAATGGCTCACATTTTTTTCGAATCCCGAAAATATTACCTACTTACCAACAATAGGTATTAAAATTTTTACCTAGGGACATTTGTATCAAAGTAAAAATCATTATTTCATGATTTTTTAAATACATTTATTAGTTAGTTGACTTCTAGTTGGTGTATGTACAGAGAAACAAATTTGCTAATGGGTATTAAAAATTTAATACTGGGTATTTAAATCATTTAATAGTACGAGGAGGTACCAAAAAGAAACCGAGTTGATACAGCAAGTGACGGAGATTTGTAGTATCGGGTTTTGTCGGTAGAACCTGTTTTTTACCAGGCAACACTCAAATTTTCGTCACTGGAGAATGTTTTGTTCAGCTTTTTTGTGATGGGTGATTGCCGTGAACAGTGCGCAGCAGTGAAGATTTGTAGATATTCTTGAAATGTTAAAAGCGGCCTACAAGAATAATGATTGATAATGCTATGCAAAAAACTAAAGTATTTGAGTAGTTTTTTCTTTTTAAAAGTGTGGAAATATCAATTGATGATCAACCTCGCTCTAGACTTCCTTCGATGGCCTGAACCAATAAAAATCTCGTCAAAATTCGAGAAATAGTTCCTAAAATATTGTGTAACAATTTTGGCAGAAAAGGTCTGATTAATGGCAGTCTGGGACTGGTTTTTCCAATATGACACAGCCTTTTCGGTTTATTTTGGGTTCGTCCACGTATATGAGACAATCCAACAATAGCAGCTATTATACTTTTGTTCTCGAATAAGTGTTATGGTCACAAGCAAACTAATAAAAAAACTTTGCTTAGCATTAGTTAATTAATTTGAATTCCTATAAAGCTTAATAGAAGTAACTAAACACTTTATTAACAGCGTAATTATAGATATTAAACAGATTAATATCTTTTAATTCATAGTTCATAGATATTAATAATTTATTAAATTTAATGACTTTAATGATTGGGATTTGCAGGTCGTATTACTGTCATCAAACCACTTTAATTGCAATTATTAAATCGTTTCATAGAGGTCGTCCAAAAATATTCGCTATCATAAAAATTGGCAACTTTAATATATAAAATACAGAGAAAAACACCAAATTGTAAAATTAAGCTTCAATCCATCCTGGAGTAAATTAATTAAATTTCTGGGCATAGTCGGAAAATCTGGGGGTTCCTTTATAAAAGGTCGTTTTTCTACTTTATGGAATATATCTGTTATTTAAGCAAGGAGAAGAAAATTCTATAAATAAAAGTTGCTTATAATGTTATTCTCTATAATTTTTGTCATACACATGATTTTATTAAAATTGTCCGTATTCGAGAAATTTGACAAAAAGTGCAAAATTTTAATTTTTAAGAAAATTCTAAACTAAAAGTATCGATCTCTATAAATTTGGTTTTATACATGATTTCTCTAATAGAAAAGTTTGAGGAAAAGTGAAAAATTTTAATATTTCAGTATTTTCGTTGGCAATGAATATACAGGGTGTCCCGAAATTAGACGGTCATATTTTAACATCGTAATCTACATCCTAAAATAGAAGTAAAAGTTCATATAAACATAGGTCCGAAAACGTTTTGTTTTCGAGATACAATATATTACAAGTGAAGTTCTGATAGCACATTTTTGTAAATTATTTCTAAAATTTCTTTAGTCATCGGTTTTTCAAAGTTAAAAAAAATTCTGATTCCACAGGCCTACTAATTATTGTTTACACTTTCGAATAAGATAACATCAACTTATCATGAAATTTTCAAATGCTTTTCTCTTGGAAATTGTGCGTCCTAGCGAGATACAACGAAAGTAGCTTTATTATAAAGAAAGTATTGGTTTTCCAAATTTTGTAGTCAAAAATGTTAAAAACAGTCAACAAAAAAACTTAGGACAATTTAATCCTAAGCCCCTCCCCAATTTACCCACCTATAAAGATGATCAAAAATTAGCTTATAATCTATTAAATAGAGTGTAATAAGTTTAACATTTATACTAAATTTCATTTAGTTATCTTTAAAAGTTTAGAAAATATTTACAAAAATGTGTCTTCACTTTTAACACCCTGTATCTCGGAAACCAAACGTTTTCGAGCCTATGTTTATATAAACTTTTACTCCTATTTTAGGATGTATATTACGCTGTTAAAACATGACCGTCTAATTTTGGGACACCTTGTATATAAAAAATGTTTCGAGTAAGATGTGTGTTGAAAATGTATAAATTTAGTTCATCCTCTAAACATTTACAGGAATAATATAGTAGGTTATACAAAATAGCCGGAAAAAGCCTACAGTAACTAGACACATCATATTTTTAGTTTTAGAAAAAACACTTAAATATAAAGGTTAAATCTGTGTTACTATGGACGTATTACAAAAATAGAAAAGAAGTTACTCAATTCAATTCATTTGGATATACCACATCAATTTAATTTAAGAAACTAACGGCAACAGAAATGGAGAAGCGGAAGTAGACCTAGAAAAAAATTTGTGGGTTTTATAGGATTAGAATACCTGTATAAGAAGAGATAAAACAATAAATTAAATGAAATAGATGATATAAAATACTTATACCAGTATGGAAGAAATGAGTAAACATAGGAGGCATGTCTACACGGCCATAATGATAACGAGAAAGAAGAAACAATTTTATGGAAAAATAATTTAGGAAAGTAATAGAATAATATAAATAATTGGAATGTAATTTTCAACTTCTAGAACCCCTTCTATGTATGAAGGTTACCAATTTATTAGCATATAAGTTAAAAGGAAGTTTTTTTACAATGCAAGTAACTGACGATAACGGTGACACACCCAATGCTGGAAATACATTCATGGTGCTACTGTTAATATACATTATGTGTGACAACAAAAAGAATTTCCAACACGACTACCATAAACTCAACAAGGTCGTTACCAAATATTAACGATCAGGAAATAAACTGTCATGTTAGTTCGTTGCAATATTTTTAATAACGTTTTATTATTAATTAAAATACTTGCTGGTCGATAGACAGGTCATTCTACTTTTAAAGCCACCTGACAAGGTCTATTGATAATCATAAAATCAAAAATCGATTGTTATAAAATTCATAATATATATCATAGTGTGCTATGCAGTGTGTTACAAAAGAAACACAACATTAATAAGTAGTTTTTGTAATAAAATAAAAACCAACAAAATTAACTCGCAAATAATTTTAACTTACAAATTATTTCTCATCATTTTTATATTTTCCTCTCAATTGACTGTTTGTGGTTTTCTACTTAATTATTTAATCCACGGTGACACCGACATCCAATTGTAGTGTTGTGTGATTAAATGTTTTCCAATCATCGTATAGATTACTGGGGCATGCGCTATAAGTTATAAGTTAAATGATTCCACGTCAATGAGTAAACCACTCAGTGTTGACAGTCTAGTACAATTGTACTAGATCAAGTACATTTTCTGAGAATCTGGTACTCTAGTACACTCAAAGCAAAATTTTGTACTTTTCCTTTTTTCAGCGTATGCTTCTGTTTGACGTATAAATATATTATAAATTCTAACGACATATCAAGATGTTAACAAGACGAGGGACTGACAGTTTAGATATGGCAACCCTGTGACCTGCTATCAATGATACATATTCGCGATTCAAGCTAAGTGATACGCCTTCTGGAGGAAATTTGTAGAAGGTCCCTATAAGTAGGATATCGTTCAGTGTTGCCAGATGTAGCAAAATTTCGATACGTCGTCGAATTTTAGCTCTTGGAGAAGTGGATAAGACCTTTTATTTAAGAATCAAAATTTGTGTATAGTAATATGTAATCATACTCTATATTTATTAAGGATTTTTTTATAAAACCGATTTATTATATTGATTTTTTTTAAATTTCAGTTCATTTATTAATTTTTTTTAAAATCAGTTCATCATTTGGCAACATTGGCGTTCGTGTTCATTGTTTACATTTTAATTTGTATCAATTACAATTCGAGTTTTTTCTTACTTTTAAGCTTTAAATTTGTTTATTTCTTATAGTATGTGATAGTGTTTATATTAAAAATGAAATCTGCGAAAAAGTCTCCAGCAAATTGCAATCTATATGGTGTTAATGTCAAAATTAAAACTGAAGTATTCATTATTTTCCAAGTGCAAGTCGTGAAATTTTGTTTTTTACGATAAATGGATATCTACAAATTCACAATATTGAAATTTTGCAAAACTTGTTTAGAATCAAACTGTAATCTGATTTGTGACGGTTTTATTACCATTTACATGTATAAGAAGTACTACATAATTCACTTCATAATATAAGAATAAGTCTAGTAAGATTTTTAAATAAGTTCATCAATAATAAATGTGTGGTACCTGAAATGCCCTTTAAACTACATAAAAAAACATGTCCTGGGTTTAGTAAATACATATTTTTAGATGTTCTTCTAGCAACCAATAGGTGAATATTTCCAACAAATTAAGTCATACACATGATAAATATTATATTTATGATGAAAGCACGAGACTTAAACTTAAATTAGCACTAAATGAAACTCAAAATCACTATTACAATGAGAATATTATCTAAAAACAGTTAAAAAAATCACAAATACATAATCCGCCCAAAACAAACACATGTAAATAAACAAACATCCTACTTATAGGTGACAAATGACAGACGCGCGAAAATTAATTTGAATCGCCAATATAGTTGTATAGATTGCTCAAAGCTCGTTTTGCGAGCGGCCGTATTGCCTCGCAAGTGCTCATTAATCAGAATCAGTTTAGCAAAATTGTGTTTTAAAACCAATTTTCAGCCTTTAAGTAATGTAAAAAATTAATAACCTCCATTTTTTCTTCAAGGCATAAGCTTTTGTTTATTTTTATAAACACGGATGATGAATCTATATAACTATATATATCGTTGACCCTGTCAAATTACCAGGCCCACAAGGTTGCCATATCATAACTTGTCAAAATCCACTGGCAGCCATTTTGTTTGGAATGTCTACTAATTAGACAATCCAATGTCCTGTCAGAATGCTTGGCAAAACAACAAAGTTCGTTGACCTGACTTCATAAATCATATAATTGGTATTCATATAATCTTAATAGATATTAAATTATGCCACTTTTTAACCAAATACACTGAAAAAAACTCTAAACACTCAAAAAAATATAATACAAACTTAGACTAAAAACCTCACTAGAAGTGTTTTTGGCAAGGGAAGCACGTAATACTGTTGTTTTTGCCAAATGTCCACCATTTAAAGTCACGTGATTTGGATTGCCTAATTGTTGAAGTCTCCCTTGTTTGTTGTGTTCGTGTTCTCTTTTTTTTTGTTCTTTAATGATCACACTCCAAAATTCGAAAAATCCAGAACATTTTATATAACATACTGGCTAACCGACCGCCGCACACAGGGGCAAAAAGTATCAAAACTTACCAACAATTCTGGAAAGCATTAAAGCTTATACTTTAGTATTCTGGAATATGTCTAAAGTGTAAATGTAACAAAATAATATCAACAGAGGTATTATTGACACTATACAGGGTGTATCATTATAACTGACCTTTTAAATTAGGTACAGGCTATTTCTTAAAAAGTTGTGAGAAATTTAAGTAGTAAAACAGCTTATTAGGTATAAGTAGATATATTAATTACTATCTTTTATAACAAAATTATCCCTCTTTGAAATTACATTATTTATTGAAGACAAAAAAAAATAAAACACTACAGAACATTTTGCTACAGGACACACTTCAAATATTATCAAAATACTAAATTAACGTTTTAATTCAATCAAAATTACAATCCAAAGCGTAATCACTATCAGAAACATGACTAATTTGGTCATCAACATCCGGTGATAGAAGCATGGATAAAGCTTCGCTAGAAAAATTATTTTTTCTTTAATTTTGAGTTTTTTTAATACCAGTAATAACAGGATTTGAAGAGAGAAGATGCCCCTTGAAAACATCTTCATTAGTTTTCTTTCGAGCTGTTTTTCTGGCGAAGCTTTCTCTAAATTTTTTACAATCCTTGTTTCTACTTTCTGCAGCCTCTTCTGAGATCTGGTCAACTGGAAGAAGAACGAAACGATTCATTTCTGCACCTGAATTAAAAATAAGTGAACTGTTGGCGTCATATAATACCAAGGATATTTATCCATGAGTAATTGTGCTTTCCAGGCAATTCCTTCCAAAATTACACTTAATTTTTTAAAGACATCCATTTGTGTTATTTTAGAGGAGACTTGCCGTATTATCATCATTGCTACTTCCGTATACCGGTTTTGGTTGATCAATTATTAATCCTAATTCCTGTTTAAATTCTCTTTTCTTTATCAATAGTGTTTCTAACCTTTTACTGGGAGTTTATATGAAATGTGCCAAATATACTCAAAAAACTATTATATTATTAGGGCCACATGTAAGCTTGACTTTATATGTCCTTTTCTCTAATTATATTGATTACCAGATAAGTTCACTTCCACTAAAACTGAAAGTGCCTCATCTGGTGGCAATTGTGTTTTAGTATCTGAGGTCATAATTTTATTTAAACAATTATATATTCAGTAGCTCTCGCAGGATTCTTATTAATTTCTTGTAATAGTTTGGAGGCTTGAACATTACCAGATTTTCATTTGAGCCACATAACAGATAACCTCGACCGAATTTTCCTTGTGCAAATCAGCAGTTTTCTGACGCTTATTCCTTTCTAAACTAAATGAAAAATCAGTCAACGGTCGGCCAATTTTTAATTGATCTAAAGCTTGTGTATAGTTGGTAAAGGCCCCTTTGGTATCTAGCCAGGTTTTACTGCTTTCAGAAAAAACTAACGTAACTCTGCAAACTTATTGCCATTTTGTTTTAAAATCAAAAATAAATTTTGAAATTTGGTTTGAAATAATTTGAAACTTGGGCAATTTGTTAAATTTCTTATGTATTCTTTAAGATTATGTACATTATCTTTTGTTTTTTGAAGAATATTCTTCAATCTGACAAAAACTAAAATCAACGTACCGATATTTTTTTTTAATTTATGGCCTTGGCATTGCCAATTGGCCAGACCGGTAAATTTCGATTTAATTAGGGTTTTTCATAAGCTGTATATTATAGACGAATAAGTGTAATAACTTGGATCACGCATGAGGTAACAAAACATGAATTAAAAAAAATTATAAAAAAAGTTGCCCGACTGCCAGTTCTAGTAATAGGGTTACAAAAATATCACTTTCTTGCGCCTGCCTAAGATACGGCATTATAAGCAAAAAGTAGCAGCTAATCGCAATACCACTATAAATAAGAATGTTCACAAAAAGAAACTATGCCAAAATCTACGCTGAATACGGCAGAATTTGCTACTTTTTGTCTAAAAGAAATCCTAGGTCTGAATAAATTTGTTAATTTTTGCAGAACTCATGAAAATGCCTCCTTGGAATAAAAGTAAAATAAAGCAATACATTTTTTTATACAATAATAATCTACTTACCACAACGATTATTTTACACAATTATTATCAAAGTTAATTCGATTATTATAGCACAAAGAGTAGTCCGAATTTATTAATAATAATTGCACTCAAAAAATTACAGAAATATACGCATTTAAGACGCTATTTTTGACAAGCTTTATCTTTTGTTTTATCACACAGACAATCCAAGGCTAATGTGACTTGGAAAGAAGGATTTATTGCAATAGGTTTATCGTGGTTATTTTTATCAGTTACCTAAATTTTGGTTTTAGAGTTTTTGGTGAGTTTTATCAAACGTGGCCCTTCTGTGCGCCGGCGGTGCTTGCATTTGTTGAAAAGAAAACCGTCTTCCGGCGGCATGGTCTTCTTCAGGAAAGCCGCCGCAAATCTAAACTGATTTGTTGATCAGGGCGGCATGCTATCAGTGAATTAAAAAATGCCGCCGGACGACGGTCTACTGTATTTAAAACATTGAATGCCGGTGGTAAGAAAAAATACTTGTAAAATCGTCTACATTTTTGTGGCAAATGATCATATGTCGTACGCGTTTTATTTGTACATCGGTCTCCTTTTGACAGAGTAGATGAGCTGTGTCCAGGCCGTTGGTGTTTATGCCGGTCAGCGTAGCCAGATATGGATTGAAATTTTAAGGTGGCGGCGAAGCCGCCACCCTACGGAAAGTCGTTGCTTCGTCTTTTTGTTGTCACGGCATTATTATTATTTGTTCATGTATGTGAAATTTGCTTCTAAGGTTTATAAAATACTACTGCTAGTCACGGCGTAAATGAAAACAAACAAATCGCATTGACACAAACACCTTCCACCAAAGCAATTACAAATAATTAGTGTTGTTCCCGATACGCGAGTTTTTTCCGGAGGCATTTAATGTTTCAAATACTGTAGACCGTCGCGCGTCGTCCGGCGGCCTTATCAATACTCTGATAGCCTGCCGCCCTCATCAACAAATCAGTTTAGATTTTCGGCGGCTTCCTTATATGTGAGAAGACCATGCCGCCGGAAGACGGTTCTCGTTTTATTAAATTCAACTACCGCCGGCGGTCGGCTAGCCAGTGCGTTTATATAATCTGGTGCATTTTTATGGAATCTGGTTCATTTTTTTGATAAATCTGGTACATAACAAAAATATATTCTGGCATCACTGAAACCACTGAGGATGCAGGTGTAGGAAAAGGAGGATGTATTAGGATTTCTTGAGGATGTACAAGGCTGTATGAAAATGTGCGAGGATTTGCAAGGATTTATGAGGATTTCTCGAGGATGTATGATGATTTATTGAGGATGCACAAGGATATAAAAAAATTTTACATGAATTTATTAACCACAAAGCTTTAAAAAAATTTAAATTGTAATAACAAATAGAAATAAAATGTTTTAAAATTTATTCTAAGTATAACAAATTAATATAGATGTACTCCCAATTCATAGGCAAAAAGCTCCCACGTAATGTTTAATTTCACCAAACAACGTAGGTTCAAAAACAGAACCAAAGATGTTTACAAAAAAAATGTCAGCACTAGCATACTTGTTATCTTGTTAATAAAATTTGAATAGCACAATCATTCCGTGCTTTTCTGATGATTCTACTTTTAACTTTACGTAGAGGTGGATACATAATGAAAACATTTTTATTTGTCAGGAAATGTTTATACATAAATAAAAGTTTCTGCATAAAACATATATGGACATCTAAAGTAGTGGTTTGTGCAACAAAAGTGAATATCGCACGAAAATGAAGTTTGAGTCCGGCTTCGTAGGTGGAGTGCTCAATCGACTGAGTGCGATACAAACAATCCACTCGAGTTGTATATTATATTTTTTCTACGACCACAAACGAAAATCTACAAATTAAAAAAGTTATTTCAGGTTATTAAGACAAAATAACTAATTTTAAAATAATTTATGATTTTTACTAATTTATAAAATAAAATAAACATGAAAAAGAAGATTTAATTTAATTAGCCGCCAGCCCAGATTCGATCCCAGCTTTTCGCGTCGAAGGCAGATGCTCTGTCATCATCTCCACCGCCACTTTTTGGATTTTTGTTTTAATACTCGTAATTAAATTAGTTTCATATAGTTCGATTAAAATTTACTTTTTTTTTAAATGTGGACCAAATAAAAAGAAAAATGCTATTATTTATCGATTCTATACAAAAATAATCTCAATAACTAAAAAGTATGCTAACAATTATTTTGACAGAATTGTCACTTATTTAAAATTTAAAAATAATAGTAGTGGTGGATTTAATTTTTTTGCACTGTTCTCACTACCTAGAATGGATACGAAATATGTTCAGTTGAACGCAATAGCATACTTTTTCGTTTTGTAGTCTATGCGTAGATTAGCAAATATCCTTGTGGGCGTAGAAAAACTAATTTGAGCACGATATCATGGTAATACAAAAAAAATAATGTCAATAAAAAAATGTTCCATGTTAGACACTGATGTTAATGTGCAAACAGCCTTTTTTGATAGTTGCAGAAAAAAAATAAATTGCGTTTTATGATAGAAAAGCAAAATTATTTATGTATTTTAAAAAGTTGCATCCATTGTTATGAGAGAATTATTTTTTCCTACTACCACTTAGGAAAGCGACACCTATCGCACTATTTAGGTCTTATGGGAAGTGCCCTAAATCACACGCGTGTGTATAAATCTACTTTCCACCCGTGTGTGAATATGAATCTTCTTTCCGGATAAGCTGTCAAATATGCCAGAATTTTAATTTCTATTTTTATTGATGTAATGTCAATTTTAATAGTAAAATTTATTTGATGATTAAATTGTTAGTATTAATTTTTAAATCTAAAAATGAATAACTACTTACATTATTTTTGCTTTTTCCTGATTCATATACAAATTTAATTAGATAAATCAAAGGACATAACCGTAATAGCGTAGATCGTATAGTGACTTTTACAACTTGGTATTTCGCAACCATTTTGTGACGGTAGTTCAATTTTCGATTAATTATATTTCTTTTATTTGTTTATTTTAAAAAATATGAAAATTGGAAAAATACGAATATTGTTGTTTATTTATTTAAAATACATGTCAATTGACCATAATATAACCCCTACAATTATTCTTTTCTCTATTTATTTTGTACTATTTTAATTACTGTCCAGAAAAAAAACATGAGTAGAGAAGTGGGTAAAAAAAATTTTTGTTAAAAACTAAACTAATAAAAAACATTAATGTATTCTAATATTTTTGATCCTAATGATATTTTATCTTTATTATCTTATGAAATTGTTTTTTAAATGGAATCACAATATTTTAAATTTCGATAAAACGCTTTAAAAATTATTCAATAAGGCATTAAAAAAAAAACAAATCTAAAACCAGTCACATCTTGATGGAACCTTTATAGCCAGATTTCCTAAATTTTTTGATAAAATTCTTTTGTGGTCGTAGGAAAAGTATTGTACATCCTTGTGTGCCACTGATTTTTCACACTCGCGTGATTGCCGCACCCGGCTTATGCCTCGTGCGACAATATTTCCCACTCGAGTGATAAATGTCACTTTTCACACTCGTAATGTAATATACTATATTCAACTTTTAGAATATTTTTTTCTTTAAAGTACCTTGTATTTCACCGATTTGTAGCGCTTAATATTACTGTTTATGGTTAGAGTGAAAAAAAGTAAAAAAGCGTTAAAAAAAGTGCCATAACGTTAACTTTATTTCACGCTTTTCATAAACTAATACAGTTTATTAGTGCAATTGGTCCACCCCCCTTTACCGAAAAAAAAGAAAGAAAATATCGAGTCACCTTTGACTTTGACATTACATGAACTGTAACCAAACAACTGGACAAAATTAACGTACCATTTAACGCACCACTTATATTTTGCTCGATAATCTTTATTTATTAATAAATTACTGTACGACAAGTAGGCCATGGACCTTGTTTGACAATGACAGTTGTTTTTTAAGCTAGCTAGTGTCACGTAATACCTTGTTTTGACAGTAATTCGTATTAAACCTCGTTTTAGACTAAATTTGTGTTAACATTTTCTTAAAAAGTGCTGATTAAAGCAAAGTTTCTGTTAGAAGCAAGCTGTTGATTGTAATTGTTTTTATTACATGCATGTATGGAAGGTCATTTGAGAGAATATCAAGTAAAAAAAATGAACCGTTAAAGAAATCTGTCACTGGAGAAGGCAGTTCGAGCATCGGTTAGAAGACGTTTACATGAAACAGGATTAAGCAACAGAAGATCATCCATAAACCCTTGCTTACCAGAGAACACAAAGTTCAGATATTAAATTTTGCAAGCCTACATCAGAATTGGACCATCAATGATTGAAATCGGGTTCTGTTCTCTGATGAAACTAGAGTTAGCCTTAAAGCTCCAGATGGACGTGAGCATGTCTGGCGAAGACAAGGAGAAAGATTAATTAAAGTGGTGCGTTAATTTTGTTCAGGAGTTTAATTTGACGTTAATAGATTTGTTTATAGTATAAATAATTTGATTTGTTTTAATTTAGTAGTTGTTCCTATTATTATTATGAATGGGGAAGATTCCGTGTTTGAAATATGTACTCTCGAAAAAATCATAGAAAAGACAAATGTGGCCACATTAAATTTGCTGCCGGACAAATATAAAGAAAATTATGTAAACGAATATGAAATGACGGAACTAGGATAATATTCATAGCTTTACAAAGCGGGTGCTATTAGTTTTTTTTGAAGAAAGGTTTAGAAAAATCAAGTCTTCTACATTATGGTCCAGCTATTCTAAAAGCAACCTTAATTATTAATGATAAAGTACCTAGATATAAATAGATATTCTAAACTAATAGCATTTCTGAAGGAATTTAATTAAAATATTCCAAATTACTATTTTAATTTTATTATTTGTATAGGGGTGTAGAAAAAATAATGTATACAACATTACCACTTCATGCACTTGTTGCATTATCTATTTCAATTATTAAGTAACTTTCTGAGAAAGTTAATATTACCCTGTGGGTACTTCTAGCATATAAAAATGAATTCTTATACTAATGATAAGATTTATTTTGAGCCTTAACACATTTACAATATTAAAACTTTACTCCGAGCTTTACTCCAATCATAAATTGACTAAGCAATCTTCCAACTTTCATCACACAAACATTATTTATATTTCATGATCAAAGTAGAACATGTTATTAAACTTTACACTTGATTATGTATTATTTATTTGAATGTAGCCTGAAACAAATTATCTTCAAATCTTTTAGATAAGCATCATCTGCTGTAATGATAGTCTAGAGTCGATTAAAATAGTGCCTAAAACGAAGTGTCTAACATTGACGTGTAACCTACTTTGCGTTATTACGTTATTACGAGTATTATCATTAATAATTTTTTATTATAAATCTAAATTAAATCTAGATTTTGATTTTGAAATTGTAAAATAACTAAAGTTATAAAAAATGTTGGTATTTAGGAAAGTTTTGACTTTTCGGTTTTGTGAGAAAACTGATTAATACATTCAGAGTCACTTATTAATAATTATTTAATTAATTAAATGAACTGGAAACCACTATGCACAGATCTTACTCTTTCAGTTATCGTCCTGCAGTGGGCAATGAAAATAGGTATTTATGATATAAGTGCTAAAAGTGATATTTTATTTTGTAATAAAATCACTTTTAGTATATCATACACTATTTTTTCTACAAACACCATTAAAAGTCCAAATTAACGCATACCCATTTTACATTAATTAATTGATAAAATAATAACCTCGAGATTATCAGTTTTGAATCCAATTTCATCTAATCTATTCATAAAACAAGTTGCCAAGGTAAACAAAAACCGAATTTGTTGATTTGTCTTTATTGACAACTAACGTCAATAAATCACGAATTATTCTTTCTCGTTTCTTCGTTTCTCGATGGAAAGTTATCAAGAAAATGAATTTCTACCGCCGGAAATTGAAGAAGCTGCCAATAAAGCTGCTTTTGAATTATTGCCTAGTAAGTCAAAGCAACAGTATGAGTTTTCATTACGCATTCCAAACTGAATGGCTACCAGTGGGTTTTGACAGGTGATATGGCAACCCTGTAGGCCTGGTGATTTGACAAGGTCAATGGAATAGATAGTTACATAGATTGATCATCCATATTTTTCAAAATAAACATAAGCTTATGCCTTGAAGTAAAAATGTAAGCAATTATGTTTCTTAAATATCTAAAGGATAAAAATTGGTTTTAAAACACATTTTTACTAAACCGATTCAAATTAATAAATATTTGTCAGGCAATATGGCCGCTCGCAAACGGCCAGCTTTGAGCAATCTATATAACTATATATGTATCATTGACCCTGTTAATGACAACATGACAACAGGGTTGCCATATCTAAACTGTCAGTCCCCACTGGTAGCCATTTGGACAGTTCGTTGGAATGCCTAATACGATCGTTTCTTGAAATGGTGCGATCAGAATGTCAGTGGCAAGGAGGTCAGTGAAAAAGTGCTTCTTGCATACTTTGAAGAAAAGTCCAAAATATGGAAATCGTCAACGCTTTGGTCGAATTACTCTATATTAAAGTACACTAGTGCTAAAAGTGATTTACTTTTAACACCAGTGTCATAAAATGGCATTTTAGACACTCACAGCTAGCGTTAAAAATTATACTTTTACTGACGTTTGTAAAAAAAATATTTTATGAATATTATATGTTATTTTTATGTTCTATAAATATGCTATATGAATGTTATATATGAATGATATGTTATATGAATGGTACAAGAATGGTATATGAAAGTTAAAGGAATGTTATATGAATAATGTTATATTAATGTTATATGAACGTTATATAAATGTTATATGAATGTTATAATAATATGAATGTTATTGCTCCATTATTGCAACTTTAATTTTTGCATTAACATTAAATTAATAGTACGTTAATAATCTAGAAAATATTTGGATGTGTTTTATAGATCGAAAGGCGTTACATTTTTTAAAACTATCACTCTTAACTTTGTTGATAAACTGCTGTAAATATTTATTATATTTTGATATAGAATTGAGTAGTTGTACTAATTTTGAATTTAGAATTCAGTATATTAAAGTTTTTTATTTAAAACAACTTTTTTCTGAAAACATGTAAAAAATATCGAGACACTAAGAGCTCTTTCAGACGAGGATACTGTATGCAGACACACGTATCCGAGATACAGAATCGCGTTCGAAAACTTGGGCTCTATCGAATTCATGCATCTCTTCAATCATTACTAAAATAGTCACAGTGGCGTGCATAGGTTTAAATTATGGATCAAGAAGAGGGTACACATAAAGTGCGCATCATATGGGATTTTTTTTCTAAATGCTGTAGATTAATTTAAAAATGATAATGAATGACATGAAAATGGCCAATCACGTGATTTTTGTAAATGTCAAAATTGACATTTTTTCCCAAAATTGCAAAAAATGGCATTGATTTTTAAAATTTGTAGAAGTGCCTTAACAAAAAAACCTTAAAAGAAGCGCTTCGCGTAAAAAATTATTTCATGCAGTAACCTTGAAATGAATTAGTAAAAAAAAATAAAAAAAAACGAAAAACTTTTAAATTGGTAGATGGGTGAAAAAAATTAAAACAAACAAATTTTTTGGACATTTCTCGAAATTTTGAAAAATAGGGTCATATTTTTGCAATTTTTAGGAAAAAAAGTCAATGTTGACATTTACAAAAAGTCACAGGTAATTGACCATTTGCATGTCATTCATTACCATTTTTAAAGCAACAAATGATAGTAAAGTCAAAATTTATTTATATCATTTAGAAAAGAAAAATTCCATATAATGAGCATTTTATGTGTAACACTGTATATTAAGATAAAATTATAATACATTTTTCGGTGTCAAAAAATTTATTCTCTATCACAATTTTATAGACAGTTGAATTTGTAAAGAAAAATATCCTGCGCCTACGATATAATCTCCGTTGCAAATGTATCCATGTCTAAAAATGTTCATATATCGTAATAGTAATTCGCATTTAGCCTCGAGCGGCTGAAGGTGCCGAGATACAGAAATTACGCATCCCGTTACAGTATGCGTCTCCCATACCGTGTGAACAGGTCTATTTGAATGTATGTTCAGCCTGAATCTCGGATACGCGTATCTCGCATTAAGTATCCTCGTTTGAAAGAGGTCTAAGATATTTGGCCACTTTTGGTAACAAGGAATATTTTTATCAGTTGAGTTTAGACCAGTATTTTCCCTTCTTTTTTATATCCCCTATGTAACGTTGATCTACATAATTTTAATATTTAAAAATAGAATTATTACTGAGTGGCATTGCTATCACGTCCTTTGCTTATTTTAACTATTGGCTGACAGAAATGAATATAAAATAAATTAAAAACTAAAAATAAAGCAGGTGTTAAAATTAATGTAAATTAAAGTTAATGTTGACTAAAAAATGCATATTTAATAAATGTATGTCACATATTCAGCTTACCGCAAATTAACATATTTTTTCCATTTGACAAATGTGTTATGCTTCTAAAACTGAAATACGAGTGAATAAAAATAAAAAACCAAATTTACCACTACTGTTGTTGCACAAACTACTATTTAAGTCTATTATTTACTAGTTGTTACAAGTTACTAGTTTTTCTTCTTTTTTTACGTCCTTTGTGATGTTTGTATTAATTTATAATTTCTTCAGACTCGATCAAGTTTGTTAATATTAAATTTTAACTATTTGTTTTGATTTTTCGAATGAAAATAAATTATTTGAAACGAATATTTTCAGCTTGTTAACACACCTCAAAAATTTAATTTCTACATCAAAATTTAAGTCAAACCTTGCTAATCATGCTATTTGAAAGTATTAGACGTTCATTATTCCCACTTAAAAAGGACGTGATATTTTACCACATCATAATAATAAAAATGAAAATACCTTAAAAAGGTTATAAGCAATTATAATGATTGTAATATAGTTTAATAATATAGCTACAAATATTTCGTAATATTTCAATTTGTAATTATTTATTGTTTATGTTAACTGATCGAAAGGAACTTGAAATTTCGCAAGAAATATTTAGTTTTCACTTTGAACTCATAATTAGGATGCACAATGGAATAGAGGCGAAACTCAAATTCACAATACCCAATAATTTATTTTCTTTTTAATTTAATATATTTTTGTTGGGAGGGAAGGAATTAAAAAGATTAAAAGTACATGCCTGATAGATACATGCTATTACTACTAGGAAAACATAAAATTATTATGAGCCATTTATATACATATCGAACAAGCAAAAACTCATTAAATGTAAAAAATACCACTCAAAATTTTTAAAACCAAAATTGTTTTATTTTCCACGTGCTTATTGTTTATTATGTTTTGGATTTGGTTGTCATAACGCTGTCCCACTTTAAAACTGTAACATTTCGAACGTTTTAGAATTTGAGATAAGAATGTATTCTTAGCAAGGAGGACATGATCTGTACAGTTCAACAATAATTCTGTAGGAACAAAATCTTTTGAAATATGTGTTGAACTGTATAGATCTTTTTTTGAAAATTTGAATAAAAAAAATATTCCGACGAATTGAGAACCTCCTTCTTTTTTTTTTGAAGTCGGTAAATTATCAAAAACCAATTCAATTATATACAGGATGTCTGTAAAAGGTCTTTACAAAAACATACCACATATTCTTTAGACCAAAATAAGTCGATTTAAGTAACATTACCTTAGTACACAGTTGCTTCGTTTGGGCTCCAGAGGGCCTTGAAGTTACAATTTTTAAATCGTTTTTCCCATATAAATTTAAAACGGCATATGCGATTTTGTTGAAATTTAGTATAATGGTAGAGTTTTATGTGCAAAAAAATGGTATTAAAATTTTGTCCGATAATTATACATAGGCGTAGAACTTGATTTTTTAAATAATTGCACCTTTAAAAATTCTACGCCAATGGAAGAAAAGGAGTTTGAGTATAAAATTTAGATTGCGCAACTCATTTACTTTAAAAAAGGTACTCTTGATAAGACTTGATTACTCTCATAGTTTTGACGAAATTTGCATTTTAGTAATTTTAGAACATAAACAATAATTATTAAAATACAAACTTTGTCAAAACCATGAGAGTAAATCGAGTGTTATCAAGGGTACTTTTTGTAGTAAATGAGTACCCAATCCAAATTTCATACTCAAACCCCTTTTTTGCCATTGGCGTAGAATTTTTAAAGGTGCAATTATTTAAAAAATCAAGTTCTACGCCTATGTATTATTATCGGACAAAATTTTATACGATGAAAAACATAAAAATGTACTTTTTTCATATCTTCTTCAACACCTCTAATCGAGACTTTTAACAAAAATACTCGATTCTTGCCATGTACGATTTTTTGAGGAATATTAATTATTTGCCTGCAATACGTATACAAAAACATTTATTGTTAACGATTGAAAGTGTTCTATCTGACTCAATAATTAAAAAAACAAATGCGTGGTTTATTAATATGGCTGTACAATATATCAATGCAGAATATACCGATATGTTACTGACATTAGGATTTTGTGAAGGAAATGCTCGAGAGAGTGTCAGGGTGTACTCTGAAAGGTTTCCAAATCGTCGTGTACCTAGCCAATCAACTTTTGTTGCTATTGAGAGACGTCTTCGGGAGACCGGTTCCTTTGCTCCCAACACTGTTGATAATGGAAGAGAACGTTTTATAAGGATTCCTGAAGTTAAAGAAGACATTTTAGAACGTGTTGAAGAAGATCCAGAATTAAGCACCAGACGAATTGGAAGGGAACTAGGAGTAAGTAAAGATGTTCATAAAGTGCTTAGAGAACAATTGCTATATCCATACTATAAGAAGCCAGTACAAGAATTATTAGTCCATGATCCTCAAATTCGTTTGGGTTTTTGTCGATTTGTTAATATGCAGAGGGAAAGAGATCCAAACTTTGTCAAGAAAGTTCTCTTTACCTATGAAGCGGGTTTTACAAGAAGAGGTATAACTAATACCCATAATGAACATGTTTATGCCGTTGAAAATCCGCATGCAATAAAGGTAAACCATTTTCAGCACGAATTCAAAATTAATGTGTGGGCTGGAATAATTGGTAATTTTATTGTTGGTCCTGTCATACTTCCACGAAGATTAACTGGAGAAAATTATTTCGATTTTCTACAAAATACGTTGCCAGAATTGTTAGAAGATTTACTTCTCCAACTTCGGAGAGATATGTGGTTTATGCAAGATGGAGCTCCACATTTTTCTTTAAACGTTAGAAACCACTTAAATGAACAATATCCACACAAATGGATAGGCAGAGGTAATGACGCACCTGTAAACTGGCCACCACGTTCCCCAGACCTAACACCGATGGATTACTTTTTATGGGGACATCTGAAATCCACAGTTTACAGGGAATCTGTAGAAAATGAGGAACAACTCTGGCAACGTATTCAAGAGGCAATAAACAATCTTAGAGGTGATGAAAAAGTTATGGAAAGGATACATTTTAATTTTCTTCGACGTATAAATCTTTGTATGCGTGAAAATGGTGAACATTTTGAACAATTTTTGTAAAATCTCTATTTTGATTATGTTGTAAATAAATATTTTTGTGAAACCTATACACTCTAAATTATTAAAACAGAAATTTAGCGAAAACCATGAGAGTAATCAAGTCTTATCAAGAGTATCTTTTTTAAAGTAAATGAGTTGCGCAATCTAAATTTCATACTCAAACTCCTTTTCTTCCATTGGCGTAGAATTTTTAAAGGTGCAATTATTTAAAAAATCAAGTTCTACGCCTATGTATTATTATCGGACAAAATTTTAATACCATTTTTTTTGCTACATAAAACTCTACCAATATACAAAATTTCAGCAAAATCGCATATGCCGTTTTAAATTTATATGGGAAAAACGATTTAAAAATTGTAACTTCAAGGCCCTCTGGAGCCCAAACGAAGCAACTTTGTACTAAGGTAATTTTACTTAAATCGACTTATTTTGGTCTAAGGAATATGTGGTATGTTTTTGTAAAGACCTTTTACAGACACCCTGTATAATAATAAGTCAAAATAATAAAAAATAAGCACGAAACTGTATGATGAGTTCTAATACGAAAGGTCCGAGATGAAGCCAGTCAAGTTTATTTTATTTTATATTATACTTACCACTATTTTAATGTATTAGAAAAGTTCATAAAAGTTCATACCGCAGCCCGCTGGCCGCATGCGGCCCGCCATCGATAGTTATGCAGCCGCCAACGACTTTTTATCATTGTAATTCATACTATTAAAACAAAAAAAATTGTGTTAATAAGTATTGTTTGTAGTGACCCGTCCTTGGCTTATAATTGTATCAAGTGGTCCCTGAATTTAGCATGTTATGGAAAAAATATACTGCATAACTCAAGTAGATTGTCCATCATATCCATTCTTGTTGCACAAACTACTTTTTTTTTAACTAATCCCATTTTATCTTGTTACAGGAGAATGAATAGGCCGTTAGGCCTTTGGATACTTTTATCAGCAGGTACGTACATAGCGTAATTAAGAATATGCAAATACATAGACCTATTAAGTTTTTGCCGGATTACTACGAAAAACCTTTGTTTTTTTTTAATATTTGAGTTTTTAGGCTAGCAGTCAGTGAATTTTTTAAACTAGAACTGTAACATAATAATTTGTTCTCAATTTGTTTTCAATCAATATAAATACATGTTTGCTAACTTTAAAATGTGTTTGTCAATTAGAGCAAATCTTGGCAAACATGCCTCGCCTACTGTTTAAAGTATATCACTAAACACAAAGTAATACACGTACCAAATTATTATTTAATAATCCGATAGTTATGGCGTAATAGTCCTGCATAACTGAGTAAAAGTCAGACTATTTCCGAATCAAGGCGTATGAAATGGAAAGTCTATTATAATTTGACTGCTTTTATTTGGGACATGTATGTTTTGTTGATATCCGTTGCTAAACGCCTCTGTGCATGATTTCAATTAATTTCTTCATACTTTCTTGATTTCAAGAATTTTGTTTCATTTCGTTATTTTATATTATATGCTTTGCGTTTAAATGAATAGTTTAGTCATACTGAGATAACCTAATTAAATTGGTGATAAGGTTTAAATAATAATGATTCCAGATTGAAAGATGATCCATCTTCTCAAATGTGGTAACGTTATTTAAAGGAATAAAAACAATTTCAAATGAAATGAATTTTTTTTAATAAATTCAAATGTGACTAGTTTCTACTTTAAAGCTATCAGCAGACCTGCAATATAAATTTTTACGCTAAAATAAGATACTTCACAAAATATGTTAATACGTACAAACTAATTAATTAAAAAAAATCCTCATATTTACATGTAATGTTGATTTTTAATTAACAAGTTTGTAAGCATTAACGTATTTTGTAAAGTGTGTTACTATAGCGCATACATTTGTATTACAGGCCTGATGATGGCTTTAAATCCGAAACTATTTAAAAAATAGGCTGTCACGAAATAGCGCTGAACGAAATAGTGCTGTTGTTTGAGCGCTTGATCAAAATAGCGCTGAACAACATAGCGCCTAATCAAAATAGCGCGTGCACGTATCAAAAGAACGTCAATCAAAACAGCGCCCTATTAAAATAGCGCCTTTTAGAATAGTGAGAATTGAAACAGGATGACTCTATCACGAAATAATGCCGAAGCAAATAGCGAGTTTTAAAATAGCGCTATTGTGTTTACATAAATTCCTAACCAATGTCGCGCGGGTGGCTTCGCAAAAAACTTATATATAAAATGAAAAAAAAAAACTAAACTAACCTATGCGATCTGAAGCCGTTTTTTATTTTTAATTATCTCATTTTATGCATAAGTTCGTTGAATCTTAATGTTTCACCTCATATTGTACGCATCCATGTAGGCATCCTTTTGTCACTTGACCTACCTTAACACATAATGCTTCAACTTATCCTAAGTAAGGAGTATCTGATCATTTAATTCATTTATTGGAAGAGGCACGGACAGTGTTGCCAGGTCATAATATTTTTTTTTCAGTATATTGCCTGTCTAAAACTCAGTAGAAATCAGTAGGCAAATGAGTTGCCTAATTAAAGGGACAAAAAATGTTTTAACTTTGCAGTGGTTTCTCTTCCGATTAGCGCAAACCTTAATTATACGTATTTTACAATGGTTTGACTTGTTAGAATGTTAGACTATAAAAATTAACAACCAAATCATATTAACCATAGAAAATCAAATACCAGTAAGCACTATTTAAAAAATAGTTTATTAATGAATGGAACATCATTTAAAAATATATTACATATTAAAAATAAAATAACTCAAACAATAAACAAACACTAAAAAAATATATTCTAATCGAAATCGGAGTCAGAATTAGTCCACTCATTATCTTTTGTTTTGTACATTGTTACCTTCTTTCTAGATTTCTATGTTGTTAATTATTTAATAAGTAATTTAGCTCAAATTACTGATATGTGTGGATTAAAAAAATTGACCAGGACAAATAAAATTAGAGTAGCTTGACCTGTTTGCGGGCCAAGATCGACTTTAAGATAAAATGAAAGATATTCAAATAAGACAACAACAAAAAAGTTGAGCGCCGCCAAGTTTTTCAGTTACTGGAAAACTTATCTGATTTTAAATGTCCCGTTTGAGTCTACAAATTAAATAGTGAATAGAGTTGAATCAATGAGTGAGAAAATTTACTGAAGATACTTCGATAAATGGTGGTATTTTAGTACGTAGGTACGGTACTTCCCTTTTTTTATAGCTAGAGGCAACTAGGAGCTTCCTGGAGGAGCTTGGAGCTTCTTAATACGTTTTCATGGAAGAGCCTAGAGCTTCTTAAATGATCTTAGAGCTTCTTCTTAAAGACAGTACTTGAGTACTTGGAGGTAAAGTAGCCTCTTCTTGTTGGCAGTACTTAGAGGTAGAGTAGCCTCTTCTTGTTGGAGACAATATTTGGAGGTATAGAGTACTCTTCTTGGAGCCACTGACAATTATCCCAACGTTCACACTTAATAAACACAAATAGAGAATTAAAGAATTAAGGAAAACTATTCATAGTAGGCACATTTATCGGTACATCCGACACATTGAACTCGATACATCAGAAAGAGCGATTGATTCTCAGCGAATCGGTTTTGTGACGACGTGGATGCCCAAAGAAACTAGATTTCGTGCGCAAACGGTGCTTTGCGTAAAAATCGATAATGGCAGAGCAGTGGTCCTATATTGTGTGTTAGGAGGGGTTATGGAGAAGTTGTTGTTAAAAATAAATTTAAAATGAATTAAAAATTAATTTCACGTAACAACATGTTATTATTTTTATTAAGCGCTAGAAGATCTGAAAACTGTATAGTACAGTAATTAGCATTTCTACTCCTTAAGTAAGTTTTTACATGTAAATTGCCAACAATACTCGCCATGGAGAGCTTATTTCTTTGGTTGGCTGTACGTTAAAACATCATCAGCCAGAAAACCACAACAATTTTTATTTTTATATACCAATCCACAATGTACACTGCATGGTATACAACTCGAAACACAACGACACAACACAAGCTGTGTACGCCGAGGATTCCCTAGAAATTCCCAGGAAAGCTATAAAACAACACAGCTTACTGTCCGTTGCCTGCTACTGTGCGCCAGGCTGACAGGGCTAAATGGCCCGTTCAAAGAGTGCACAAGTAGCGTGTATTGCTGTGATTTTTTTATTACTTGATTTGTTTTTAATTATGTGATTATAATTTGAAAAAAAATCACAAAAGGCGGATAATGAAAAATAATATTGAAAACGGCTTTTTTCAGTAGAATTTACATTGATATCAGTATATTAGTAGACCAATAACCAAACCAGTAGATCTACTTAAAAATTAGTAGACCTGGCAACACTGGGCACGGATTACATGGAGTTATGCACCACTGCAAATATTTACCATATTGTAAAATATTTGAATTGTGTGTCTGTTGTAACGAAGTCACTATATTTTAATATGAATTAATGATAATAATGTAAATTTTAATTAATTTCCGTGGAAGTGCGCTTTAAAGGTATGTTGGATTCCCTAGTCATTGTCGGCTCGCAGTAGCTCAGCGAGCCTTCCGTACTTTAAAATATTCTCATTTGTACTGTAAAATCATGTTCGTATTCAAAGACCGAATTTCATGCAAAACTATCTAAATTATTTGCAAAGATGTGCGATGGTCATTTTTTGTTGTTATTAGTAGTAAATAGTCCGAAAACTGGTGGTGGCTTCTCCCACTCCGAACTGGACGACGTGCAGCGCTTTAGCTGAAAAGGCATAAGTACGAGTGAAGCAAAATGTTTTGGCTCTCACTTCTTGACCACCGTAGTGTCTTCTAGTTCCTCCGAAGATCTTCATCTATACGAAATTGCCGTTCCCGTCTCGCCCTCTAGCTGAGTATTCATTTTTTTTTTATTAATTATTGTTAATTAAATTATCGCGATCTAGCGTTGTCAAACCTCCCTTGGTTGAGTCATTTGCGGATCTCCTGAATAAGCTCTGACCCATGAAGCTTTACAACCGACCGTCCCGTATAGTATTCCTAGCTGTCGAGAGTAATATTGTTGCGAAACTCGGCCGAAGACCTCGAAAATTCACTGACCACGTGCCGATCGAATACCCAGTGTAGTGCATTAATTCTATTCCTCGTAAAATTTAATTTCCCATATACCCGAACGACGTAAACTTCAATATTATTTTTTAAACTTTAGTATCACTAAATCGTCGTGCATCATTGATTTACTAATCGAAAAGGTTTTCTTTTACACATAGAAGGCTCCGAAAATTCCGTTTTGACCATTTTCCGTGTCATAATCATTCAACCGTTTTACTTCCTAATCTTAATTTAGTGGCTACCTTTAGCAGTGACCGCCTGGAAGTTTTTTTTTACTACAGTTTATCTTAAGTACACTCTGGTGTGCTACAGGGTCGCAGAGCAAACTGTGTTACCAAAATTGGCGCCTGAGCAACCCCTATTCTGAACTCACCATCATAGCGCCGTACATATTTCCTGATTCATTGGAATCCAGTGGAATCGGAAGCATGTCACACTGTGATAGAAGATACATCTTCTAGGAGAGTATCTGATAGTTTTAAACGATGTTATTCTCATTTGCTAGGTAATTTAGTTAATATTCTAAAAAAACCTATGTATTTATGGTTATAGAGGGTGTTCCAATATTTTTGTTTGCATGACGTTAAAAACAAATTATTTTTGATTTAAAATGATAAGCATAAAAAATATTAAATATTTTGTTAAGTACTAGTGCCTGTTCTATGTACAAACAACAACTTTTATAAAAATTACTCTTTAGCCCTTGTAAAATAAACTGCTGATCTATAATTATCCAAATAAAACCGAATATAGATCTCTATCTGTAACGTGTGAAGGAAGGGTTAACCCATGGCACACAAGCCTAAGCCTTACTAGGCCTATTGGGCATCCTCCTAAGTAGATAGGCGCCTACAGATTTAATGTAGTTGACAAGGTTGCCAAGAGGTGCTTCTCTTATATTGGCCGGTGTTAGCCAATTTTCGCCGAACATAAAATTTTATTATAAAGGAAAGTGTCGGGCAATCTTAGAGGATATGCTAGGGTCTCATCTTCTTGTTCGCGCCCCCTGCAGAGTGCGGATTCTGACAGCTCCATGATATGCTTCTGTAGTTGGCAACGTCCAGTCAGAATGCCTGTGATCAGGCGCAGATTCTCTCTAGTCATAGTCAAGTAATTGTTCCCTGTAGTGTTGTCAGGATAACTTAAATTCTACCTGGCAAGTCTGCAGCTTCTTGTTACATCCCATCTTTCCTTAAATTTAATAAGGAAATGTTCTCTAATTAGGTCTGTCACTACTGATTTTGCCAGGCTAATAGAAAGGCCAGGTCCAAAAAGTATTTGGAAAAAAGTGCAATAGCAAGATGGTTACCTTTCGATGTGGCGTAAGTTGACCACACCGAATATAGATAATATTTCAAATAAAAATAATTTATTTTACTTCTTGCAAATAAAAAAGTATAACACCCTGTATAATAATAGGTACATTGGGCATTTTAGAGTATTAAATTGATTATCAAACGAGAACATAACACTTTATGAGTTATAAGCAATAATTTATTTTGGTCCTTGGATTCCTTGAACAGGAATAGACGATCCTCATAATATTACATAATTTTCACTTAAGTGACAGTACCTCCAAAATATGGTAAAGATTTACTGCGGTACCTAACTCTATGTAATCCGTGTTTTATCCTTTAGGTTTTTTTTTATACAAATTTAAACATATCTAAAAGAGGTTAAAAAACAAATGTTTGCATATACCTAAATTATTCTACCCGTTATTTTTCTGTTTGTTTAACACTTTTTTGATTGGTAGGTATTTTTACTTTTTGGTGTAGAAACTATTTTTTATTTACACATCTTTATCTTAATTTTAATAATTTGAATATAATTTCTACTTAGTATTTGTTACATGTTACTACAATGTTGTTTTTTATTGTGTGTTAATCGCTAGTGGGTAGATACAGGTCCTCGTTTATTAGCCGTTTCTCTATTAAATAATAATCAAGATTGCAGAAAAAAAGTTTCTGTGTCAACATTTCGCGTGTACTTCCAACAGAGAGATCTTTTGCAGTTTTTGATACTTTTCTATTTTTTCTTTTATTCTTATTCAACTAAGAACCTTTTAACATTTGCTGCAGAGTGATATTTACCTAGTTTCTACACCTTTTTCTCTATTTCCTTTGTCACTTGTTCTATTTGCCTCATTTTTTCTTTGCTCGTGATAGATAAAGAGCTATTTCCTCATCACACTTTAGCAAATTTAAAGTGATATTTCTATTAGCATTTTTAGTTTTCTTTTCGCAAGAAGGTACATTAGTTGATCTTTGATCGTGCCCCTGAATTCCATCACACCTCTCAGCTGGATATTCCAAGGCTGCGCATTACTTTTATACAAATATTAATTCTATTGAACGATTAGGTATGTAGGTATTTTTATTTTTTAATATTATGCAACAAAGTGACAAAAGGTTATATTTAGCATATTTATTTTACGATTCTTTCATAACACTATTTTACTAATAATAATACTTCAATATGATGGCACTATTATGGTGACGTAATTATTTTTTATGTAAAGTTTGTTATAATCACCAATCGTACAATTTTTGTTAACTTAATTTGTCTCTTTTACATGTCGAAATGATTAATGTTTAAAATTGATGAGTGGTTTATTAAGCGCGTCTGAGACTGTAGAATTGGTCCTTAATGAGATCAGATAGTACCAGATATATTTTACAAGTTTTAATAGATTCCAGTAAATTGTTTTAATTCATTACAAAAAATAACTTTTTTAAATGTTTATTAACTGGTTTTAATCGAGTTTAAAATGTCACCCGTAGAATCGGATGCGGAATTTCATCGAATTACACGTTTTAAAATATCAAAACCGATTTTGAAAATTATGATATATAGGGTGTTGTTTTAAAGACACAAAAATGTATGTTTTTTATTAATCCAGGAATATTGTTATTAATGACGTGAAACCCATTAACTATTGTTTTTTTTAGAACCATCTTAATATTATATAAATTCATACTTTTTGACACGTTGGCCTTATTTAACGTATTGCATTATTTTATAAAATTGCGACATTCCTGTGGTCTACAAATTATATAACTAATTTGAACTGAATTCCAATAAGTATGATAATTTGCATTTTTTTGTGGACTACAGAATATATTAATATTTCAACATATTTCACTACAAACAGTAGTGAATTAATTTATTAAAGATTGCCAAACACCCTGCAAAATTATAAAATTAAGATCAGAGACCAAACTCGGTCATAAAACGAATTGAAAGAAGTTGACATTTTATAATTTATGCAAGACTTATTTACCTAATTTAATTTTGGAATGCAACCGCAAAATGTAATATACAGGGTATTTCTAAATTCATGCGAAGAAATCATGAGATTTCTCGTTGAAAATTATGAGTGGTCAGTCTTATAAAAAGGGCTTAGGGTTGGATCAACCACTAAAAAGGGTTAAAATATGGGCTGGGGACTAATTAAATTAAATCTTTTTTGCATGTTTATTTTATTTTATAAAATAGTAAAAATCATAAATTATTTTAAAATTAGTTATTTTGTCACAATGCTATGCTCTAAACGTAATGTAAGGATATAACTAACATATAACACATTTTTTCAAAGTCGGAAAAATAAACTTTTCCAAATGTAATATTTTTCGTAATAAAATTAATCTGCATATATATTTTAATTTGTAATTAAATTCTTACAATCAACATTATACTACGAGACCTACTTTTTACCTGTTAATCCCAAATTTAATCAAGAAATAAAATAATTCATTGTATTAGGTGACAGGTTGATTTTTGTTAGTTATTAATTCGCAAATCATATGCATATCCGCTGTTGAGGATATATGGTAAATAGTCTTCGTAAGGCCATCGGTCTCCGTTGTAAACCATTCTCTAACTCATAAAATTAATATTTCATGGGACGTTGGACACACCTTGAATCATTTATTTTTAATTCTGTGAAGTCTTCAAAGTGTATAACGGTTATTTTATTGCATATTGTACTTAGTTATTTATTACTTATTTATTGAATTGCACCTTAGAAATAATATGATTTTGTCACATCATGCTGACGAAGATTGTCTTTAAACCCCTCTCCATATATAAAAAGAGTATTATACTTACTTCATCTTAAAAGTAGTTGATGCAATTAAGCAAAATAGGGTATATGTACCTAACAATATAATTTTTGATAAATATAGTAATAGTATATTATATTGCGAGTGTGGAAAGTAACATTTTTTACACGAGAGGGAACTATTGTCGAACGAGGCATAAGCGAGTATGAAAAATCACTTTTATACAAGTGATGTAGAATATTTTACCTACGGCCATAAACTAATTTCATCAAAAAAATGTAAAATCAAGACATTCGGCTATGTAGGTTCAATCAAGATGTGTCTGGTTTTATATGCTTCATTGAAACATTTTTTAAGTGTTTTACGGATTGTGTTTTGTAGAAATTAAAAACTTTGTGATTCCATTTACATACACTTTCATAGGAAGATAAGGGTAGGTATAATAATATTAGGTACAAAAAATAATAAAATACAATATTCTTTTTCAATATATTTATAAATACAATAAATAATAAGATAAACCACAATAAACATTAACATTTTTTATTATTAAAGATGGTACCTATTTTTTATTAAGTTTTTAAAATAGTACAAAATAAATAAATAGAATTTTAAATAAATAAACAACAATAGTCGCATTTTTTCAATTTTCATATTTTTTTCAAAATAAAACAATAAAGATTATTTTTATCGGGGATTGAATTTATATCGTGAAATTCAAAGTTGATTAAGTCGAACAGTTTACGCTCTAAACCATGAAGTGTTATTTCAAATTAAATATTAAATCAAATATGTGTGTTACCCACAAAAAAGTAAAAATAACAACTATATTATTTTTACGTATAAAAATCAATGTTAACAATTAATAAATGGACATTACATACGAGGTGTTTCAGATTTAAAAGGACACAGTATAATGGGAGGTAGAGTACACTTTGCTGAATTCAAAACACCCCCATACTTAGCTTTTATTCTTACTCGTTTCTGAGATATAAGGTATTTTATGATTTTTTGCCAAAACTCGGCCATTTTTGTTTGAACGGCTAGAGATATTTTGATAAAATTTTGTACAAAAGTTACACTGTCTTAGATTAATCAAAGCCATAATTTAATTTAAACAAATTCCAGGACCGGACTCTCCTTTTTTATATTGCTCTTCTTAGCTAGACTATGGCCCTGTATGTCGGATTTTAATAAATGTTACTGCACATTTAAATAGTAGACGTATTAATAAATAAAACAATCCAATAATATTTAATGGCACAATTTGGCATTTTTTACAGTAAATTTTTATAATGGTGACTACAATATTATAAATCAGTGTTTACAATATTAAAATCAAATATTTTACTCTGTACCTTTAAAACTCTACACAAATTAGGTACCATTCTCATTTCTTTTTAACTGAAGCATTTTCCGTTAGGAAATTGAACATCTACACAGGACCGGGCTCACTTTATTTAATAAAGTAATAGAACAAACTAACAGGAACAAATAATTAATTTAAACTAAAGTATATTTTTAAAATGAACACCGTGATCATCAATACATCATTGCGACCGTTTTAACAGGTTTTTCACTGATTTGTCAATTATTTCCGGTTTATTTCTAATTTTGTTACGTACATTATTAATTTTTTTCAATAACTGTGCTCGGATATTAAGTGATTTTTATAAATTCCATACCACACATCTTATGTGTGTTTAAGTCGCTGTACTTTTTGTACATAAAATATACACAAATTTATTTTTTTCAAGTTCTCTATACAGTTGTTTCTGGTACCTAGGTACTGCTTATTCATTACTAATTCTTATACTAACAGAAGGATAATTTCGAACCAAAAAATGTGCATCCATTTCATGTACAAAAAGTACAACGACTTGAACACACATAAGCTGTTTGGTACGGAGACGACGTACCCCGCTTATCTTTTTGTAGATGGACTTTGGCCCACAAAAGGACAATATTGAAAATTTTATTTACTGATGAATCCCAATTTACACGTGATTGGAACAATAACACTAGGAATGGTCATATTTGGGCAACTGTAAATCCTCATACTGTATCACAAAAACATTACCAATTTAGATTTTCTATAAATGTATGATGTGGTATTTATAAAAATCATTTAATAGGCCCTCATGTTTTTGAAGTCAAATTAACAGCTGAAGTTTATTTAAATTTCTTTAGAGAAATCCTGCCAAATTTGTTAGATTATACCAGGGGAATGTGGTTTCAACACGATGGTGCTGGACCTCATTTTCTAATACTGGTCAGAGACCATTTAAATCAACGTTTCCCAAATAGATGGACAGGTCGAGGCAGTTCCGTTAATTGACCACCAAGATCTTCAGATCTAACACCTCTGGACTATCTTAAATCGGAGATGTACACGAAGAAATGAATTCCCGAGCATAATTATTGGAAAAAATTAATAATGTATGTAACAACATTAGAAATAAACCGGAAATAATTGACAAATCCGTGAAAAACCTGTTAAAACGTTCGCAGAGGTGTATTGACGTTCACGGTTTTTATTTGGAAAATCTACTTTAGTTTTAATTAATTATTTGTTTCTGTTACTTTATCAAATAAATGGAGCCCGGTCCTATGTAGATCTTCATTTTTTTATTGGAAAATGCAGTAGTTAAAAAAATGAAGATGGCACCTAATTTGTGTAGAGTTTTAAAAATACAGAATAAAATATTTGATTTGAATATTGTAAATACTGATATAATATAATATTGTAGTCGCCATTATAAAAATTTACTGTAAGAAAGTCATGATGGTGCCATCAAATATTATTACATTATTTTAGTTACTGATCCATGTACTATTTAAATGTTCAGTAACATTTAATAAAATCCGATATACAGGGTGATATTCTAGCTAAGAAGAGCAATTTAAAAAAAAGAATCCGGTACTGGATTTTTTTTAAACTAAATTATGACTTTAATTAACCTAAGAGAGTGTAACTTTTGTACAAAATTTTATCAAAATATCTCTAGCCGTTCAAACAAAATGGCCGACTTAAGTTTTGGCAAAAAATCATAAAACACCCTACATCTCAGAAACGAGTAAGATTAAAGGCTAATTATGGGGGTGTTTTAAACTCAGCTAAGTATACTCTACCTCCCATTAAGCTGTGTCCGATTAAATCTGAAACACTCTGTATATCAAAATAGAAATGATGCGCCTGAAATATTTGACAACTGATGCGAAAAGTAGATTCATATTGACACAAGGGCGGAAAGTAGATTCTTATCCAGCGTGTGATTAGACTACATAGTGCGATATGTGTCACTTTTCTAAAATATATTTTATATTGGATTAGATAATTCATTTTACATAAGATTTCATGGTCCAGAGCGTTAAGTGTTTATCAACTTTTAATTTGACAAAGCGGGTTTAATCGTCGATAAAAATAACCTTTTTTTATTTTTTTAGTTTAGAAGAATATGATAAAAAATATACGAATATTGTTTATTCATTTTATTTATCATAATATTAGCCGTACAATTAGGCAATTCGTTAATCTTTTTGCTATTTATTATGAAACTGGTTTCGAAAAGTTCATTAGGGCACCATTTGCGCAAACAAAACAAATAAAAATAACCATTCTTTGGTTTTAAAATCAATAATATACATTATTATTGAAAGTTTAATAAATCAAATAAGGGCAGGTTGATTTATAAAAATAGAACTTGGTTAAGCTTAGTAATAATGTTGTCCTTATGTTCCATTCCATCAGCATAACATAATTAAAACACAACACACGACAAAATATCCCACTTTTTTGAAAACTAAATAATAAGTCATATAAATACTCTACAAGTCGTTGGGAATAAATAATTAATATTATGTTATATTTATCAATAAAATGATGGATAAGCAACTAACAATACAAGAAAGAAGTAATATTGGTTGCCTAGATGTCAGTAATTTCTTAACAAAACACAATTTTATAAATAATCTAGTTAATATTAGAAAAAATATTGTACGTAACACGTTACGAAATGAAGTTTTATGTAGCTCGTTCATGTTGCGGGACTTCGCTCTGCTATGCCCGCAAATATTCACTTGCTACATAAAATAACGCCTTAATTTTTAATCAAGTAAGCCCAGACTATTTCTATAGAATTTTGTAATTTATCCCATAACAAATAATAAATTAATATCCATGGTTAACGTATATCCATTTCCTAATGATTCGCTCTGTGTATAATCTACGAATTTATTCAATTTTAATAGTGGGTAGGTATCATACATATCACGTATAATATCTAGTTCAGTGCTTTCTCATAACTAGTACTAACTCAAATTCATAATTTCCGTGACCTGCAGTTTGCTCGAGAGATTTTGACAATACCCAGCTTTCACTTCCAAAACCTAAAACTGGTCTGAAAATTAACTTAAATATATCCAACCGTTGTTATTAAATTAACAAGATACTGATTTAAGAATCTTTTATTCAGTATATTCGCTTTAACTTAAGTTTTCCCAGACTAATTGACTCTCCAAAAATTCAATATTTTAAAGTGTCGACTTGTTCCAAGTAGGTAACCATTCATATTATTTTTTGTTGTCTATCATTATTTTATTTTTCTGACTTTTGTTGAAGTCAATTTCAATATTCGAAAAAATTACATCATCGACAAATGATAATTAGTATAGTGACCTACGTGACTTGTCTTTATTTTTTTTTTAACTTCCTTAGTTATATCATCCATTAATATTATAATTAATAGTGTGGGGCTTGAGACGCTCCTACTTATCTTAATCATTTATGTATGATAAATTCATTTGTAGAATTCTTAGTTTCTCTGGTATAGTTCAGGAAATCTATGTAGCATATAGATTAGTTATGAGAAGTACAATCAAACTAAAACAATAATTCCATAGTATGAATAGATAAAGGTTCGGTAAGGTAAGGTATTTAAAGGATTTATACATAAAAATAAAATGTTATTTTCGCAATGCAAACAATAATTGTTAAATATCAATAAAACAATAACATATAGGTATATTAGAAGAAAAATTTATTAAAAATAACACTTAAATGATAAATATAAATTTTCTTATAATATTGTAACGTCTGTTTATTTTTTTAAAACAGTTTATTAATAATTTATTTACACTATATACTAATTAATTTATTTATACCACTCATCTAAATTTTTTTTCCACTTTATCTTTTATTAAGATTTGTTTTAAAACTTCCCTTAGTACGGCAAAAAATCCACTTATATAAAAAATGTAACGCTGTGTCTAGAATCCCGGTACCGGTAATACATTTTTTACCGGTAGTTTTGATGACGTCATCCATATGACGCACTAGGTACCGGGAAT
Organism: Psylliodes chrysocephalus; assembly: GCA_927349885.1. NCBI lineage: Eukaryota > Metazoa > Arthropoda > Insecta > Coleoptera > Chrysomelidae > Psylliodes > Psylliodes chrysocephalus. Next base: position 21,808,130 of record OV651825.1, on the reverse strand, counting down.
TAAGTAAATCCCGGTACAAAAACATAAATTTAGGATTGAAAAAATGTGTGGTTGCTAAGTTATAGATGATATAATCTAACTTTAGTTTAGCTGAAAGGCATTTTGTATTGATTTTAAGTTGTTCTAAGTAATTAAAACGGTTGTAATGTTTAAAATTTATCAATATTAATACTTTATAGATAGAAACTTTTTGAGGCACACTATAAATTTCAAAATATTTTTGATTTGTAGCTCCAATAGATTCATCTTCCTGTATAAAAGTAATTTAAAAAAATCATATGTCAACATATGGACTGACGTATATAGAATGACCCACCCTGTATGTGTTACAAATAGCTATATATTCGTTCTAATGTAACTGAGGTAATAATATTTATGATTTTATTATTATGTTTGTCCATTACCTTGGTCTCGAACCATTAGACCACATCATACCCACCTAAAGATAGGATGTTGCGCATCGTGGGTGGTCCTTATTTTGACGTGCAAATGATAATCACTCTGTGAGTGACGTCATAGCATTCGGCCTGTAGGATGTTGCGCATCGTATGCGGTCCTTATTTTAATAGGCAAATGAAAATCACTCTATTACGCGTGGCAGATGAAAACTGAACACGGGAGCATCCGGCCCTGCATTAAACCCGGTCCTTTGGAGAGCACACGTGGGGCTCTGTAACCAACACGTAGAGGCCCTTTGATAAGGGATACACGTGGATGAAAACATCCTCGACTGCATCATATGATATACTTAGATATTATAATTGTTTTTATATTACTAAGAAGTAATAATTACTATTATTTGCCGGTAATAAGCATTACAATAACAGAATATAAGCACTGGCCTATCGTGTAATTAGTTATATTTAGGATGATATAACTCGCAACGGACAATTAATTGAAATAAGTCGTAATGAAAAGAAATGTTCTCAAAAAGTTCTTTCAATTGGTATACAACTTATCCTTATTGGGGGTGGGGCATTTTCCATACATTTCTACCCATTGTCCTTTGGGACTGAACCACCTTTTTTGAGTCTTGATATTTTTTGTGTAAAATTTGGAAGAAAGATGTTGAAATCTAAAATTATTGTACTGGGCATTTTCCTATAGTTCATTGCATAGCCTTTCAGTTGCACGTCACCAAATATGACGTAATATCATGTTTTCGGCATGTCTTTGATTACTACATGAAATTTGATGGCGACTCTACAAAATTTTGACAGTTCACAGGATCGTATTCAGCCAAATAGGAAAAGGCTTTGAAATTAATAAGAATTATGATATCAAAACATTACAAAATAAAACAAAATGTATTTTTAATTGATATTTATTATCATAAATAATATAACATTAGCAAATAAATTCCCAAAATTAGTTATTATAAGACGACAAGGATCACTTGGCGGATGAAACCTACAATAAGAAATTAGATCTGTTTAAAAATCACATAAGTTTTATTCGATAAACTAATTACCTTGGAAATCATTAAATTTAACAAAACTCGTAACGTTAAACTTGTAGAAAGACAGCCATTTTTGAATACAATAACAATAAACGTTTATTATGCGGAGTTGTCTTCCCACAAGTCCCAATCTGATTCGTTATTCGATTCGTTTAAATCAATGATTACAGAAGAGATATTACTTGCATCAATGATTTTTGCAGTCTCCCAATATTCATCAATAATTTTTCTTTTGGCATCGTAATACCGTTTACACTCATACCAAACAAGTTCAATTGGATTGAACCGGCAATGATATGAAACACGATGACCATGCATCTAATCTATCTAATCTGTAAAATATGCATTTTTAATATCTTATTAAATTATATCATATCATACCTGTATACTTTATCTGGTACATGTTTCTTGGCAATTTCTAACAATTCGAACTTCATACTAGGCATTGGAAACTGTATATTCCTTAATTTTAATTAATGAGAGAAACTTTGTTCCAACTTGCATTTGGTATTCTTTCGAGCAACGTTGAATGGTACGACGCATTGTCCATTATTATTAATGACGGTTCTTCTAAGCTTGGTAGAAGCTGATATTCAAACCATCTTCCAAAATTATCAGCATTCATTGAATCATGATAATCGCCAGATTTACTACCACTTTTAAATATCAAGCTACAGTCATTAATAAACCCATTTTCAGAACACGCATGAAGAACAATGTATCGTACACCTTCACCACTCTTCTTTCTGACTGCCTTATCGGTACCATCCTGCCAGCTTTTGCGAAATCCTCCTTTGCTGAATATCCAAGTTTCATCAAGATATACAGGCTTGAGACGATGAGAATCATTTTAATTTTTTTTAAATCTCGTAAAAAACATAATCTTTTTCGTGTAACATGTGACTGTTCTATGATATATTTTCAGTTAGAAATGTTACAGCTTATCCACTTGAATTTTAATTCTTTTAAAGCCCTACTGAGTGAAGAAACTGATGTATTTATCCCATATACATCTTCTAATTTTTTTCTTCAGCGTATAAAGAGTCATATGCTTACCTACAATAAGAAAAAATGTTACAAAAAAATTATTAAAACTAACCCTTGAAAATAAACTCATAATGAACCAGTAAACAAATTTGTGTGTGAAATGGAAACATAATAACATTGATGAAGATATTTAGAACCTTATACAATCTAACTTGAAAAATATGTATTTAGTAAATACCAACCTTGACTAAACATTCTGTATATACAAGTCCTGATGCCATGTTTATATTTCTCCCAAATATTGGGACCACGGCTAACGCTCACAGAATCGGATATTTTAGCTGAGTATTCGCGATCTGCTTGTGATATTCCTAAGGCGGCCGAAACACGCTAAAATTAATTGATCATCAATGAATTTTTACTAAACTTTAAGATGTGAAACTTACTTCATGTACAGCATTTACGGGCAATAGAGTTTTACCGGCTTGTTTTTCTAATTGGAAATAAGCAAGCAGTTTTAATACAAACGCTTGCTCTTTTTCGTTATACCTCGGCATGTTTATAATTATCAATATAAATAAATAAATAAATAAATAAATAAATAAATAAATAAATAAATAAATAAATAAATAAATAAATAAATAAATAAATAAATAAATAAATAAATAAATAAATAAATAAATAAATAAATAAATAAATAAATAAATAAATAAATAAATAAATAAATAAATAAATAAATAAATAAATAAATAAATAAATAAATAAATAAATAAATAAATAAATAAATAAATAAATAAATAAATAAATAAATAAATAAATAAATAAATAAATAAATAAATAAATAAATAAATAAATAAATAAATAAATAAATAAATAAATAAATAAATAAATAAATAAATAAATAAATAAATAAATAAATAAATAAATAAATAAATAAATAAATAAATAAATAAATAAATAAATAAATAAATAAATAAATAAATAAATAAATAAATAAATAAATAAATAAATAAATAAATAAATAAATAAATAAATAAATAAATAAATAAATAAATAAATAAATAAATAAATAAATAAATAAATAAATAAATAAATAAATAAATAAATAAATAAATAAATAAATAAATAAATAAATAAATAAATAAATAAATAAATAAATAAATAAATAAATAAATAAATAAATAAATAAATAAATAAATAAATAAATAAATAAATAAATAAATAAATAAATAAATAAATAAATAAATAAATAAATAAATAAATAAATAAATAAATAAATAAATAAATAAATAAATAAATAAATAAATAAATAAATAAATAAATAAATAAATAAATAAATAAATAAATAAATAAATAAATAAATAAATAAATAAATAAATAAATAAATAAATAAATAAATAAATAAATAAATAAATAAATAAATAAATAAATAAATAAATAAATAAATAAATAAATAAATAAATAAATAAATAAATAAATAAATAAATAAATAAATAAATAAATAAATAAATAAATAAATAAATAAATAAATAAATAAATAAATAAATAAATAAATAAATAAATAAATAAATAAATAAATAAATAAATAAATAAAAAATAATATATAATATAATAATAACTTCTAAAAAATGTGATTAACCACAATAATTACAAATGGAACTAATGGAAGTACTGGTCTGATAAAAACTGTCAGACGTACACTTTGACGTTTATCAAAAATAGCTAAAGAGCGTGTTCAAGATTTCAATTTGACTATGAGGCCATGACGTATAGCAAACGGCAGCCAATGAAATGCCTGTATTGTGTCAATTGTAGTTATTTAATATCTATCATGATTTTGTTGCGTCACGAAATTTTATAGTGGACGTACCGTTTTTGCATTTCTTTCAACTTAATGTGATAAAGCGAGATAGATGCAGTATGACGTGCAACTGAAAGGCTATGAAATGACCAGTATCACTGTAATTGCTTAAGCTCACAATTATATCGATTTCTTGTACTATATCCCACTGTTTCTCCATATCATCTCTTTTGGTTCCCTTTCTATGACTTTTTTTACTTGTTCACAGAACATCTCTAGTTTCGGCAACCAACTGAAATTTATAATAGTTTTTATCCCTGTTATCAAACATTGACATGTGCGATTAAAATGAAACTGGTTTCTCGATGTAGTATTCTTTTACGCTTGAAAGAACAATATTTTACAGTTTCAAGTTTTGTTTAATGAAAAACTGTTTTATATGAAATTATTCTCACTTTCGACTAATCTACTTAAAATCTGCATTTATCGACAACCAATTGGAATTTCACACTTTTACAAACTACCATCCATAATTGTACATCTATTGTATTAATTCGAAAAGTAAGAATTGCTGGATTATATAGTCCCTGACGACCGTGAGTGCCTTCACCTAGATAGTGCCATATGTTGTGCAGTTAGTTCTATCATTTTACCATTATGTTTATAAAACCAATTCATTTGATTATAAAGAAGTCGTCAAAATGTGTATGTATTATGTAGATGTATGTAAATAATCATTACCATTTTAGAAACTTCGTTAAAGATAAGAATTAGTATTGGAGGTATAAATTAAATCGACACGATTTTATAATAGGTCTTTTTAGAAGACGAGTAAATTCATAATGTTACACTAACAGAGGAACTAAATTTGAGTGCATAGGACCAGAAATATTTTTTGGCAGTTAACTCATTCGAAGCCTTTTTTATCCAATCATTCAATGAACAGCTCTTGAAATGGAGTAGAAATTATACGGGTTTGATGACAGGACATTATCGCACCACAAGAACAAATATCTGTAATAAAACTAGAGCCGGGTTCACATCTGCAATTCAACCAGTGTTCAGAAATGCATGCTATATCAATTGTATGCTTCTTCAACTCAATTTCAAATAAATCGAATTTATTCCTTAAACATTGAGCATTTTGATGAAAAACCTTGAGCTGAGAAATATTTGATATACTGGGTTTTTTTAATTGTTACTTTGTAATTGAATAATTAAATTTTTGTTTTTGAATATTAATTTTCATCTGATGGATAGGACAAATGTGGTCGAAAATTCTATAATAAACATTAAAGTTGGTTTTCATATTTGAATTTGCTTCTATAAAATTGTTACATTTAGACACGAAACTTGTACATTCATCTGTGAGATGATCTGGATCACAACACTTTAGGCACTTTTGCACACTATCACATTTATCTCTATGATGTCCAAAGTCACCACAATTAAAACATCAAAGACACGACATCTTGCCCAATTAACATACCAGAAACCTTCTTTTAGTATATTTTCATATGACTGTGGATCACAAACAATTATAGCCATGAATTTAGACTTTTTTAAAAACTTTAATAGATATAGTAGAATCATTTAAGAAACCATTCTGCTTTTTAATACAATTAATTAAATCTTCAAGAGACATTTCATTTTCTATATCCACAACTTTTATGGAGGGAATTTTTAAATCTGGTGACACAATATTATAACTCTTAGATAATTTATTTTCCACAGCAGATTTAACCTTTTCAATTTCATTATTAGAATTGCATTTAATAACTGCACTACCATCTTTTACATTTCTTATTTCATTTATCCCTATTTTTAAAGTTGGATTTAAATACTTTTGAACAGCTTCGAATGTTTTATACGTACACTTGCATAAAAAGTATTCAAATATCATATAATACTGAAATTATATTATTAATTCACGTTTTAACTTGGAAAATTAGCATTTGAAATTTTGTAAACAATAAACAGGTGTTAAAGGTCGGAGCACTATATGCATGATTACTTGATTAACAGGTAACGATCTCCTTGTACCATTCATTTATTTTAGAATTATAATCAAAGAAATCAATCATTTTGCTGTATTGTTAGTGGAATAATTATTTGTTTGAACTTAATTTTTCTATAGATGCGAAAGAAAGTTAAAAAAAAAACCATTTATTTTGTTCTTTGTTTGTATAAAATATTAAAATCAGAAAAAATGGTTTTTACGCCTTTAGAACTAGTTTCAATGTAGAATTTAATGGTAAATTGGCAATTAACAAATATTATAATTTGCGAAATTATTGTGACGTCAGTAAGCCGAGCCAAACAAAACCAAATTATTCTTAATTTTTGTTTTTTAATATATTTGTTTGGAGGTTGTAAAAAGTAGTAAAAGTAGTAAAACTTATTTTAATATATTATTTAGGATCTAATTGTTATTAATGTACAAATGGCGTTATAATGATCATAGATATATAACCAAGACAGATATGATTGTTTAAAAAATTGTTTGAAGGAAACATGAGTTCATATTCGAAGCATAATTGGCAGAAATGCAATATTGTGATCAAACAGTGCTGCCAAGTTTACGGGGTGTTCTAAACAGTAGTAATGTAATTACGTTCTTTCGTTATGAAAAGAAACATGATGTCTAACAACAGCGCAATAAGAAAATCGATATTTGTAAGAGTTGTAAAAATCGTTTCATTCATGATTTAACTTCGAGATTTATCAAATGTTTGGTATGATGGATACCATAGGCGTACAAAAACAAATTTATATACCAAAAACGAATTTACAGTAAATTTGGCAGCCTATTATCACTTTATTGATATTATGTACAACACTGCTAAATTTCAACAATATCGTCAACTGGATCTTTGAGATATTAATAATAAAACCGTTTTTTTTTTTTTTAGCTTTCACGCCCTGTAAAACCAGACTTTTCGGGACTAATGTTTGTATTGAACTTTTATACTTGAATTTGGTTCAGAAATACGCCTATGGAATTACGGGCATTGCGGCCTATCACTAAGTAACACCCTGTAACTGTATTTGTCGATATAATATGAATTTTATTCTACATTTTTTTATTTTACCGGTATTAAACTAGCCAATACATTTTTCGCTTTTTCGGCAATTTCAGGTGGTGCACATGAAAAATTGTTGCTCGACATAATTTAAAAAATAATACAGAACAAAATAAATCTAGGTACGTTACAAAAAATTACATTAATTACGAAAAAATTAAAAATAATTTAAAATGCGAATCTTTGGCTAATGTATTAAATACCATTAATGTTGAGACAGCAACCAATGAGTTAACGAACGTTCTTAATTTTCATATAAGCAAAGCCACGACATCTATTAAGTTGAAAATTAAACCAAAAAAAAAACTGGATATCTAACGGCATAATTTAATCAATGACAGAAAGACATCGGCTATATAGAGTCTACAGAAAAAATAGTACTGAAGAATGGCATACAAAATATAAAACGCATAGAAATAAAATTAATAATTTAATTAATCAAATAAATCAAGATTATTACAATAATATAATATTAAACAATCAAAAAAACACAAAAAAATATGAGAAATTATTAATCAGTATACAAATAAAAATTGTAACGACTTATCTACATGTATTGCAGAAGTCATTGATGGGGCAGGTGACCCTGAAAAGGACAAAAACAAAATTAGCGAAATTTGTAATAAATATTATATTCAAATTGGTAAAAATTTGGCGGAAAATATCCTTGCAAATAAAAATCAGTCTTACGGACTATGAATCAACTTATAACGATAAAACAATTTTCTTAAATCCAGTAACGCAGGAAGAAATTAAGGATGACATATTGTCGTTAAAAGCAAATACATCACCAGGAATAGACGGAATAACGGTAAAACTATTGAAAGAAATAAAAGATCAAATAAGTCATCCATTGGCATATTTAATTAATCTAGCGTTTGAGCAGGGCATCTGTCCAACTCAGTTTAAACCTGTCATTAAACCTATACATAAAAAAGGCGAAAATAATAGAGTGGAAAACTATAGACCGATTAGTTTAATATCAGGCATAGCAAACATTTTTTAAAAAGCTTTGAAAGAGAAAATACCAAAATTTGTCAATAAATATAATTTATTACGTAATACATAATTTGGATTTAGAGGAAATTGTTCTACTAGCGAAGCTATTGCATTATTGACTAGAAGGATTTCCAATAGTTTAAATGATAAGCAAAAATGTGCCTGTGTATTCGTAGATCTAGCACAGTCCCATTAAAAATTGTTATTAAAGCTCTATGATATGGGATTTAGAGATAAAGCCCCTTTACTCCTTAAAAGCTACTTAACCAGTAGACAACAAAGAGTTGAAGTTAATGGAAATAGAAGTGCACCACAAGAAGTTATTTATGGGGTACCTGAAGGTGCAATATTAGGGCCCATATTATATTTAAACGGTTTACTTACCTTGAAAACTGATGGCAACATAATCTCATTTGCTGATGATACTGCTCCCTTTGTTCAAGGACACGATTGGCTAGAAGTGAAACTAGCCTAAAACGAGATTTACAAAAAATAACACACTGATGAAAATCTTTTACCAATTAATTTAGACAAGACTGTGTATCTACCATTCTACAATTTTAAAAATGTCTTAGCGAATTTAAATTCTTTAATAATAGATCTACCATTCTGGTCTTTACCTGTGTCATCTAGTGCCAAATATTTAGGAGTAACCATAGACTCAAATCTAAAATGGAATATACATACCTATTACTAATCTGGTGAAAAGAATAAGATCACTATTATATATGTTTAAGTTAACCTCAAAAATAGTTAGTGAGTGTGATCTTATTTCACTTTACTACGCCCTAATTCAATCCATATTAAATTACGGGATAATTGGATGGGGAGGAGCTTACACTACTACTTTGCAACATTTAGTGGTAATTCAAAAACGTCTAATTAAACTAATATTTAAATTAAATCTACGATTTTCCACTGAAGCACTTTTCATACAGTAACATATTAACTAGAAGAAAATTGTATTGTAAACAAGCTTTGATTCAATTTGTAAAAACAAAGGAAATAAATATTATGTGCCGCCAATATAACACAAGATTTCATCTAAACAATAATTAAACAAGATTATCTTACCGAAATGTAGAATAACCCTCTGACAACGGAGTTATTCATACCTCGGATTAAAAGTTTATAATTCACTGCCTCAAGAATTAAAATCAAAAATTTATTACAAAAACTTTAAAAATATTATTGCGAAATGGATTTTAAAGGAAACTATTGATATAATCGGTAGCAATTAAAATAAAAAAAAATAAACTAAGATGAAATAAACTAAAATTCTATAATAAAATTGAATATTCATATATTTAGCCTAAAACTATCACTTGCTTTTGAAATGTATTGTTCAGTTAAAAGGTGTGGACATATTTTCTAGGTTATAACATTTTTACTTGTTTTTTTCCTTCTCTTTTTCTTTTTGTCATGAAAAATGAAAAGAAAAAATCATACATGACTAGGCATGCTTACCTACCTGACATGCAGTGCCTGAGAAGCTGTCAAGTTTATCCTTAGCTTCTCATTTTCTGGATGTTCGGTACTCGGTGTTTCATTATAAAATAATAATAATTATATGAACTGTATTGGTATTATTATTATTATTATTATTATTATTATTATCTGAATTTTCCTATAAAGCGACACAAGTATTTAATACTTATCGCTTCGCACCATTTTATTTAATATGTTATTTTTGTCATATTATATTATATTTTTATGGTACTTCCTAAATCTTTTTCATATTTAAAATACCTACCTATTTCAAAATCGAAGATTTAAACAAACACAAAACACAAATCTAGAAACTATCAAACTATTAAACAGAGAAAATAACGCATTTTACATAATGAAAACCAGTAAATATTTAATTAACAAATTATAGTAGGCACTAAAGTAGACAAAAATCAGTTAAATTAAATAAAGTTTAACACAAAAACCAAAACGAACAAACTCGACAAATCATGTAATTATTGTTCCTCTAAAATTTTCCTTTTCAAATAAAATCCATATAAAAATAAAACTTGTGTTTCGTGTCATAGAAACAAGAAATATTTCTATGATTCGCTCTCGTATTTTGCTTTTATAGTTCATTGCAGAATATACAATGTTCATTATAATAAAGAAACTTACACAATGTAAATTATTGAACCGTTTACATTAATTGGATTGTTTATTGTTTGAAAGTGAAATAAGTAGAAATTAAAATAAATGATTAATGTATATCACCTGTCAGCGCAATCAGTTCATGATTATTAAATTCTTACTTGAACAATTTATTTAAAATAGGTGGACAATCTTAAAAGATTTTATTGTTTTTATTTTATTACCTATATTTTAATATTAAATAAAATAAATAATAAATATGACTTCCTTTTAACACGGAGAAACATCTAGAAAGTAATTTTGCGATTCTTAAATGATGGCGACGAGCCATATCTTGTGAACTGTTAATTTAAACATTTCTAAAGACTTATTTTTTTATATAAAATAATTTTAATATTGTACCTAACAAGCCGCTAGATGGCGCAATATATCAATTACAAAATACAATCCTTTTTTTCTTAAAATAATCTTTTACTAAACTCGATAAAAATTATTAGCCTACATTTTTTCAAATCAAAAATATTTCTTAACAATAATAAATTATAAAAATAGGTACCTATTCCTAGAAGAATAATAATTCATCAAAATAAATATAAAAGATATCTAAAAAGATCCCAAAGGATCATAATTAAAGACAAAAGTCTTCTTCAACGATTTATCTTAAAATATACATTAATAATATGTATTGAAGTTAGATTTTTACAATGTTATGATTATAATTAAAAAAATAATCAAACACGTTTCTTGTTTCCAGGTATTTTATGGTTTTATACACAAAATGTTCATGGAGCGAGAGCGACTTCTTTAATTTTTGGAAAATCGTCAACCACTAGTACCACTACAAGTCGAACAACCACATCTTCAGAAGACAAAACAGAAGAAGAGGTAATATATACTTAAAATAATAATTAATTAGGCCCGTATTTAAATATGTGTTGATGGCTGATTCAATATCAAAACGTATTAAAAGAAAAATTTTAATACATTATTATTTTTAGAATACTATAATATAGAATAATATATAATATATTATAATATATAATGGGGTCTATTCTGTAACAATTCCTTTATATTTAACGGCCTTTAAAAATATTGGCGACCTTTAAAAATTTGTTTGTATTCATTATTTAAACAGATTTCTTTAAGATAGTCTTCTAATGTATTTTAAAGATCCGTTTAAATAATGACAGAAGTAAAGAAGAAAATATTTTTAAAGGCCGTTAAATATAAAGGAATTGTTACAGAATGGACCCCAATATAGAATAAAAAAAAATATACAGGGTGTCCCAAAATTAGACGGTCATATTTTAACAGCGTAATCTACATCCTAAAATAGGAATAAAAGTTCATATAAACATAGGTCCGATAACGTTTCGTTTTCGAGATACAGGGTGTTACAAGTGAAGTCCTGATGGCACATTTATGTAAATATTTTCTAAAATTTCTTTAGTCACCGGTTTTCCAAAGTGAAAAAAAAATAAAATTTTTGATTTCATAGGCCTACTAATTATTGTTTACACTTTCGAATAACTTTTTTCTTGAAAATGGTGCGTCCTAGCGAGATGCAACAATAGTAGCTTTATTATAAAGAAAGCATTGGTTAACCAAATTTTATAGTCAAAAATGTTAAAAACTGTTCAGTCCATTAAATAGGGCATAAAAAGGTTAGCAATTGTATCAAATTTCACTTAGTTATCTTTAAACGTTTAGAAAATATTTACAAAAGAGTGTCATTAGGACTTCACTTTTAACACCTTGTATCTCGGAAAAGAAACGTTTTCGGACCTATGTTTATATAAACTTTTACTCCTATTTTAGGATGTAGATTATGCTGTTAAAATATGACCGTCTAATTTCGGGACACCCATATTCAGATAATATATCTACATATTATAGTGTGTATTCATTAAGTAATTGTTCATTTTGCAGTACGTTATACCTTGTATTGAAGAGCTGCATTTTATAGACTTATAATTAAACAAAATGACTTAAAAGAAATGTGGATGGCAGCTAAGTTATATTTACCTATTGACTACATAAGAAAACGGCAGTTGTATTATTTTGTCACTTTGAACATGAAAAATTTTTTTCTATCACACAAATGTGTTATAATAATAATAATAATATAAAGAAAACCACAGCAAAACCAAAACCAAAACAAAAACACAAAGAAAATAACAGCAAAACCAAAACAAAAATAAAACAAAAACAAAAACAAAAAGAAACAAAAAAAATAAAAAAAAAACAAAAAATACAAAAACATAGATTTAGGTATGTTGATCTCGGTAAAAAGAAATAAAGAAAAATAAAATATCATTCATCGGTCGGTAAAATTTCCAGACATTACTTTCCCAAATAGACAAATCGGTCAAAATGAACCAATTAACCAGTTGCGTTACCAGACAGTTTCTTATTTTAATTTAAAGAGAAATATCAATTGAGAAATTACCATAATATTTATTATTTTTGTTGGTCATTTATTAGGACATTTGTTTAGTTTAAAGCGCGAGTACAGAGCAGTGTTATTATTTTTGAATTTAGAATTTCTGGTTTCTAGATCATTAATATGAACAACTTTTTTGTGAAAAGATATGGTAAAAGTCATGTTAAAAAAAAAACAAAAAAGAAACAAAAAACAAAAAAAAACAAATACAACAAAAAACAACAAATAACAAAAAACAACAAAAAAACAACAACAAACAAAAAACAACAAAAAACAACAAAAAATAACAAAAAATAACAAAAAATAACAAAAAATAACAAAAAATAACAAAAAATAACAAAAAACAACAAAAAACAACAAAAAAAACAAAAAAACAATAAAAAAAACAACAAAAAACAACAAAAAACAACAAAAAACAACAAAAAACAACAAAAAACAACAAAAAACAACAAAAAACAACAAAAAACAACAAAAAACAACAAAAAACAACAAAAAACAACAAAAAACAACAAAAAACAACAAAAAACAACAAAAAACAACAAAAAACAACAAAAAACAACGAAAAACAACAAAAAATAACAAAAAACAACAAAAAAAAAAACAAAAAAACAAAAACAACAAAAAATAACAAAAAACAACAAAAAAACAACAAAAAACAACAAAAAAAACACCAAAAAAACAACAAAAAACAACAAAAAACAACAAAAAAACAACAAAAAAACAACAAAAAACAACAAAAAAACAACTAAAAAAACAACTAAAAAAACAAAAAAAAAACAACGAAAAACAACAAAAAACAATGATTTCGGTATAGTGGTCTCGGTAGAAAGAAATGAAGAAAGTTAAAATATCAGTCACCGGTCGGTAAATACGGGAGTTTTCAGACATTACTTATATCACACAAATGTGCAATATTAAACAAAATACAAAGAAAACAACACTAGAACCAAAACAAAAATACAAAGAAAACAACAGCAAAATCAAAACAAAAAATAAAAACAAAAAACAAAAACAAAAAAAAACAAAAACCAACAAGAAAGAAACAAAAATCAGCAAAAAACAACAAAAACAAAAAAACAACAACAAAAAATAACATAAAACAACAAAGATTTAGATATGGCGATCTCGGTAGAAAGAAATGAAGAAAATTAAAATATTAGTAATCGGTCGGAAAATACGGGAGTTTTCGGACATTAATTACTTTCCCAAATAGGCGGATCGGTCAAAATGTACCAATTAACCAGGCAGTTTCTTTTTGTTTGTTTTTCATTTTTCTGTTCTGTTTTTTGTTTTTTTTTTTTTGGCAAATTTGTTTATATTAATCATACAGTAAAAAAGAAATATCATTTGAGAAATTACTATAATATTTATTTTTGTTGGTCATTTATTAGGACTTACATTTTGTTTAAAGCGCGAGTACAGAGCAGTGTTATTATTTTTGAATTTAGAATTGCTGGTTCCAAGATTTTTTAATAAAAACAACTTTTTTGTGAAAAGATATTTTAAAAGTCATGTTCAATAATTAGTGCTGTATATTAAAACACTTTTCCACGAGTAAAAAATTCCAAAAAAAAAACAAAAACACTTAGGACATTAGAGTACTCAAGAGAAAGTAAAGAAATCTTGGTGATAAAAGTTGGGATTGATCATGAAAAACTGGTTGGAGAAGAGAGAAGAGATTCTTCAAGCCATTTCTGTTGGGATATTGGAGGAAATATAGCAAACAGATCATCAAATAAATCAATATCGGTGACCGAAAGGAGAGAGATTTTTATAGAATGAGTCCATCACTGACTGGGCATCAAAAATGATAATTAAGATTACGCCTTGATAGACAGTGATACCGACCATCATACTTTGAAAAACAGAACCTGATTTTTTACAAACCCAGGATAGTGTTTGGTATATTTCTTATTTGTATTTTTAAAGCGTTAAATTATTAGACCATGCATTTGATTCAATTTGTAAAAGGCTCAAGATCTTCATTAAGAGATAAAGTCTTCGTAGATCAAGCTCCAACTGAAAGTAGAGATCGATAAGAGATAGAAGTCGATAAACGAAAGTTTGTTAGCTGGTGCTGGTTAGGTGGATTATTTCTGTCAGCAGCGGAAAGAAATAGAACAAGATTAGATTTTGGACAAAATGAAAAATATAGGAAACTTACTAAATAGTATTATTGACATTGTGGTGGATATCTCTTCGCCAAAGAATTTAAGGAAGTAAACAGAAATGAAAAATTAATGAAGTAAATACTATTCAAAACAAACCTGATCGCCAGAATCTAATATTAATACATGTAACATATATGGAGTGCTACAGTCCTCAAATGGCTAGAAAATGATTTAAAACATAGATTCCGAACAAATAAAATAACAAATGAGAAATCGGAGACACTAGAAAGCAACTTCGGAGTTCTTTAAGGGAGTGTACTGGGCCCTCTACTTTTTAACCTCTCTATATAAATGATATTAATAGATATTTTCGGTTCTATATGTATCAGGAACTAACTATGAGGTCGCAGTAAAATTAATAAATAAATCATTATTACATTTGTAAAAAAAGCTGGCTTAGGTATAAAAAATTGAAGCAAAACTCTGCTAAAACAAAGTGTATACACGACAAAACTGTAAACTATTTAAAAGGAATAACTTTGACATCAAAACTGATTCAGTAGCAATTATTGAGCAAGTTAGCGAAATATCTAGGTGTTAAGTTAGATCTACAATTGAATTTATCTCACCAAATTGAATTTACGTGAAAAGGCAAGAAAATAGGATATTTTGGAAGAATATTAAACAAATTATTAAATTGTTATATATTTTAATACATGAAATACCTTTGTCTCTATACATTTTAATATAAAAACCAATTTAATCTCCGTCTGTTAACAGAAAGATTGTACCTCAAATAGGAATACTGTTGGGGTCACATCTGAGCCTTGATGTTCCCCTACATTGATTTTGTTGCAAATAGTAAAGGAGCATTTGAAATTATCCATATCTTATTTACCTTTGGTTTACTGATTTAACTTTGCAATATGTAATACATTCTGAGACCTCTGGATTTACTGGCTCCTCTCTTTGCGAATGGATATGACCGCCACTGTATTTATGTCACATTGTATCAAATGAAATTAGTTGTATCTGTTTCAATATACAATATCGGCTATCGAAGGCTTTCCAATACGCTTTGTACAAGGGCATGTGAAAATTACAGAGATTTAGATTTAAAGCGAATACGAAACGATAAATATCAGCGTTGCCAGTTTATACAGGATCAGGATCAGACCGTATAAATGACAACAATAGACTTTTTGCATACCTTAACAAATTTAATCTTCTGAGTGACCAACAATTTGGTTTTAAAAAGAAGTCCTTAACAATAAATGCTATCACAAAGCTGGTGACTGATATTGTCAGTGCTTTTGAGGATACACAGAAGCTTTCAGCAAGTTTCTGTGACCTTTCAAAGGCATTTGATTGTGTTAGCCACAGCAAACTATTGGATAAACTCCCATACTATGGTATAAGAGGTAAAGGTCTTGATCTCCTAACCCAATACTTAAAAGACCGTTGTCAATTTGTACAAATTGGAAACAATACTTCAGAAACTCAAAAAGTTCATGCTGGAGTACCCCAAGACTCAATTCTTGGGCCAACCCTCTTTATACTATACGTGAATGACCTACCTTACTATCTGAAGCCTACTTTTTCCGTTCAGAATACAGACGACACTACTTATTATCACTGTAACAAGGACAAAGACGAGCTGGAAACTCTTGATGCTGGAGCTCTTGCCTTGTCTAACTTATGGTTCTCTAGTAATAATCTTTTACTGAATACTGACAAAACAGTCAAAATGTTGTTTACACTCAGAGATATACCTCAGCAAACTAAATCAACAAAATTCTTAGGTTTAACATTAGATAATTAACTTGATTGGAAACAGCATATAGAGAGTCTATCAAAAAACTATCTAGCACGCTATTTTTAATCAGAAAATTATCATAGTACACTACAAACGAAGTCTGTAGAACGGCCTATATGGGTCTTTTTCATAGCCACCTGTCATATGGGATACTGCTATGGGGAAATTCTGTAGACTGGAAAAAAACATTCATATTACAAAAAGCGGCAGTACGTGCAATAACAAAAAGGCCTCATCTAGAGTCATGTAGGTTATTATTCAAGGAACAAAAAATATTGACACTCCCATCTCTTTATATTAGAATGTTTATTATATGTAAACACAAAATAAATCCTATACTACTAGGAGATAGCCATGAGCACAACACTCGGTCAAGAGAACAATTGTTATTACCACAACACCGACTAACATTAACTGATAAAAGCTTTATATGCAACTCTATTAAACTATATAATAAACTTCCCCCACAGTTTAAGCTTTTTAATGAATATAAATTCAAAAAAAAGATCAAGGAATTATTATTTTATCTAGCAGTTTATTCAATCAAAGAATTTTATGAGGCTGATTTAAGTAATTTTGCAACACGAAAAATTTCTTAACTAAAATGTCAAGTTGACGTCACCAAATTGTTTTCTATATAAATATAAAATGTAATGTATATATAAATTTTATTGTTTTCTGATATTTGACGATGCTAAAAAACTGCTGTGAGTTTATTTAAGCAAATAAAGTATATTCTATTCTATTCTAATGCTGATATTATTCGTTTCCTGCTAGTCTAATGTTATCTCTCTGCAGTTTTCACATGAATTTGTGCAAAGCGTATTGGAAAACGTTCAGTGGTCGTCACCGTATAAAATTAGATTACATATCTTTTTAATACTACTATATTCATTTAAGTATGACTGGGCTTGTTGATACAACTTTTGCTTTCAAAGGACATTCTTGAAGTGTAATTTATTAAGTAGATAGTGACACTTTTCATATTTTGTTCAATCTTGAGTTATTAATTCTGTCCTGAACTAATTTTTTTCTTCATAAACATACGTTTCGTCATAATTGGGCAACATGAGGTAAATGTGCTTGTACTAAGGTAAAAATAAAAAAAAACCAACTTCAATACCAGCAACAGCTATCATTTTATATTACATCATTTGCAATGTAACCCAAAAGTGTGGGAAAAACGACTAAACAATTGAATGTAAGTCATTTCTTTTACAGAATCTATCACATAGTCATCAATTATCGCCGTGATTTAACTATTTTCTCTACGATAAATTATTTATATCCAAACACACGATAATGAGCTTAGATAGCTTAAATCTGCCCAATAGAAAGCGTAATATTTAGACCGCAACAAAAGAATGCCATTCCCAGGCCATTTGCCGAGGTGTCGCTTTTTAACGAAAATCTCATTTGTTTCACGAATTGTTTGTTAATTTGAATTAGAAAAAACATCTTCACCGAGCGAGAATCCGTTTAATGAAAATTCTTCAAGGTCGAATTCCAGCTAGTCGCATTGTTATACTATAGAAAGTTGATCTAGGTATTGATTAATATTGACGTAAGAACCTACCCACAATTATGTAGACCGGTATAGAATGAAACTTAACTTGATAATGTGAAGTAAATAATGATAAAATTACGATTTGATTCCGTTAATTACTCCCTATAATAACAGGAAATCGATAATATATTTCTATCAATGGACGTAGAGAAAATATTGTTATTTCCTCCAAATATTTTATAATTACTGTCATAGATATCTTAATTACTACTTGAATGTGAGAAACCGACAATTCTTGATACATTGATAATTTTTTATTGTCAGACAAAGGAAGACATTTCAGGAATACATTCCAGAACCCCGAGAGCTGGAAACAATGCGGAAAAAAATTGGAACACTGTCTTAAAAAAAATCCACTTTGAGCATGATTCGGATCTGTGTCCTCCTGGATGCTGTCCCAACGTCATAATCGTTAGAAAACCGGACCGATATACATCCAGCAATCTAATTGTTAATTTGAATATAAGAATCAATTTGTTTCAAAATATTCTTTTGCTTGTTACACTCTAAATGCCATTTGTTATATATTATCATGTGAGCCATTTTTAAGAAGTTCGGTTCTGCTCTAATCCCTTTGCCTCTTTGTCTTATTTGGGCCTTTTACGGCTTCTATTTTGCTCGGTATCAAGAATATTTAATAAAATAAATTAACCTCCGAAAACCCTATGGTACGGCCATGAACATCGTCAATCGAAGTAAATCATCAAAAATTTACTGGATTTTATCAAATTTAGAAACACAATAGCGGAAAGTAAATAACGATACATGATTAACAACTCAAAATAAGACAAAAAATTTATTTAGATACTGTTTCTTAAGAGGTTTGTGACCCACGTAAAATTCCAAAGAATAAAAATAGCTCTGCAGATTTGACGACGATTACTTTTTACCTGGAATATATTTGCAATATCTTATTTGGACAGAAATTTGCAAAAAAGCGACGAAATAAACAACTGGATTTTTCGAAGGTCACTGATCAAGACTGTTTTATAACAATTTGTGTGTGGCAGCAAATCAATTTCTTTCACATATCTTATTTCTTAAGAAATCCTTCGATAATAATTTTTTTACTTGCATTACACCATTATTTATCACCATTTATAAAATTAATACCTAAAGAAAAAAACCCGATGATGTAATTTGGTATTATAAAATATCTATTAATGAAGTAATCATTTCATAATAGCATACACAGCTTTTATCTGCATTTTTTTTGCAAATAATTTTAAAAACTCGCTGTTTTAAGTACCAAAATAAAAGTTATAATAGTAAAATTATCTTCTACCTGCAGTATGAAATGCAACACTTATCAAAAGTCCCTAGAATGCGCAACAGAGCATTTTAATAAAGATAGGTTTTATGAATAAAGTACCTAGCCTATAACGAAGATAGACTAGTCATGATTAAATGGGAGGTAGAAATGGTAAAAATGATAAAAATACTGAATGAAATGATACAAGATGGAAGCGAAATAGGATTAAAAATAACTGGAAACAGAAGTAATTAGATTGAGAAAGAAGATGGGAAATAAAAGTAATACAGCAGGCAAGCAATTAATTATTTTATGAAGTGGATAATTTAAAAAACGTACCTTTTCAATTTATTAGAAGGAGACAAGCTATTAATACAGAAGGCAAACATAATACATGTATCGATAATAAGATGATGTATCGAACAGAATTATCGACGATGATCAAGAGAGTCGAACAAACGAAAGAAAATTATTAATATTCAATATGGCCGCCATTGGCGGGCTTTTTGAAATTTAACTTTCTAGTAGCTGGGCAAAAATGTAATGAAGAAAATCAAACAAAAAAATAAATTGGTTTATTTTGACTAGTTTAAGAACATATGATTTAAAACTAGTCAAATATATTACCAATTTATATTTTTATTTGATTTTACTTCATTGGATTTTTGCATTAATTTCAAATTTGAAATAAATTTATTTTATTTTTAAATTTTTTTAATACAGTAAATTAATGCCGCATCATATAATTTGTCTATTTAAAAATGGAAATGCTCAGACAAATATGTAGGTACTTACAATATTTAAATATTTATAAAACAAACCTATCAAGAGTTTTGCGACTTTGAGTGGCACATAAGTTTAAAAAAATTGAAGTCGAAGCATCGTCCTTTTATTGTCCTACTATCAAGGCGAATTTGAATGTGGATAAAATTTGCCATATGCTTATCGAGTCCACTATAGGTTGAAGAACATTTATGCATCACATAATTTTTTTAATATTTTATTTGTACACCATTTGTAGTTTTTCAAATTCTTATTAATCCTCTGGGCATTGTGATAGATTAATCTAACTTGTAACATAAATATTTGGTTAATTTATCTACTTTGATATACAGAGTGTTTCTAAATTCATGCGACAAAATTCAGGAGGTAGTTGCTTGTATGAAATTAAGATGGGTCTTTCCTATAACAAAATTTCCTCAGCCCACCCCTTTCCGAGATATCACCCTTAAAAGGTGGTGACTGAAATTGAGTTTTTATTTTTTTTCCTAAAATTTCAGTAAAGCTAGAAACTTGAAATTCTGTAATTTTATTTTGGCTAGAGGTGGTTATTTCCAGCATTTATTATGAATCGTATTATATTTTAAATATTTACTGTTTTCCATTCAATTTATTAAAAAAATTATAAATTATGGTGTTTATTTTTTTCTCTGCGTTATTGGTTTTGGGAAAAAAATTTAAGAATAAAAAATTTTTTTTAAATAAAACAAGGATTTCAAGTTATAATTTTATTTCATAAAACTTCATCTCGAAAAAAAGTTTTGATATGAAATAAAGTAAGGGTTACTAATTTCACCCCCCTATAATGTAACAGAAATATTGAAAAAATATCCGTGGTTGGTCCTTTGCAAGTGCACGAAAATTACAAAATTTCAAGTTCCTAGCTTTACTGAAATTTTAGAACAAAAATAACTCAATTTTAGTCACCACCTTTTAAGGGTGATATCTTGGAAATGGGTGTGCTGAGGAAATTTTGTTATAGGAAAGACCCATCTTAATTTCATACGAGCAATCACCTCCTGAATTTTGTCGCATGAATTTAGAAACACCCTGTATGTGTTTGAGCTCAATTTATAGGGCGTGGGTTAGGTTTTTAAATAACTAATAACTTTGAAAAATAAGTTGGGCACCACTATATTTAAAGCTTATACACTTGACTCTACATTAGTGATAAAAATATAGAAAATCACTAAGCACTAACAAATTATACTTTAAAAAATGCTTTAGATAAGGTAGGTATCAAATTCTAATTCACATAAGTTTGAATATAATTTAAAACAATTTGTTGATTATATTAATTGCACTTATCTGTGTGGTAAATAAGGTGATATACGGTATTGTAAGTTAAAGGTAAAATCAGGTATTTCTTCCTTCAATCCAAACTGCAGAGGTACATCAATTCTTAAACATCATATACCGGTCAGGCAACTTCAACCAAGTGATTCGGGTTTCTTACTCATAACTCTCATTTAATAATAATGTGACTCTTATTCGTGATTGAACCGTAAATGGTCTTCAACGTAAATGATTCTTATTTGTATTCGAACCCGAATCGTCTAGAGATTGCCATAGGCTAAAAAGGGTTAAAATTTTATGATAGATGAAGAGAAATTTGAAAAGGATTTAGATAAAATACTTTAACTATTGAATGAATAAATTCATAGAGACTAAAATTAATATGAAAAGGAAAAATCTTATTTAATATATTTAAATGCGTTACAATAACCGGTTATCTTTTTAGGGCTTTTGTCACGTGATTTCACGGTTAACCAACGGTGTAACCAAAGTGATTTCTGATTCATCGCTTTAAAACGGTTTAAATATCGTATTTTGATTTATTTGAAGTCACTAATTTTATATTTGAAGATTGACGGATGAAAATGTTTTATGTCATTTAAATAAAACTATTAAAAAAAAAATAGAATTTATTCTCACCAAAACTAACTAGCTCTCTAGCTAGAGTTTGATACATGACGTAAAAGTATAATGCAAAGGTGGGGACACTTTTAGTATCATCACAGCATCTCCTCTTTATTTTATATCAATGGGGTTCACACATTACGGAGTAAATTATAAGAAACATATTATTATTATATAAAAGGTTTAAAAAGTCCAATTCTATTACTTTTCAAAAGGGTTTTACTGAAAAATAAATACAATAAGAATTAAAAACTATTTTATACAATAAGGTGTTTTACTTTCAGCCTGACACAACAGAAACAGATGGCGAAGCAAGTGGCAATAGTACGAAACCTGTTCTTACAGGCATACCACAAATAGACTATATATGGGATCCAAATCTTCCCAAAGAACTGAATGGATACAACTTATCCGACTATCCTTTTTATGAAAGGGTTCCGGCAAATATAACCTTCAAGTGCGATGGATTACACGATGGATTTTATGCTAGCGTACTACACAAATGTCAGGTAAATATTTAGCTGCAAAGTTTAAATAAAATTGATTTTTTTTACTAAGAGGAAATATGTTTCAAATTTTTTGTAATTGAGGATTCCAATATTAATATACTTACAATTGTTTAAACCTAAATTTAAAAATAACATGTATCAAAAAATTTGTAACATATCTCTAAAGTTAAGTTTTTTGACATTATCCACAGTTCAAACAGCTTTTATCAAGGAAAACAATAAAGTTTTAAAACTTTGGGTGCGTTTGCCAAAAATACTTAAAATGTTCTAGGTATATATTCTTCTTGTAAGAGTGACATTCTCTTAAATTTTTTTTTTTTTTATGAACTCGGATTATTTTATGATTGCAATTACGTGCAATTACATGCAAGAGAAATGAAATCAGATCATTAATTCATATTTCTCTATATTACTGAAAAATCAATGCTTAATTATATAAAAACAAAAAAAAATTGAATACTAGAATACTGAATTATTTTATGACTTCCATGTCTTTCACTATAAAAATATCTTTCATTTAAAGATAAGTAGTTTCTAGATTAATACGGTTTTTTGTGAATAATTAAAATAATTTTTAGATATTTGAATATTTTCTTCGCCAACTGAATTATAAAAATGCAAATATTGGCGATTTAAACCATTCCTTCAATAAAGTATCATAGAATATTCGATTTTTTTTCTTTTTTTATTAAAAAAAGAACGAAACATATAGGTAATCTTACAAGAAGAAAAAATATACCTGAATTTGTATAAATTGTGATTATTATGTACGGTAATGTGGTTGAATGGGTCTGTATGTTTGTAACATATAATGAAGAGGATGATCGAAGAATATGTCTACTAATATATGTTGAAACTAATTTTGGAAATATATTTATTGGTATTGTAAATAGATAATCATATGGGTAATCTTACAAGAAGAAAAAATATACTTGTATTTGTACAAATTGTAATTATTATGCACGATAATATGATTGAATGGGTCGGTATGATTGTAATATAAAATGGAAAGGATGATGGAAGAATATGTCTTACTAATATGTGTTGAAACTAATTTTGGAAATATATTTATTGGTATTGTAAATAGATAATCATATGGGTAATCTTACAAGAAGAAAAAATATACTTGTATTTGTACAAATTGTAATTATTAAGCACGATAATATGATTGAATGGGTCGGTATGATTGTAATATAAAATGAAGAGGATGATGGAAGAATATGTCTTACTAATATGTGTTGAAATTAATTTTGGAAACATATTTATACAGGGTGTCCCAATAGTGTGTGGAAGTTCAATATATCCTATATTATAGAAAATATTAAAAAATGTTATTTACAAAAGTTGTAGATAATATTAATCTGCACATTTCAAAATTATTTTCGATTATACAGCGTGATCCATAACTTCAGAATTGATCAAACCTATGTTTTTTTAAATGGACCTCCCTGTATTTAATTGTAAATTTGAATTCCCCTAACTTTGCCCTTCAAGAAAATACCAACATTTATGAGGTTATACTGGGTATTTTGGAGGTTTAAATCAATTTTATATGAAAATCGTACTAGGTTCAACCCTCTGTATATTTCAAAAGAAACAAACATCCCAATTTTTTGATGAATCATTTTCAATGATAGTCTACTTTTATAAGAATATACTAAGTTTTTCCTAGCGCAACAGACGTATACAGGGTGAGTCAAAACTCAGATACATGATTTTCTCAATTTTTTTAAATGTAACACCTGTATTTTATATCACTACTAAAAAGTACTCTAATTATACGTTCGTTTGAGGTAAATTTTGCCTATCCCTAAACACAACAGTTTAGCAAGATTCTTAGATGAAATGTTATAAAGGGTTAATTATAACTAAATTCACAATGTAATTTGATTTAAACTCCTGTTAAAATATACTGTTTAATCAGTTTAAATTTTTAAGGTACCTAGCTACAATTTATTATCAACTGAATTTACTTTCTTTACTTTTCTTTACTTTCTGTATTAAAAGTACTTTTGTCCCTATCCCTAAACACAACAGTTTAGAAGAGATATTTTATATTTGAATGAAAAAAATATGAATCAAAAATAAGTTATTTTAATTTTTTTAGAATGCAACATTAGTATATTAAAAAATGAAAAAAAAGCTATTATAAAAGCTGCTCAAAGTGACTCCCTCCAACTGCAATACAATGCTCTAATCTAGCTTTAAATGATCTTTGAACGTTTTTCAAACATTGTACATCTATGCTCGCGAACACTTGTCTTATTCTTTCCTTAATTTCTTCGCTAGTTAATGGACTAGTTTTATAAACCTCGTTTTTACGAAACTCCACAAAAAAAATCTACTTTAGTGAGGTCAGGGGACCTGGGAGGCCACTTAATTGGACCATCTCTTCCAATCTACCTGTTTTCAAAATTATGGTTCATAAAGTTGCGAACTGGTTGAGCATGATGCATGATGTACAGGAGCTTCATCATATAATATCCACATTCGGCGTCTTATATTTAGTGGAACTGTGGCGACATCATAGCACCACATAGTCTTACCTTTAGTTTTGACTTTTACGTCAATTTATTTTAAGGTTTCTTAGTCAGTTTTTATTTAAGGTTGATCAAGTGTCAATGTCAGATGGTACCATTATAATATCACATATATTATGATCTAGGTCGATAGCTGCGTACACTAGCACCCTACTTATCCGATGGATGGTAATCATGGAAAAAGGAAACAAAAAATTTGATTGATTACTGATTTCGAAATTAACAAGACAAGACGTACCTTTGACACAATTTTTATATAACGCTTTTCATATTTTAAAATAAAATTATCTTTTAATTACTGAGATTCTGATTTCCTGCTACCTACAATTTGAGCGGGGAGGTTATGTGGCGACATCATAGCACCACATAGTCTTACCTTTAGTTTTGACTTTTACGTCAGTTTATTTTAAGGTTTCTTAGTCAGTTTTTATTTGAGGTTGGTCAAGTGTCAATGTCAGATGGCACCATTATAATATCACATATATTATGATCTTGGTCGATAGCTGCGTACACTAGCACCCTACTAATCCGATGGATGGTAACCATGGAAAAAGGAAACAAAAAATTTGATGGATACTGATTTCGAAATTAACAAGACAAGACTTTGACACAACAATTTTTATATAACACTTTTCATATTTTAAAATAAAATTATCTTTTAATTACTGAGATTCTGATTTCCTGCTACCTACAGGAACATTTTCCAATAGTAGTGGTAGATGATTCTGCAGAAAGTCTAAGTAGACCTCGGCAGTTACACGAACATGAAGGAAATGTGGTCCTATGACATAGTCCCCTAATATACCACCCAAAACGTTAATAGACCATCGTGTTTGGCTATGTGTCATTAACTCATAAGGATTGGTGGTGGAATAGTAATGAAAATTGTGTCTATTGACAAAACCGTTTTTGTGAAATGTTGATTCATCCCCAAAAAGTACATAATCAAAAAAATAATTTTCATTATTAATGCTCTCTATTGCCCATTCACAAAAAGTTATTCTTTCTTGAAAATCATTTTCAAGAAGCTCCTGATGACGCTGGATATGGTATGGATGTACTTTATTTTTTAATAGTATCCTATTGACAGATGATTTACTTATTTTTCATTTTCCATGATGCGTGTACTGGTGTTTGGATTTTCGGTAACACTAAGTAGAATACTGAGTTCATTTTGTTCATTTAAAGTTCGTTTTTCCCTATCATTTTTTTGATATGCTACATTACCTGTACGTTTAAATCTTTCCAACAGATTTTCAAAAATTTCTTTACGAGGTTGTCGGCGATCAGGATATTTTTGCTTAAAAATTCTAGTTGCCAACAAGCAATTTTCATCACTAGCCCCTAGCACTAAAATCATATCAGTAAATTCATTCGTTTCAAAATTTATTTTTAAATTAGTCAAATCAATAAATTTAAATACTTGTGAATACTAAACGTAATTTAATTTTTTTACTTAAATAATTCGGAACTGTCAAATTATTCTTTTGACATGAATTTCAAAGCCCACTTGAACTAATGCACAAAAAGATTTGAAGTTCTGTTAGTGTTTTCATTGCATTTTATATAAAAAGTTGTAGATGTTCCAAAAAATAGTTTTAGTTGATAAAAAATTGTACCAGATAAATTAAAAATATAAACTGATTAACTAGTAACTAGTATGTAATATTTAACAGGAGTTAAATCAAATTACATTGTGAATTTAGTTATAATTAATCCTTTTTAACATTTCATCAAGAATCTCGCTAAACTGTTATGTTTAGGGATAGGCAATATTTAACTCAAACGAACGTATAATTAGAGTACTTTTTAGTAGTGATATGAAATACAGGTTGTTACATTTAAAAAAATTGAGAAAATCATGTATCTGAGTTCTGTACACGTCTATTGCGCTAGGAAAAAATTAGCATATTCTTATAAAAGTAGACTATCATTAAAAATGACTCATCAAAAAATTTGGATGTTCGATTGTTTCTTTTGAAATATACAGAGGGTTGAACCTAGTACGATTTTCATATAAAATTGGTTTAAACTTCCAAAATACCCAGTATAACCTCATACACGTTGGTATTTTCTTGAAGGTCAAAGTCAGGGGAATTCAAATTTACAATTAAATACAGGTTGGTCCGTTTAAAAAAACAAAGTTTTGATCAATTCTGAAGTTATGGATCACTATGTATAATCAAAAATAATTTTGAAATGTGCAGATTAATATTATCTACAACTTTTGTAAATAACATCGAATTTTCACACACTATTGGGACTATATATTGTAAATAGATGAACAAAATTATTATTAAAGGTTCAAAATAAGTAATTTAAATAGATATTTTTAGAAATATATTGGATTTCGTGTTCATTTCTCAAATTTCTTGAGTAAATCGGATTCCTGTCAAATACTAGAGCTTAGTTCTGGGTAAATAATCCTGACGTATTGAGCCCAAACAAACCGAATCAAGAAGAAGATACTGGAGTTTATAAAACAATTTTTAGCGTGTCATTAACTTCTTTATTTGCTTTATCGACTATAAAAGATCTGAATTTATCTATCAGGTAAAAGTATTACGAGGAAAAAGATACATCAATGTTCCGTATTTAGACATTTTCATGTCAATGCAATACATAATTGTAGTAAAAGCTTATTTGGAAGTACCAGATAGAATCGTTACTATATTTTTCCTGATTATAGAAATTATTATAAGGCCAATATTTTATCACTACGAATTTGATATGTTTATTTGTCCCATATTTGCTTTCAATCAATGTTTTTTTTTTTCTATTAATTATCAGAATTAATCTCTAAAAGAATACAATTTCATCATTATCATTTTTTTCTTCAGCCTTTTGTAACTTTATTCTTTGCCCAACACTGAAGTGTTTTTCCGATTTCTGATTCAGAATATTATTACTATAGAGGGCCCATTTCTGCAGCACTTTCTTTTTATTTTTTTAGAAAGAGTGAGGTGCATATCTTCCTTTTTTCCAGTGTTTTCTCTATTTCATTCATTATTCTGTGGACTTGGTCAATAGCAAAATGCTTATTCCTAAATCCAAATTGGTGGTCAGGTATTATATTTTTACTGTCTATCAGTGGTTTCAATCTTTTTAGTAAAAGTTTTTCGAAAAGTTTAGATAACACTGGTAACAGGGATATAGGTCTATAGGACATCACTTCATTTGGTGGTTTTCCAGGTTTGGGTATCATTATAATTTCAGCGACTTTCCATGCTCTAGTCGAAATACAGCGTTTATTACATTAGTTAGTTTAACCACAGCTTTTTTTGGCAGTTGTTTTAATCAGATCATACCAGATGGCTTTCTTAGAATTTGTATTTTCTTTGATTTCCTTAGCTACCTCTTTAGGCGTTACCCTAAGAATTTCTACTATGTTTGTGTTCTCTTGTTTTAATAAATCGAGTCACCGTTCTTCATTCGATTGAAAAATTTTCTCGAGATGACAAATTTTTCCGGCTCATACTATAGTTGTTCTTTTGTTCTTAGAAGTGCACTTAGTTCGATTCTAAAACTTATTTTAGTTTTAAAACTTACCGTCTTTTTATTACAAAATGTGGGTCTAATTTCTTTTTGGATTATATTTTCGCTTAGTATCATTATCACTGGGGAATGATCTGAGTTTAAGTCAAAGTTTTCTTCTATTTTAATAAAGTTTCCGGGTATTTTTTTAGTGATGTAGAAGTCCAGTAGGTCAGGTATTTTATTTTTGTCGGTTGGCCAATAGGTTGGTTTTCCTATTGACTGGTAGTCACTTGCAGTATGCAATTCCCTCCCTTTGGTGGTATTTTCTTTTTTCAAATTATGTCGTGGTGGGATATAACTGCTCTGACTGCGAAACTGTATTTATTCGTTTTTATGTTAACTGCTGTTACCTGGATTTCTTCTGTTCCTATTTTATTCTAGTCATAATGGTTAATATTTTCTTTTATTATTACAGCGCTTCCACCTCTAGCGGTATCCGAGGGATGTATAGTACTATAGACGTTGTATCCTTTAAATTGTATGTAGCTTTGTTTTGTTAAATGCGTTTCTGATATTAGACAGATATCTACATTTTGTTCTATTAGGAACACCTGTAACTCCTCTCGATGGTCAAGGAGTCCATTGGCATTCCATGTTACAATGATTAAGTCTTTACTCTCCTTTAAGGATGTCTAAAAGTTTTGGGGGAAGGTGGCCTCCTCTAATCTGATAATTCTGTCTAGAATTGTATTAAGCATAGTCATTATTTGGTTCCTTGAAGATTCGTTTTCAGTTTGATTAGGTCTGTTATTACTAGCCACGTTTGAGTATGTCAAATTTGCTATTCTTTGTGGATTATTAACGATAGGTCGTCTAGATTGAGTATTATTTCTATTGTGGTTAGTTTTGCTTACCTGGTATCTTCTGTATTGTATCTCCTTTGCCACTTCGCATCCTCTATAGCTTGCTGAATGTGCTTGATTGCAATTTGCGTGTTTTGGTGGTACACTTGCCGGTTAATCACACTCTCCTGTAATATGGCTTTTGACATATTTAACACACACTGATTGCCTATTACAAAAATGTATAATAAAGCACATGAGTGTTTTGTTTTCTGTCCACTTAGAGATAATACTCTTTATTCTGATAACTAAGGCTTTTATATACCCCTCCTAACCAGCTTCGAACCAAATCAATTGTTTAAAATTTTAAGAGCAGTTTAAATATGCTTGCAAGAGAGATGTCTTTATCGCACAATACAAATCTAGCAATTTAATATCTAGAAAGTAGTTGTTTAGGGTTGTAAATGACCAATAGAACTACACGGTTTTTAAAGGGGTATTAATACGCAGCTTATAATTTTATTTTCTATTCTAAACTGAATTTAAATAAATTTAAAATTCAGATAATTGGATATACCTACTAGATTTTTAATCTTGTTAACTTATTGTATTTGATTAGGTCATCGGTATTTATTTTATATAAAAAAACCGTTAAAGTGCAATTATTAATACATGTAACACAATGTGCAGCAAATTGCGTTACATATGCATACCTTGAACTTATCACAGGTGAAATGGTAAGTACACATTTTTTTCTATTAAAACAATGTTGTAAATATGTATATATAAATTATGTTAACAATATTTTGCCTTGAACTAAAATTTTCCATGTCTAATCTCTTCTATCTTTTCTAGGATCTTTCCAATTCTTCAATTTTCAATAACTTTTCTGTACAAATTTCTATCCTTTAGGTACCTAGTCTATACTTCTTTAGGTAGCATGGGTGAAGGACAAAAATCCAGTCCTGAATGTGATGGCTTGTCCTTATTTATTTTTAGAGGTATGTAACAGAGAACATTTCTTTCTCAACTTTTTTTTTAATTGCTGAATTGGAATATATTTTTATAAAGAGCAGTTAAAAAATTATTATAATTAATATAAATATTTTTCTTAGTGTTACGGTAAGATTTTAGTACCTAGCTTAGCGCTTGCACTTTAATTTCGCCGAAATTGTGAAACTCGGAATTATATTTTTGAGTTCTACTTTACATCTATAGTTTTATCTAAAACTTTTAAACAGATAAGTTAACTACTTTTTATGTATCTCAACGTTAACTAGAGATTTTATAGCATTTTAATTAGAAAGATTAGATACCTTTAAAGTGGGAGTTTTGGAAGGGCCATGTGTGTGAAAAAGTTTCATACAAATGGGAATTTTATTTATTAATTTTTTGATAAAAATTTCGGTATCCTAACAATAAACAAGAATA
Source organism: Psylliodes chrysocephalus (assembly GCA_927349885.1). NCBI lineage: Eukaryota > Metazoa > Arthropoda > Insecta > Coleoptera > Chrysomelidae > Psylliodes > Psylliodes chrysocephalus. The sequence goes on along the minus strand of OV651825.1, from coordinate 21,777,013 downwards.
AAATTTGTAAAATATTTAGAGGTAGGTATACCTATAGGGAAAATAAAAAAGATTAATTTATGCTGGAGAGTAAAGTACTTTTAAATTCAAATAAAGAACAAAATGTAATTTGAATATCTTGATAGGAATTGAAAATTATATTCAAGTTGAGATTCTTGGTTTTCTGCTTAGAAAAATATCAATTACCTTGTAGATTTAAATTCAAAATAATTCGGCATAATTAATTAAATGAGAGAAACCTAAAAATAAATGCACTGACTGATAATTATTGGATAATTATTCTATATTAAATTAAAATTCTATATTCAATTATATGGGTATAGGATTATATTATCACTATATTATCATTCGGCATTTGTTGGATTATTAATTAAATGAGAGAAACCTACAAATAAGTACACTAACTAATTATTATTAGATAATTATTCTATAATAAATTAAAATTCAAGATTTCAATAGGTATAGAATTATATTATCATCATGTGATAATAATTATTACCTCTTAGAAAAGACAACGATGCAGTAGACCTTCAAGAGAACGAGGTGAACGGATATATTTTTTTTTAAATTCTGCAATAAATACAGGTATAATCATTATCAACGTGATTAGGTTTACATTATAAAAACTAGAAATAAAAGTATTCAAGAAAAGTGTACCTTTCTATCTTATTACTTTTACTGCTGACTGGATTATTATATTATTAAGAAGTGAAATGGTAACTATGCAGGAAAGATCAAGATAAGAGAACTGAACTATTAATTCTATATAAATTATATGAAGTTGATAACAATTGTTTATTTTTGTTATTTATAATGTTTTTTTTTTTTCATCTCTTTTACATATATAAAATGTAAGGGGTCTAAATCTCAACAGTTTTCGGGAAAAAAGCGAAAATCGATTCAGCATTTTTCAATAAATCTGGAAAAGACTCAAATATTTTAGCTACGACGATCTCAGCATATTATTGCATATTAATAAATAAAGTCTGACTTATCTGTCAAAAGGAAAGGTTTATTACAGTAAAAACCTTAAAAACAAGATTAAATCTAAACGAAAATTTTTATTACGTCGATCGGATGTATTAAAATTTTCATTTTAACTAGAAATAAGCATTGAAAGATGAGGTATAAATAAAATGTCATCTCTTGAACCTGTACTACGTTCTACAAATTAAATTACTGTACCCCTTTCTTCTGTAGACTATAGTAAATCAAAATTAATTTCTACGATACTTTCACAATATAGGTACGTGTATCTGAAGTAAAATTAAGACCTAGTTATAAACAATACCCAATAGAAAAATTATGATGATGAAAAGGTAGACAACACATTAAACATAATACTTCAAAATGACATGTGATTTAATAATTTCAATTCAATGTAATTATTTTGACATTCACTCTTAATCGGATAAAGAAAACAAAGAAATAATTTCATAATTAGGCGTTGGGTAGAAATAAAATTATTCAAACAAATTATCGTTGCCAAAAGGAATCTTTTAATTATCGAGAGTAAAACTAATTGTGATTATCTTGATATTCCTGCCTATAATAATAAATAAAGAATACTTACTAAAGAAATCAACTTAGGCGTTGGACAGAAATAAAATCAATTTTACTATTTATTATAAACCTGCACTAATTACAAACCAGAACGCAAAATACGAAAGAAAACTTAAAACACAAAATGTAAATAATTTGATTTTCAATGAAACTTAAAGTAGGTACTAAGAGGTATTTACAGAGAGCAAAGTACTTGATAGAAAACGAAATAAGCTCACATAACCATTTTTGAAAAATCGTTTGATCACTATTTTTGCTTTAGAAGGGAAAAATTAATATAATAAATATAGATCTGTAATGTAAATTAAAAAAACAGATTTGGAGAGTGAATTTAACTTCTTTTAGTCCCGTGAGAAATTTTATAGGTTATTTACCCTATATAACATTTTGTTGCTTGAATCGCTTTCTTACCTGGTATATAATATGGATAAAGTTTACCATTTTAAAAAATATAAAAATAAATCGCCTAAAAACTTTAACTTAAACTTTAAAAATGAATATTTACTTATACAACAATTTCTTAAATTAAATCCATTCTATTTTTCTGAGGTTGCTTTTAAGGATAAGTTGGAAAGACAGCAATTTTTAAGCGTTTTTTCGAAAAACTGCCAAAAAAAAAGTAAAACAAACGAACGTATTATAAATTTTTGAAAACATGCTTCAAAATACTTGCATTTGATATCACACAATGGCAATCCCCAACTGACTTTCAAGACAAAGTATGTACGTTTTTAGTTAACGCCTAATTTGGGTCACTGATTACTTTAAATTTCAATTGTATATGTTAAATAGTCCCTGAGAGACAACGAGATGATTCCATAATTGTTTATTTTTGCAAATTTGGGTACTAATGAGACAAATTACTTAAAACATTATTTGTTTTTTATTCAAAATTTTACAATTTTTTCATGTTTCATCCTAAGTATATTTCCCAAATTTAAATTTGATATGTTTTTATTACGAGAGAAACGAGTCGAGACAAAGGCTTTCTCGAGCGAGAGAAGCGCCTTCTCAAGAACAGTTTTCTCTCGCCCTATGAGACGAGACGAGAGAGGCCTCTCTCGTCTCGTCTCGCGGCATCACTAGACTTTTCTGTTTTTTGTTTTATAGGTCAAAAAACAACCGTATTCCGTTAAGAATTAGGTTTATAGTAGTCCACATTTCTTATGTTTACACAGTTTACGTTTCCTGCATTTTTTAGTCCACTACTGCTGTTATTTGCGCAGGCTGGCCTCTCGTTCGATGACTTTTATTTCCAACTGTTTTTCTTCCATGTAGCTTAGCTCGTTCGGACACTTAAGGTACCATTTGGGAACGCAAGACCGAGACAGGAGACAACCGCGAAATTAAATGAAGTACATTTGGGACGGAGCGACCTATGCAACAGACGCGACAGCACTTTTAACACGACAGTGCTTGCTGCCTGTTGCTGTCCCTTGCATCGATCTCCTGAACCCAAATGGTACCTTTACGTGTCAAAAGTATTGTGGCTGTCTCTTGCATCGGTTACTCAGTCCCAAATGTGCTTCATTTAATTACTTGTGATTCTGACGTAAAGAGACGCATTTCGGTCGCCTTACGCGGTCTCTTGCCTCTGCCTCGGTCTCGCGTTCATAAATGGTACCTTTACAAGTGCATGGTGTATGGGTATCGTGCCCGTTATCACTTGAATGGCGTGTAGTGAGGTTGTTTTGTGCACGATAGCAACCCTTAGCGCTATTTTCATTCTAGGTCTTATCCATTATTTTTTTGTAAGTTGCTACGTTCTTTGCCTGTGCCCACACAGGTTCTTCTTATAACAGGAAGGAGTGAGTTACTCCTCTTAGCGCTTCGCTTTTCCTGCTCTGGAGGCCTCCTATATTCTTCATCAGCTTGCGAGCGATCCTATTTTACTCTCTACCTTGCTACTTGCCATCTCAATGAGCTTGCCGAAACTCCCCACATTGTCAAGCATAATTCCTAGATCTTTATGTTTGTTGGTTATAAGCAGGTAGGGTTATTTTTGGCCCAAATCACCACATCCTCTTGGGTATATTATATTCCCCTGCTTTCCCCGTTTTCAGATACTATCTTCGGAATAGTCCTGTGCTTCTGGTTAGTTTAACTGCGTTTCCTACCAAGTGTTCCTGTGACGTTCTTCCCGGTTTTAGGCTAAAAAGGGTGAGACACCGCCTAGCAAAAGCTTCGCATTCGAAGATCACATGATATGAGATTTCTTCCTCTTCCATGCACAGTCGGATCATTGTGGGATCATTGTGTAATCCCATCACATGAAGGTGTTTCAGCAAGCAATATCACGTTAGTAATACCTAGATACTTTAGTTACCTTCGTGGCTTGAGCTATGTTCCTTCCAGTGGAAAATATTACTTCTTTCTGTCTATTTTCTTACATTGTCCTTTCAACACAATTACTTTTTTCAAGAACTACTATCAGTTTATAATGCTTCATTATTGGAGTATACAATTCCTTGTGTCAGTTTAGATTTAATTAAGAGCCGTGCGTAGTTATCACGGACATGACTCGTATATCAGTCTTGCTCGGCCGTGGTCTACTTTAAAAACATTTGTTGTAGATCACTTTACTTTTGTTCGTACTGTCTTGTAGGTGCTTTTATCTCTTTTATAATCTGATATTATTTTGAATCATAATTCCTTTTAAAATGTTAGGGGTGAATTTAACCCCACTTTCTCGTTGAAGGGTACAAAATGTACATTAAATGCCTTCTTCGAAACAAAATAGTAACATTTACGTGTAAACAAGTGATTTTTCAAAACTGGATGTAGGGTAGCTATTTTGTTGTGCCACACAGTATTAGGCAATTATATTTTTAAATTATTTTTTTTTATATCGCTATCAAAGTTCAAGACTATAACATCTCAAAAATTTTAGGATTTGAGATAAGAATGTATTCTTGGCAAGGAGGGTAAGATCTATATAGTTTAACATTATAATATCTCAAGATTTTGTTTCTACATTTTCTTCTACAAAATCTTTTGAGATATTATAGTATTGAAGTATATAGGTCTTGCTCTACTTGCTAAGAATACATTCTTGTCTCAAATTCTAAAACTTTTGAGATGTTACAGTTTTGAGCTGTAACAAAAAACTTTGTAAAAGGCTTGGGAAAAGTTCTTTTCTAATTTTAAAATTTCTCCGTTAAATTATACGTTCAAAATTATTCCAAAACATTCATTTTTTCAATATCCTTTTTTATCAGTAACAAATGAACAAGTGTTTTTGTTTTAATTTAATATTTTTTTAGGTTTATCATCACTGTCTTTCTGGCACAAGATTCGACTTTCTATGTGCCAACTACACGGCTTTCGACCAAAAGACATTCATTTGCCACTTTGCTTCTGAAGTAGACTGTAACAATTCAAAAAGGTTTTGGCACAGGTAAGATACTTAAAAAAATCATTAACTTTTAATATTTATCATCATCATCATCATCATCTTAGTTTTTCCCGAAAACATAATAACTATAAATCAGATTATAATGAATTTTATATAAATACCTACCAAATTTTAAAAATTTCGAAAGGAAATGGGAATTTACAGGGTTTAAGAAAAATGTAGGTTGTAAATTCTACCAGATATTCTGGAGTCGAAAATATGTCGATTAAACAAAATTGCTTACAAAAAAGTTACAGTCTTTTGAATTTACAAATTAAATATACAGGGTGTTTCAGAATAAAGTACCGTAAACTGATTGACTAAACATTGAGGAACCGAACAAACACTTTAAAATGTTCATGGATGATACTCATCTTTTTGTTTCTGATAGTGTAGGCTTATGTATTAAAAGTAATAATATTGTTACTTTATAAAAGGAGACCTCCTTTTCTAAAGTTTTTTTTTTCTTACACCTTTATTTATATTTTTTCTTGTAGTTCTTGGGTTTTCGGTGTTTGTTGACGAAATGAAACTCGTGTTAAAGTAAAGTAAAGCTTTCGGCCTTGCTCAGGGCCTTCTTCAGTAGTTTTTTTAAATTATTTAAAAATATTTGTACATTATTGATAGTTGTTCTTTAGTACATTGTATGGGGTGTGTAATTAATTTTTAAATGTTTTAGATCCTTTTTTTATTATTCTGTAATTGAATTTTTATCATTTTCGTGTCCGGTATTTGATGCTGTGGTATCCGTTATTAATTTCGATAGTCAGGGTGTTGTTACCCCCTTTTTTACGTTTTCGGGCCCTCATAAAGGTCCGGAAATTAAATTAAATAATTTTCAACCTTGTCACTGGATAAATCTCGAACCGCATGGTAGTTGCATAGCAAAGTAAAATCACAAAAAAAACCAAGTAAAATTTTTCAATTTCCGGTCCTTTAAATAATTACTTCTAACTTAGAACCCTATTGATTTTCTGAAATTTCGGTTCATCCTAACTACTTTAATAGCAATTTTCTTAAAATCCGCCTATGCATTCCTTATGTGACAATTTTAGGAATTTCAATTATTTCTAACGTCAAAATTCCTAACATTCTTTACATTCCATAAATTGCAAACATTCTCTAACGACCTGTCAAACAACAGCTGTTGATAGTAAAGGTGAAATGTCTAAAGCGGGTTGCGACCTTCATACTTCCAACCATATAGTCATTTTGGAGGCTATTTTCATTCAAAATTAGTCGCCACGCCTGTCAATTTATGAAAAATATATAAGCAGTTTTTCAAAAATGACTTTTTTATAGTGGTGCTATTAAGCGTACTACTATTTAGCCCCTAGCCACAAAAACACCTTCATCAAATTTACTGGTTCTCTGTCGCAACCCCATAGAATAATTAGCCGGCCATTTTATTTAGCAAAAATCAAAATAATGCTTGGCTGTACCTGTCAAGTATCAAGATGTCAACTGTGATATGTGAAAGGCTCTTAAATGTCAAATTATTTAAAAATGTATACTTCTTTTGATATTTATTGCAAATAATAAATATCTCAATTCAGGCTTTCCATAAATAAAGGTACAGCAAAACAGATAATATAATGTTCTTATACAAAGCACTTTTTTATTATATAAAAGAGAGGTAGGATATAATGCCCATTTCAAATTTGGATCAATTATGATACCGAGTTATTTTGTTGTGTTTTAATTTTAATTATAAAGTTGTCATTTATTTATATGTTGAAAGAAGGCCTTTGTAAATTACATTGTTCTCTATGGATATACTTTAACATAAAAATAGTTTTGTGGCTATAAGTTGCTATAACCTATCGTCGCAAAACTATTAATAATTTAAACAAAGTAAGTAGTATTAATATAACATCAAGTAATTTTTTAAAATAAAGTACATGATCTCAAAACAAATAACCTATAATAAATGCGGATAAAACTACAATAAATTAAGGAAAATACTTAAAAAGGGCAGGATTAAAGAGTATTATCACAAGAAAGTATATTCGTTCTGTTTATTTATCAAGTATTGTTTGAGGTTACTTTTAAATACATTTATTGTTTTTTTTTTTTAGTTTCTGTAGGCAGTCTATTAAATTTTTTAAACCTTTAATAAAAATTGTATTTTGGGTACTTTTAGTGATGGCTTGCCGTAAATGAAAGTCAGATTGGTTTCTTGTATTATAGTTGTGATATTGCGAATTATATTGAATTTTTTTTAATAGATCTGATGCGATGGTATTATGTCTTTTTTATGTTATAAATAAATATCAGTCATATACTGAACATAATTCTGAACTGAAAGCCAATTTATTTCTTTTAACATAGTTGCAATACACATCCTTCTGTCCTTTATTAATAGAATATAAATATGCGAAGTAAGAAGCCCAAATATTTTACATGAGCAGGCTTAAGAGGTAAAGGGGCCAATTATTATTGGATAAATTGCTCGAACAAGTTTTTAAACCCTAATCAAAAGGCGATATAGAATGGTTTTAAAAATCAAGGCTTGTGAAAATCATCACATGGTTTAACCTAAGTAATGCCAATGCTTCACAAACCAAATGATTCAACGTGCTAATATTACTATCGGCTTTCGGTATTTCGTTCCAAGTTAAATCATTTCTCGTTTTTGTTACGCTACGAGTTTACCCTTGTGGGCCTCAGTCTCGATAAGGTGGGAACCACCATTTTAGCGTCTCTCGAATTTTTTAAATAATTGAACACCGTTATTGAAAACTGCTCAGAAATTTTGAGAGTAAATATTTGATGTGCTCCTTTAAGGATAACGGGTAAAAACGTTTTTTTGTAAATTTCCCGCGGGTAATGTCAAAAATCAGATCGGCAACACTGCACATGTCCCTTATTTTTATTATTACTATTGAATAAAAAACGTCGTAGAACAATCGAAAACAACAATTTTCTGAAATATTTGATAGGACGTACCTACAAAAGAATGATGCTAAATCATTTTTTAACCAAACACAATTTTATATGCCGTTTTGGGTAACTGGTTGCATAAATAATTATTAAAGATATTATAGTGTATGAAGATTTATTATTTAAAGATTTTTTATTATGAAGATAAAAATATTATTTAAAGATATTATTTAAGGATAATAGAAAAAGAAAAAGAAAAAATAACTCTAGACTTCTATAAGAATTTTGTTCAGCCAAATATTAATATTTTGAATAGATACACCCATTACCGTACGCAGGAATTTGTCCAGGGGGACAGAGCAACATTATTTGAGTAGGTAATATATCTCCGATTGATTTCACTTAGGACAGATGTGAAATTATTATCAAATATGGACTTCCAACTAATTTTAATATAATTGTTTTTAAGCTCTAAGTATGTGTTGCACTTACAGCTGAAGTCCATAGATTTATAAGAAGAATACTACACAATTCACTAAAATCTGTTTATTTTCCAAAATATTCGATTTTCTATACAAGTAAACTGAGGCCATTTTAAACATTTGCTGAACACATATTTAATATAAAAAAAATACAAATAATCTAAGTATTTTTGATAAAAAATCATTACTCATTTCATGTAGGTATAAATTAAAAAAGTTGCCATAACTCGAAAAACATTGATTTTTCGAAAAAATACAGAGTACCAAAATAGTATTAAAATGAATATGTTAAACCGAGAGAGAAACCACTAAGGTCAAAACGTACCCTTATTTCGAAAATCATCTAAAAATCGCTGAAAAATCACCTTAATTTTCTGAAACTTTCCCTTGAGGAGTGAATTGATTTCGAAGATGATTTTGATCATGATTTTCGATGATGATTTCGACATTTTCGAGAAAATTTGTAATGATTTGGAGTGAAAACGCAACATTATTTCGGAAGTGGTTTACACATCGTGTTAAAATAATGGCGACACAAGAATAACCTATTTTTTCTACAAACGTCAGTAGAAGTATAATTTTTAACGCATGCTGTCAGTGTCTAAAATGCCATTTTATGACACTGGTGTTAAAAGTGAATCACTTTTAGCTTCAAAAAAGCCACAAGCTTGTAATATCTGCTTATGTAATGATCATTTATGTTCATCATCGACTTTAACATAGAGTAATTCGACCAAACCGTTGACGATTTCCATATTTTGGACTTTTCTAAGTATGCAAGAAGAACTTTTTCACTGGCCTCCTTGCCCTGACATTTTTCTGATCACACCATTTCAAGAAACGATCGTATGAAAACTCGTACTGTTGCTTTGACTTACTAGGCAATAATTCAAAAGCAGCTATATTGGCAGCTTCTTCAATTTCCGGAGGTAGAAATTCATTTTCTTGATAACTTTCCATCGAGGAACGAAGAAACGAGAAAGAATAATTCGTGATTTATTGACGTTAGTTGTCATCAAAGACAACTCAACAAATTCGGTTTTTGTTTACCTTGGCAACTTGTTTCATGAATAGATTAGATGAAATTGGATTCAAAACTGATAATCTCGAGGCTATTATTTTATCAATTAATTAATGTAAAATAGGTATGCGTTAATTTGGACTTTTAATGGTGTTTGTAGAAAAAATAGTGTATGATATACGTGCTAAAAGTGATTTTATTTTGTTTGAAGGGATGAAACACTTCGCCTTCGGCGTCGTGTTCCAAACTTCCCTTCTCACAAAATAAAATAGCACTTTTACCACTTATCATAAATATCATAAATAACTATTTTAAGTATAGGCATCTGAAATTAGAATCACAGCGCCACACTAATACATTATTAGAAACGCCTGGCAATTAATTTAAATTTTTTCTATAATTTCAAAAAATATTTTAAGAACACATATTTACATAAACTAATTAGTATAGATTTTAGTGGTTTATTAGATTTTTCTAATTTTTAAAACCATTAACGAACATTTTTGTAGACACCTAAGATTAAACATAATATTATCAAAAGTAAAACTAATTAAGTATTGCAATTAATTGATAATAAAGTACCGGCGTTCAAAATTACAATTATGCTAATTGATGTTCATCAAATATCAGTCAAGTTTAAAAGCCTTAAGCTATTTTAAATTCAGTGGCAAAAAATGGTAATTAAATTTAGATTTTAAAATTCTTTTGAATTTTTCTTAATGGAATGCAAATAGGCGTTTGAAAAACTAGTTAATTATTTAATGACTATATTAAATATTAATTTGGCATTTCTAATTTCATTTTAATAACATAATCATGAAATTTAAAGTGTACGCTGTTCCAATAAATAAAAAATGCAATATTAGTCGATGGCCAAGGATACAAACGTACTCTGTCGCCTATACAGACTGCTTCTTTTTAGTAAATAGCATAGAGTGATACCTCATTTGACAGACCTTATCTACTTCTAGTCATTCCTCGAAAATAAAAATATTTTCTACTGCTTTTTAAACTCTTTTGTGACAGTTTCATAAGTTATAGACCGGCATTTACATAATTTTGAAAATAAATAAATTGATACTTCTTTTTAGACTAAATTATTCTAAATAGATATAGGCCAGAAAATAGATTTACCTGTGAACAATTAGAATAAAGCTACAAATTGGTATGTTGGTCCAATTAAATGTCTTGGCCTTTCAATTGCTCTCAGGCTATCTGGCTTGCATTTTTAAGGGTTTTTCGAAAAAAAAATCCAGTTTTTGAGAACGATGCGCAACCGGCTAGTCTGAAATGTAAAATTCTTGTCCAGTCTTTATTTAGAGTATATTTGTAACGAAAAACCCCGCGAGAGTACTGCTTTAGTACTTATTAATTTATAGTTTAGGTACCCTCTAGAGCAGTGGTTCCCAATTTTTTTCTATGATGCCCTCCTTTTTGAAATAAAGAAATAAATCCGTCTACCAGCGGCCAATCGATTCTACCTTGAATTAGGCGTTCATCACTAATTCTGTCTAATAAATTATTAGGGAAAATCAAACGTTCCAAAACCTTGTCACAGAATGTGTCATCTTCCTGCCTACTTTTATTTATAGGCACAAAAAACGCATTGGATAAAGCACATATTAATTTAAAAATGCCTCCAAATATTTCACATCCGAAAAAATTCGAATATGTTCATCAGAACATTTAAGTGTACCTGCAAAATTTCAGCGCCCTACAACAACTTTTAATAAATTTGACAAACAAAAATATCAAAAATGTTGCTCCTCAAATTTTATGTCAATAAGATATTTAGAATTTGCTTGTTTTTACAGGAATGATGCACTTTATCAAGCTGCATCAACTACTACAAGTAAGCCATTGGTTATTCACACAACTCCTCCTCCACCACTCCAACCAGCAGGCGGTGCACCTGCTGTGGCACCTCCTGTTCCTGGATTAGGTCAAAGGAGAGTAGTAGGAAGACCTTATCGAAGAAGGAGACCTTACTACGAATACTATGATGATTATTACGATGATTTTTACTACGATGACAGACCTAGATCCAGAGGAAGAAAGAGACCAAGACCCCGACCAAGGCCTTTATATGACGACGATTATGAAGATGATTACGAGGACGAAAGGTATGAAAGGAGGGGTGGAGGAGGACGTAGGAACGAGAATAGAAGACCGTCTAATAGAAGACCTAACAGGGGAAGGAACAAAGATAGGCCGCGGTATGATTATGACGATGATGACGAAGAAGTCGATAAGTATGAAGAAGATTCAAGTAAGTACTCATATAATATAAATGCAGTTACAGTTTATTAATTTCTTCGAATAAATACAAAACTGTAGAATATAAATTATACTACTGATTTAATTTTTTAGAATATTTTAAAAGTAAACGCACTGTAGTGGAATAATGAAAATGGACTAATTTGTTTTTTGCCTGATATTTTTGATTTCAAAATTGGATTTTAAAAATACTTTTTTTTTCATTTAATTAACTTTGTGTTAAGTGTAATTAACCCTGCGCTAGTCGCGCCTGATGCTCTGACAGCACTGGTCGCGTAGAGTCTACTAGCCAAAAACTTCTCGAATTGGCGCTAGTTTATCTGTTCTATTTCTCTCTTCTCTGGATCTCTGGTAGTACGATTGTCAAAACGTAAATGCCTCAAGAGAAATAGAAATCGTTGCTTGCTCATTGTGAGCCAGAACATTTCTACTTCGGTTCCTTTTCTGTCCCATATCTCGTCAACGCTCAACTTAGAGCTTTTCAGTAACCCTGTTATGTTATGTTATGTTGGGAATGGGGTGTTAATACACTGCGACCTAAAAGATCTATTGTGCCCCTTTCTGTCGCTATTGCACTAAGGAAATGTATCAATGCCTATAACGACCCTTCCAATCCTATTTCCTCAAGGAAATGTAGGATTTGAAGTGGCTTCAAGTTAGGTAAATCTCCCTCTTCTATTTGATATCCTCCTAGATATAGTGCCCTTGGATTCTGGAGTCCTACACATTCAATTAGGATGTGAATGGAGGTTTCGTCCTCCTCATCACAGAATCTGCACTCACTATCCTCTACTACTCTCAGTTTACTTAGGTGTCCTTTTAGTCGGCAATGCCCGGTAAGGATCCCTGTTACAATACGTAGCCTGTTCTTGCTCAGGCAGATGCAAGCTTCCGATCTTTTCTGGTTATATTCACCCAGAAGTATCTTGGCCTGTCAGCCCCAAAAGATTGTTTCAATTATCGGTTCTTCTACTGCCCAATTCTTTTTTAATCTCTCCTAATATTATGTTACTGCTGATACCGCAGAACGGCTCAGGTCCTACAAAGGGTGTTTGAGCCCTTTTCCTTGCAAGACTGTATGCAATCTCGTTACCCAGTACCCTGTTATGTCCCGGGACCCAAGTGAGAGTAACTCTATTTTTCTCGCCTAGCTCATTTAATTGTTCTAGGCATCTCCAGACCATTTTTGAGCTGATTACGTAAGATCTCAGCGCTTTGATGATGTCTATCGGACATGATGATAATCTCTTGTCTATGATAGTTTCTCTCGATGTTAAACTCGATACACTTCTTGATGGCGTGAATTTCCGCCTCGAAGATGCTTGTGTATTTTCCCAAGCTTTCGGAGTGCTTGGTTCTCGGCCCATACACTCCTATTCCAGTTCCTTCCATGGTTTTCGAACCGTCCGTATACCACTGAATAGCATGTCTTTCGGTTACAAGCGCGATGGATTCTTGGCTCCAGTTTTTCTTGCAGCCCAGCTCTGTGGTTTTAAAGTTTTTCACAAAACTGTACTTTAGCATTTCATCTTGGAGCATGTCCCAGGTATCTTAAGTCCTGAAGCAAGTAGACTTTCGTCTGATTGCTCCGTTCCTGATCATTCTATATCGTTTCCTTTTTGCCATATTCTCTATCATCAAATGTAGAGGGGCGAGGTTTAAGATCACCTCCATTGCGGCCGTAGGACAGGTTCTCATTGGACCAGTGATGCAAACACAGGCCAGTCTTTGCACTTTTGAGATATTAGCTCTCGTAGTAGCTAAACTAGTTCTGTTACTCCATGCTATAGGTCCGTAAGTGATGATTGGTCTCATTATTGCAGTATATATCCATCGCAGTATGTTTGGGTTACATCCCCATCGTTTACCTGCAATGTTTCTGCATAGCATTAGGGCTTTTGTGGCCTTATTTACTACTTCCTTTTCATGTGTATTACAGAGAAATTTGTTATCCAGGGTTAGGCCTAGATATTTGACTTCATTTTTCCATTCTATATCTATCCCGTCTAATTTAACGGTTTTGAGATTAAGTTTTCTTTTCCTTGACAAATATAATAAACCAATAAGGGCTTTTATTTCAATTTTATCTGTTTCCTTGCAGTCCCTGTCTCTTTTGTAATTCTGAGTTTTTGTTGTTATGAAGAAATTTGTATGTTCTATAATGATATCGAGTATTTCATCGTTAATAGCACTCGAAAGGACTTTTTGCTTATTTAGCAATATCTCTTGTACCAGGAAGTTCACTTATTATATTCCAGGATCGAGTTCTCACTGCCTCATTTGAAGCATGCTTGTTCCATTTTGTGGTATTGTTTTTGCCCAAAGAAAACGAAGCTCTAGGAATTTTTACTGTTGTTTTAACGGGACTTCTGTCATCGTCGATGGAGTCATCTTCTTGAACGTTATCACTGCCTTCAGATCTATATCCCACAACATCCTCATCTTGATCTGAATCTTCATCAATTGGCGCCTCATCAGAGTCAACTTCTTCCCAGAGATGCATCAATCTTTGCTGCTTTTCATAGTCCATTTGCAACTAGAAATGAATAATTATAATGATGTGTAACAGCAGAAAATAGGCCTACTTACCAGTAATCAGGTGACAAAACTAAAACACAAGTAGACGCGTGGAGTCTAAGAGACTCTAGATGACGTTTGATAAGTCACAATCACTTGGCACATCTAAATACCTAACAAATCGATAAGCTACATAGATGCGCTTAGTGGTGAGGGAACAAATGCGAGAATATCCGAGGAAGTTCGAAGCGCGGAGTCTGTCAGACCTACCGCGACTACTTCAGGGTTAAGATCGAAACTATTTCACTTGAATGCCCGATCTTGCAGTTATATTTAACAGTAAAAAAAATAAATAAATTGTAACTTTTTATACTATTACCTTAAAAATTTGGAAAACTTTAAAGAAAAGCAATTTAGACAATATTTAAAATATAAAACTGATGCAACATTCTACTTTTTGCTAATTTGTCCAATTAAAAAATATATTTTTTTAATTTTTACAGTTTTTAAATCACAGTAAGTAGGTAATATTTATTTTTAATTACAGGTCGAAGAAAGCCCTTAGATTCTAACAAAAAATCACATTCTAAAACAAGACCAACAGATAACATAAGCAAAGAAAAGAAGGAACAGAAAGAACCAAAACCATCGCCTAAAACAGAAACAAAAACAATTATAAAACCAGTCAGCGGAACTATCTACGATCGACCTAGAGTAGCTCCAAAAATTAAACCACCCGTCCCGAAAAATGAAGCAAATAAGTACGCTTACAAACCGATATCTACAACAGCAACAACTTATAAGAGTCCAGAATATGAAGATTCGTACGAAGAAGTTACACCAAAGAAAAACGAAAGTACAAGTAGGAAGAAACAGACTATTCAAGCAAACAAATCTACAGAAAGTAGCGAATCCCTTTCTTATAAAAATAAAAAGAAACCTACTGAGGATTATTACTACGATTACGACGATGACGAAGAATTTTATTCCAATAGTAAAGACACCATGAAAGAAAAAGATATTCGTAAGATGTCGACCACTAGTACTTCCACTACAAGTACTACGACCACCACAACCACTACTACTTCAACTACTCCCCATCCAATCGAAATTACCGAACCCTTACCTCAATTAGACCAACCTGTAATAATCAGGTTGGTTAAGAGGCCATTTTTACCGAGCAGAGGTGGTAATCCTTACTCGTCAAGAGGACTACAACCTGTAGGAACTCGCGCTTTAATGCATGTTCCAGAAATTAGTACAGAACCGAAATTCGAAACTGACTTTAGACCCGTAGGTCCAGTATTGGAGAGTAGAAACCGTGATAATAGAGAAGATTATTCAATGGATTCAACGAAAAAGTATGTACAGAAGGATTATGAAGAGAGGAGAGTGCCACAAGCTCCTAAACCGCAGTACAAAAATCCCCTTGATAATGTTGAAGATTACGATGTTACTCTTAACGATGCATTGAATCCTACATTACCAAACCTCCCTGTTCGAGGTTATCCTACTGGTTTTGATGTTCAAAGCGAGTTCGCTTACAATAACAATTATCAAAGGAATAGATTCCCTTCTGACCAGACTGTAGCACCAACAAATTCTGATTATGTATTAAAAAGTAAGCCGCAAAGATACGAGAATCCACAAAGTAGTCGAGGAAGCATTAGAGAGCAGCCTGTACAATCTAATGCTAATTATCGAGGAGGGTATTACAGTGTGATAGAAGATAATTACAGGCCTAGACAAATTCAAAATACTCAACTTTATTATACGAGATATTGATTTATGCTCAAGAGCCATATGAAATTACGTCTAATTTAAATTTAGTTAGATTATATTTTTAAGAATAGAAATTCCGGTGTACCTAATTTAATAAACGTAAGACATACTGGTGTGTTTTAATATTGGTACAATTTTTGTGAGCAACAGGTCTTTTGATGTTGCATTTAACAAATTTGTAAGCCTTATGTGGTTATTCCTTATAAATTACCCACCCTTTATCATATTTATTGTTGCGTAATATAAAAAAAAATGTTTTAACTAAAAGTTGTGTGGCTATGATTGAATATTGCTAAAATTAAAAACACAGTGGAGTGCAGATTTCACGGAAAACGATAATAAATTATATGTTTTTAAATAGGATATTATTAAATTTTTGGAAAGCTTTTTTTTCTGATTTTAATAATTTTCCATATAGTTATGTTGCCCTTATTTTATACAGTTTTTGATAAATCAAGCGTTAATATTTTTTATAATTTTAACTTTTCATATTAACAGTAACTTGCTTAACTAAGATATTCGGCATTAATATTTACTCGAAAACAAAATAAGATACGGGTAACATAAACTAGGAAGAAGAGATCACTGCAAAAATGTAATAATATATTCATTAAAAAATATAATTTTTTGCATCTTGTCAAATTTGTACGGCACTGCAATTTTGAAGGCAATTTAACAATATATTTTTTGTTTAAACATTTTCTTGCATTTGTAATAATGATACTGAATGATGAATAACCCTATACAATTTTAAACTGGTTTAATACTGAGGCCCTTCCTATGGGGCCTCAGTATTGCATTCGTGCAGACGAAAAAAATTTCTTACCAACATTTTTTAAAACTTTTTTTTACGTTTTTAATCATTCTGAGTCCGAAAATGCAAAAAAATTCATCTGGAACGGAAGTTCTGATTGACTTGCGGTTTTGATATTCTTGAATAATTACTTCTAACTTTGAACCCTATTGATTATCAGAATTTTCTTAAAATTTCTTATGTGACTAATTTGAGGAATTCCAATCATTTCTAACGTCTAACATTTCTAACATTCTTAACATTCCATACATTGCAAATATTCTCCAACGACCTGTCAAACAACAGCTGTTGATTCTTAAGGTGAGATTTCTAAGGCGGGTTGTCACCTTCATACTTGCAACTATAGCCATTTTGGAGGGTATTTGTATTCGAAATTAGTCGCCAAGCCTGTAAATTTATGAAAAATATATAAGCAGTATCTGAAAAATTACTTTTTTATGGTGATGCTAACTTAAGCTTACTATTTCGCCCCTAACCACAAAAAGACCTTCATCAAATTTATTGGCTCTCTGTCGCAACCCCATAGAATAATTAACCAGCCATTTTATTTGGCAAAAATCAGAATAATACTTGGCTGTGCCTGTCAAGTATCAAGATGTCAACTGTAATGTGTGAATGGCTCTTAAATGTCAAATTATTTAAAAATGTTGTTCTATTAGTTTGGTTCTTGTTCTATTAGTTTTGTTCTTGTTCTATATGTTCCTGATTCATCCAATTTCAGTTCTACTCATTTTTTATCATTACTGTATAAAGTGGGCCACTTAAACATTTCACCCTCCTTATTTTCTTTAGTAAATTGATCTATCGATTTTCTTAACATTCTTTATTAGCAAGGCTCTAAGCAAACTTTTGATGTGTTTACAATAGTATGAATAGGTTAATTCCAGTATCTTTTAAGAATAACATATACATATAAAGTAAATGTATTATATATAGAAATGTTTTTTTGTTTGAAATCTTCTCTCTTTAAGATGGTTGGTTGCCCCACATCACTTTTAGGTAGCACTAGGCTCATTGCGCCTTTTCCAGGGACATATAGGAGCCAAAGGCGTCTCCAGGACTAATTTTCAGAAGAAGCCATTGCCAATAACAATTCCTTTTTAAGCATTTTTTTATAAACGGCTTGTAGTGTATATAAATTTTAATTTTGGGTAGCATGCCTTCTCCCTGGAGTCGCCCTTGATAAGCGAGCTGCTTCTCAGCTCGTCAAAGATCCTGCTGGTTGACAACAACGCCGAGAAGTATCTAGGGTCCGCCTCTCAGCTTGTCAATGTCATCGAGAGATGTTTCTATTACTTTTATTTAATCTCCTTTTAAGACAGACAGTTGCACAATTTCATTTGACCGGAAGTGGCCATTTGGTGGGCTTTCGTTTAAAGGCTTAGGACATGTACTTTCAATTATTCAATGACTCTGGTTTTTTTGGAAAAAATACAGAATCGCCATTTTTTTTAATGGAACTTTTAATTTCTCGGACACCCTTGGATAAGCCTCGTGTATCGAAACTTTTCTGTCAACTGTCAAAATGGTCGCCACATTAGAAAATATTATTTCTAAACATGTTACCATTAACTTGTTTGTAAGAAAAATATAAATGTTACCTTCTCAAAGTTTTGTAAGCTTTAGAGTCCCCCCATTGAAACGACCAGTGGCGTGCCGAAGAGGCCAATCATAAATTGGACAGGTGACCGCTAGATGTATTGTGTTACATGAGACTTTCGTTTAAAAATCTAAAACGTGGAGTAAATGGGTACACTACAGTCTGTTCGCTATACTTACGCGGGTTTTGGATTAAAAATTTTCCAGGTAAGTACCCGAAAGTTTGACCTGTTCTATGGGGAAATATCAACTGGTTAAATGAAATGAAAAATAATGTACAATTTTTTTAATTAAATAATAATGGAGGATCTTTTGTATAATTGAGAGCAGAATTAAACTTCTTCATTAATGGAGTCTAATGTGGCTATTATAAACCTAATAATAATTTTATATTACACTTCACACAGATAATATGGTCTATGTATAATAAGAGGGTTATTTAGCTCAAATAAAATATTTTCTAACATAAAAATTTGTTCCATGTAGAGAATTTCAAATGAAAAATAAAAAAATTGAACTAGCCAACAAAAATGAAAATCAATCATTATCATCCAAAATATCATAATCGTCATCATCATCACTGTCATCACCATTAATTGTTATTATGATTGGACTTATTTCGTTTATTTTATTTTCACGAGTCCACCAATCTTCTATTAGTTTCTGGCATTTGGATATACAGTTCCGCCACACTTCTGGAGTTGCAATTGAAAGTTCTTTTCGCCAAGTTTCCCGAACTGCGTCGTCACTATAACCATTAGGCCCAATATGGTTGTCATAATATTGTTTTGCTATTCCCCATATACATTCGATGGGATTAAACTGTCAATGATACGGTGGCAGACGTAAAACTTGATGACCGTGACTTTCAATAATCTGATCCACAACAAAGGTTTTTGGTTTTGCGTGTATATTTGCCAAGCGTAATAATTCTGATTTTAATATATATTGAGGAAATGGTATGTGTTCCTTTGTCAACCATTCTTTAATTTTATCAACAGTCCAAGAATTCGTTGGACTTTTGTTTAATACTTCAGAATGGTAAGGTGCATTGTCTAAAATAATTACGCTAGGCTCACTTAAATCTGGGAGAAGTTTTTCATGCAACCATTTTACAAACATTTCTGTGTTCATATTATCGTGATAGTCAATGGATTTTGATTTAGATGAAAATATTAAATCAGCACCTTCTATAAAACCCGATTTCCCTCCTGCATGTAAAATTATGTGTCGCTTCCCTTCTCTATCGGTATGTTTGATGGACTTTACGTTATCATCTTGCCATATTCTCTTAGTTGCACCCCTAGAAAATATCCATGTTTCGTCTAAATATATAAAATTCGCCTCTTCTTCTTCTTTAAATTTAGAATATTTTCTTAGAAAGTTAATTCTCTTGTGCGCGACAGAACTTCTTTCACAAAGGGCCTTTCTGTTATCCTCCTTTTGAAATTTGAAACCCAAGTTATGTATCACTTGCCATAGACTTGTTCTGCCAATGTCGTCAAATTTTCTGTCTATTAATTCCGAGAGAATTGTATTTAAGGTCACATGTTCCTTGTTGGCCCTCATTCGATAAATGGTATCACGAATTTCAAATTTCTTTCCATCTGGAATATCTTTCGTTTTCAATAATGGGCCAGTTTTGCGGTGATCTTCTTTCGGCAGTTCACTATTGTGATTTTGTAATACTCCTCTTAATTTGGTTTCACTAATTCCTAGAGCATCGCATACGCGTTGTTCTACAGACATTACCGATTTTAAAGGACCGCCATTTTCTTTTTCATCCGTAAAATACTTATGTACACTACAAATTAGACTATCTACATCTAACACACGTCTAGGCTTTTTAAAATTTCCACTAAATTTACAATATACATACAATGTCAACACTTGCAAAGAATCAATTCAACTGCAATATTTGTAACAAATTTAGTACCTACCCTAAAGTTATTTTAATTTAAATCTGACCATTAGGGCAATTTTACCTAATTTATTGGGAAGAGGCTTATTGGAACTGGTTGTCAATGAGTAATTTGCATAATTTTGTTAATCCGAAACCCGCGTAAGTATAGCGAACAGACTGTACAGTAGGATTTCCAAATGTGGAACAATATGCCTCAAATGCTGCAGTGTCGCCAAGTTGGAGTCCTAGAGGTCATAGAGACAGAATAGGATATTAACAGAGGGTCCGACGAATGATAAAATACACCAGTGGTGTGTCTATACATTTGTGCATTTTTAATTTTTTTTTGGTTAACTTTATATTTTTATAACTTCTGCTCCCAGTTTATTAGTATAGTAAATAGTACAATTTGAGGTGATTATGTTAAATTAAAACAAAAATTTTATGAAAATACAAATATTTTTTATATATGGGTTTAAAAAAAAGTCATTTTTTATTATATTTTAATGATTAAACGAATGAAAAAGTATTTATGAAAAAAACAAAGTTTGGTCAATATTACAAAATATATTTGGAAATGGTTTTGTGATTAATATTTCTTTAAAAATTCCTTGTTTCTAAACTGTCAAAATTTTCGTTTGTAAATAATGTAAACAAATGTACTTAAAATGTAAATACCTACTTATTGGTAGGTACTCATGTAAAAGTAGTATGAAAAAAATACACCTAATGAAACAAATGAAAGATAACGTATGTATGTTTATGTTTACGTACAGGGTATTAGTAGGTATATTCGACCGACAAAGCTCAGGGAGGTCTCGTTAATTATGATGAATTTTGATATAGGAACATGAACCTTTAAAAAGCTTAGTTGCCGAGACACAGGGTGATAAAAGTTTTAAATCAAAATTAAAAATTTGTTATAAATTAAAAACGTATTTAAATATTGTTTTTAAAATTGATCTACCAAGATCTTGTCAAATATACGAACTATTAAAAATTTGACACGTGAATACTGGATTAGAATTTAAAAAGATTGAGTTGTTACAAATTATGTAAGTACATATATGCAGACTTTTGTTTAGAAGCAAATTTCTAGAACATCGCTCATTTTAACTCCATAAAAGGTCATTACTTACTTTTTTTTAATTAAAAACTAACAGGAAAAAAAATTACAAAAATATTTGTTGCAGTGGCGTACAAAATAGTGGGTAAAGTTGTCAGTAACCCTGCCAGCGCGCCACTGGTTAAATTTTTCAAAAGTTAGTTTATGTGAAAATATTACTTTCTTAAAGATCATATTAGACACCAAATATTTAAAAACGTTTTTAATTTATGGCAAATTTTGAATTTTGATTCCAAACTGTTAACACCTTTAAGGATTCAAAATTCATCAATTAACGAGAGCTTTCTGGGGTAGAGCATTGTATAAGTAGAATTTTGATTTATAAAAGCTGTAGGTGTGCAGATTATGTAATACTAATATAATACCTACTGAGTACTTGACCTATTGTTAAAAATTAACGAGTAAAAGTGAGTAAATGTAGATAATTTAATACATATTATAAACAATACACATAACTTTAATAAGGATAATTTCCTGACCGTAGCATAATTTTATATAAATAAAAATTTCCTACGTGTATTGGTGTTTTTTTTTATTTCGAATACATCTTCACACGCTAAAACAAAAAGATGGGGTTTCTGGTATTTTAAAAATTTTAAACTGTTTGTAATCGTCCCCATGTGTCTTTTAATGTTTTTATAATTTTGACTGCACCGAAAGATGGAAACAAAGGTTTCCGAAACATATGTAGTGTTGAGATAACCATATAAAATAAAATTAATGACCGAATACACCAAGGAAATTTTTATTTATATAAAAAACAATTTTATTTTTTTTTTAATAATAATTTTAACTTTTAGGTTTACCATCACTGCTTATTTGGAACTCGATATGACTTTTTATGTGCCAATTATACAGCTTTTGATCAAACACTATTCAATTGTAACTTTGTATCAAAGGTGGACTGCAAAAATTCTAAGAACTTTTGGAGTAGGTGAGTATTATTTATTTGTCTAATAATTTTGTATTGCCGGTTTGATTTTAAAATTTAAACAGAAAAAGTAACTTAAACATAGGTACATACAGGGTTGGGATAAAGTATGGAACCGCAAGTAAATATATTTAAAACGAAAAGGACGATATTTATGAAGTTTTGCAGGCAAGTACTATGAGGCATAACGCATCTGATGCCATGTTTTTTGTTACTACTGTACTTCCGGTTTCACCGGAAATACCCTCAACTTTTTAATTTAAGGGGGATACCCTGTATATTTTTGCAGATTTTAAAAGATCTTGTTATGTATGTACGAATTCGGAATAAGTAAGAACCGTCAATTCAATTTTAAGTTATAGCATTTTAAAAATTTTGCTACCCAAATTTTATGTTTAGTAGTATGTACAAGGCCTAAGGGCCTTAATCCAAAAACTGACAAAAACGTCTAGAGATATTGATGTTACCTCAGTAACGAACCATATTTTGCAACGACCAAAAAATTTTTTGCGGAAATTTCACTCATACAAACTTTTTGAATTTTTGCATGACTTCATTGATCACCCCGTATATAATAAACCTATGGTCCTACGATAAATATGCGGCATGCAGCTTAAACCGAAAAAAACTAGCTCTTAAAATATGCAAGCCGCGTTCAAAAATGTTCAATCCTATTGAAAATATTAAATTTTGCCTAAAAATCTCTATGTGTAAGTTCGAGTGACCAGCAGTTTATATAAAAAAAAAATATCTCGCAACCCTACACAAATATGGTCTTAAAATTATAATAAATATACAAAATAAACTTACCAATTCCAACATCTGGGGCACATGGCTAAACTTTTAAACCGCGATTCAAAATAATAAAAACCGACTTTCGACCTTTCATGATTAAGATCCAGAGGCTCCGGTCGGAGTCTTCGTGATTTGGAGTCGCTACTTACTTATTAATTACCAATGATTTTCAGAAATGATGATCTATACCAAACAAAATCTACACCACCACCTCCTGTAGCTTACCACTTGTACACTCAGGCTCCGCCAACTTATCCTGCAGTTGGTTCTTCGTCACGTAGAAATCCTCTATTCGGAAGAATACCGCCGCCAAATGTTAATCATCCAATACCCGTAGAAGCGGGTGCTGGACAACAGTTACCATCCCCAGCGTTAGTCCAAGGTGGGATTGAATCGCCACAAGATGTAAGTAACTTTTTCCATTTTTCAGTAATTTTAGATCTTTAACGGGAAATTTTTATATTTCTTCTCTTAATGATGGCCTTGATAGTTTCACCAAATGGGGACACAAAAACATGGTTCATTATTTGAAGCATCTTAATCTAAAACAATAATATTATGGCTTAAAAGAACTTCTGTAAACTAATCAGTGTCTCTCAAGATATGATTTGTAATCATGTGTTATCAAATACCAGTGGAATTGGAAAGAAATTGAGAACCCTATATAAAGCATGGAAATATTTCTCTCATTTAACCCCCTTACGCTGCAAAATTCCTTCATAATTCATATAATCTCGAATACAGTATCCATATTAAAGAATCTGCAGATCCAACAATACTTACCACTCTTGAAGCCAGTGCTCCTGCCTTATGTACCTTAGAAGGTGCAGAGTCACAAGTGGAGAGCAAGAAGAAGCACTAGCAGTCACAAAAACACTCAAATAAATAATAACAGCGATAAGTGATGCGTGAGAGTGTTGTTCACAAAGGCTTCGATCTTTTTTTGGAGGGGGGGAGGAGACAGGAGTATTTGGTAAGGAGAGTGGACCACAGTTAACATGCACCGACCGCCTTCGCTTGGTACCATCCTAAACAAGGCCATTAGCCAAATTAACGACTCCAAACCCACTGAAAGCCTTGGTCCTCTCAATCAACGATATGTAGTGCGGCGATCTGTTATAAGGGCCCCTTTTAAATAGCGAGTGAAGTTTACAATCACTTCTTCATATCTAGAGTTGCTAGACTTTGAAACTCTTCCTGATCAGCCTAATACCCGTCCGTGATATCTAGTACTTAGATTATATGTTAAAAATTACTGTTTTTTAGTTCCCACACTGTGGTTACTCTGTTCCTTGTCTTTTAATGAAAACGAATACATTTTAAAAATCATTTAATACTTCAAAATAACAAAATCCTTTTTAATTTTTTATTTTCAGGTTCCTATTGGAAACATTCCCCAATATCCAGCCGCCGGTGCTATGCCTTTAGCACCAAGAAGACGACCAATGAGACCAAGACCTTATTACGATTACTACGATGACTATGATGAGCCACAATATTATAGAAGAAAGAGACCTAGACCAAGGCCTTACTATGATGACGAGGAGTACGAATATTATGATGATCGATATGAAAGAAGAGGTGAAGCAAGAAGGAGAAGACCAATGAGAAGGTATCAAGGAAGGAGAGACAAATATGAGGATGAAGAAGAATTATATGAAGACGATGATAGATATATCGATGAAGAAGAACCAAGTAAGTCTAATTACATTAATGTGAATCGCATAAAATAAATTAAGTTAATATTAAACAGCAGATCAAATTTTATAAATGTACTGATGTGGAAATTTCTGACGTTATCAAAATTGTAAAATTGGATTATGTTGAGGTGGTGAAATTTTGAAAATTAAAGTAAGAAATCAGGATGTTGGGGTTTGTGATTGAGTTTTAAAAATTGTCAGATGGGAATTAAGAAAAGTCCGAAGGGTTTGTAAAATAAGAGTTTATTGAAAGTTATTGTAATTTGGGATAGAAGAAAGAGTTGGAATAAAGAAAAATATATAAAAGGAGTAGTTGTGATTAGCCAGTTCTGGACGGTAGGTAATGAGAGGTAATTATCCTAAGTACATACCCCCACCCTTCGCGCAATTAGCAAGTACCTCCCAATGAGCGTAATTGCATAGTGTAATGAGTGTAATTACTTCATACACGTATAGATATAAGTATTTACTATGGATATCGGGTAGCATGTAATGAGCATAGTAAGTACCTCTTAGATAGTAATTACTATGTATATCATGTAGTGTAATGAGTTTAGTCTAAGTATATAATATCACTATTTTTATTATTTGATATTTTTGGGAATCCAATTTAAAAAAAAGCCTGGCATAATATATGCGCAGGACTTCAGGACGTGATAGCTCGTCCAAAAATATGAAAAAACGTTTCTATTAACTTACCCTCTAAAATGCACCATTTTCGAGATACAGGGAGTTGAAATTAAAAAAAAATTCTACGCCACTGGAAAAAGTACGGTTTTGAGACGCCCATTTGAACCGCCAATGTTTTCTACACAAAAAAGATACTCTTGGTCATACGCTCTAAAGTCGACCGTTTTCGAGAAAAATCAAATTTTGTTTTATTTCCAAAAATTGACCATGTATTTCAACATTAAAATTAGACTCAGTACAGTGGGTACAGAATTGGGAAGTACTTGTTAACTAAATTCCCAACTTTTTCCAAGCTCCTGCCTCGATATTCATGCCGTGTATGCTTGCGCCCAGCCGGTTCCTCACTCTAATCATGGTGGTTGAGAGTCAAGGATGTGCGGACTTCATCGCCCATTTATAAAAAACAATTATGTCTATTATTTACAATGTACTTGGATACAAAACGCTATGTACGCTGTATGTACTTAGGATAATTACTAATTACCTCTCATTACCTCCCGTCCAGAACTGGCCAATCACAACTACTAAAAGGTAAGAAAGTTTTATTATAAACATTAGAAAACAAACGGAGCAATAAAAAGATCCCGGGTTTACTAGCGACAGAGACAAGCAGAGAAAAGCGGAGACAAGAAGTGAGAAGATAGAAGATATTAAAGATTTTTTTTTAATTTGGTATTTATCGTTTCTAATTTTGAGAACCGAACCACCACTTTTGAAAGTATTGGTAATTTTGGTAAAATTGATATAATGGGTGTTTCCATATCAATACGTATATAATGTTGTCCCACTGTAGATTAAACATAAACTGCTATTGTTGCTATTTAATTTGAAATACTAAAAACTATATTTTTTTATCTAGAAAGAAGAAAGGGAAATAGAGGTGGAACAATGGCCGGAAGTAGAAATAAACCAAGGCGACAACCACCCAGGAAAGTAAATAAGAAACAACCAGATTATTACTATGACGATGAATACGATGACAAACCTATGCACAGAAAACCTCATTCTGAATCAAATAAAAATCGAAATCCAAGCCGTAAACCAAGTTACGAATACGAAGATGATGAGGACATGGACTATAGAAAAAACAGAAGAGGTGATGCTACAGAAACATCATCAGAATCAAAAACGATCATTAAACCAACAACCGGTACTATTTACGATAGACCAAGAGTAGCACCTAAAATTAACTTACCTGTGCCAAAAAGTGCAGCTGACAAATATTCCTATAAAGCAATGTCTCCCAAATCAAAAGAAACTACAGATACAGACGATTATGATGAAAAACCTGTTGCTAACAGATCCATGGAAAAAATACCAATACCAGAAACGCCTGACGGGATAACAACAATGAGAGGAAATTTTAAGTTTATGACAAAAAGACCGATGCCTAATTCAAATGAAGGTAAATCTGCAACAAGCTCGCCAACCAGAAAGATGAAACCGGCACAACTAGACATGTATGAAGATGATGAAATACAAGAAGGTAAAGCTAATATTCGACAAACTACGGTAAGAGTAAAAAGTCCTGTTTCAGAAGAAGTTATACAGAAAGATGCGAAACGTCCTCAGACACAAGAAAGAAGAGGATATTTGTCTAGAATCAATATGTTTAAAACGAGACATTCATTGAGTACCCCCGAAGTTAATAGGGATTTAGAAGATCCGGATGATTTTGCTGAAATTGACGATTCGATAAATGAAGCTTAAAAATACATTTTTTACCATTAAAATTTGTGTTATTTACACTTTGTGGTCCATTTTTCTATATGAGTTAAAAATCTTGAGTATGTTTTCATGGCATTTACAAGAGTTTGTAACGTTTAGCTATTCTAATAAAACCAATATGCCACTTTTTTACATTTTTACATTTTAAAATCGGATAATATTCCTTTAGATTTTAAAATTGCAGTGATAACACTTTTTAAAAGTGAAATCTTTGATTTTGGTATCTCCTGTTAATGAAAGAAAAGACATTAATAAAAAAAAATTAATCTTGTGCAATAAAAATATAAACAATAAAAAAGAAAATTCTTGGTTTGTAGGACTGTAACTTAAGCAAAAATAACAGAATATTCCTCCAGCATTTAAAATTGCAGTGGTTTCATCAATTTATAAAAAGTAAATGAATCGAAGATAACAAACTATAGACCAACTCGGTTATTACACCAATTTTTTTAAAAATAAATTAAGAAAAGGTTAGTTGCTTTCTTAAAACAACAAAAAAAATTCTGAAAAACCGTTTGGTTTCAGCGAAACTCTGTTAACAAACGATGCATCTCAAAAGTAGTACAAGAAATTATACACTGATTGAAAACTAGTAAACTAGGCCTTGGACATTGTCGAGCGTCGTCAGATATTGATATTGCTAATCAAACATTCTGAAATAGAAAGTTTTTGTTCAAATGAGCACTGACGCACAGACTACAAAACGAAAAAGTACGCTATTGCCTTTAAAGGACCGAATATATTTCATATCCATTATACCTAGCAAGAACCAGGCAAACATGAACTTTACCAATGACGGTTCATATTTTAGTCACCTGACTAATATTATTAAACATTTTAAATAAATGACAACTCTGTCAAACTAATCATCAATATATTTTTTTGTTATTGAGATTAAATATACATTAAAATGAGTTATTCTTGTGTAGAATCGATAAATAATAGCATTTATATTTTTTATTTTGTTTATCTAGAATTATATTATTATATAATTCGTTAATTTTAGTATTAAAGCAAATCTAGTATGGACAAAATTTAAATTAAATCTTCTTTCTTCTTTATATTATTTTATAAATTAGTAAAAGTCATAAGTTATTTATTTTATCTAAATAATCTAAAACGATTTTCAAAATTTGTAGATTCTCGTTAGAGGGTCGTAGAAAAAATATATTGTATAACTCGAGTGGTTTGTTCATATTCACTATTGTTGCACAAACTATTATGAGATATCTACATACGTAGTGTTAATAGAATGAGACTAATTTACAACGGACTTTTTCCAAGCACTTCCTAACTGTAGTGTATCCAATAAAAGTTGGTAATAAATTAATCACTATTTCTCGAATTGAATTTCCGAATATTTAATAATTAGATTTACAGGGTGCTACAGTAAACGCCAAATCTAAAGAACCAGCGCAAATGCTCAAGTTCGTTTACTTAAAAATCGCCACGCCCATTCACAATTTGAACCTTATCCTTGCTTACGGTCAGTAGCGTAACGACTAGATCATTGTTTGTTTCTTGTTTCTGTGTTTTGGTTAAAGTGACTGGTTTTATTTTTGATAATCTCTTCTATTGTGGGTGAAAAAAGAGCAGATCTGTTATTAACGGACAAAGTCGTGAAGTAATATACAATGTTTTTAAATATTTTGACGCAACAAAAAAGGAAGGAGTTACTTTAGATGATATCAAACTTCAAACTGCACAAGCAACACGTAAACATACCCTGTAGTTTAATTGCAATTAAACTTGCGTAGTTTTCCATATTTTTTTGTATTTTACACACATCTATGCATTTTATTTTTGATTAATATTTTATATTTAATTTTTTTAAATTTATCTTGTTTCTAAAAATTTTTGTTTCCTAATAAATGTAAAAAAAATACTAAATTTAACATTAATATAATATTACGTTTTTACAAGTGTTTCTTATACTACTGTTAAAAGAATTTTGAAGGAAGGTAAACAGTCAATGGAATCAACTGGAAAAATTACATTTTCCACACCTAGGAAAAACTTCGTCAAAAAATCAACTGCTACGAATCTCCCTGAATATCAATTGAGGGACATTCGAAGAATAATTTACGATTTTCATATAACAGAAAAGTCTCGTGTTACTGTTAAAAGGTTAAATAATAAAATTAAGGAAGATTTAGATATCCACATATTAGAAACTTCATTAAGAAGAGTCCTTAAAAAATTACAATTTAAATGGAGAAAAACACAAAATATTCGTAAAGTTTTGGTGGAAAAAATGAAAATAAGAACTTTAAGAGTAAAATATTTGAGACAGATAATAGTATATTATTAAACGAGCAAATAATGGCCATAAATTGCGAGTCTAATACTATACTTTGTCCACGACCATTATGGTTTCTTTATTAAATAAAAGTTAAGTGTAGAATGGAAAGTTGTTATTAAACATAGGTAACTAACTGTTGTTTTTCAACTTTTCAATTTTCAGATTTTTCAAATTTCGGATTTTTTGATTTTCGATTTTTCGATTTTACGATTTTTCCATTTTTTCGATTTTCCAATTTTTCGATTTTCCCATTTTTCAAATTTCTGATTTTTCGATTTTTTGATTATTTGATTTTTCGACTTTTCAATTTTTCGAATTTCTGATTTTACGATCTAGAAAATATCGTTATGAAAAGTATCGCCTGTCTTTAGTTATCTAACGGAAATTGCCAGAATTACAAAAGCGTGAATTATCATAATTCACTCTAGTGATATATGGGTACCATATGCTTTTAGTTAGGAGGTAGAATATTGATTTATTATTAAGTGGTCGTGGACAAAATATTTTAGAAGTCAAAATAGACCATACGGTAGAAAGTACGGCCCGTTTGACCAATATACAATTTTACCACAATTTAATTTATTTGAATAAGGATAATTTCCTGACCGTAATAGAATTTTATATAAATACCGAACAGAAAGCGGTAGAACAGCCTTAACCTAAAGTCGGCTTACTTAAAAATAATGATTTTTTAATTGACTATAGAATTATGTTATAGAATCGGGACGGTGGTGTAGCGGTCGATCGCGCTTATATTCATTTATAGGCAAGTTTATGAGTCTGAGACTGCTGGGTTTCGAATCCCAGACCAGACCATGTGGATTTTTAATTAAATTACATGGTTCGGTTTAGGATTTGATGTGTGGCGTATTAATAGAAATTCAATTTCTGTTGATTGACATGCAGATTAAAAAAATTCGCCATACATTACCGTCTCGATGATGGTGGGTGAGGTTTTCCGGGTTTTCCTCACCTGTAAGTCAAATGGCACCATCAATCATCTATAAGTCGCCCCGGAGCGCCACGGCAAATAATAATATTAGCCGTCCCTTCCCCTACACAAGTCGTTCAGTCGACTTCAGGGGTTGAAATTCACTCGTAAGGGGGTGAATTAGGGAGAGTATTATTATGTACTAATAATAACACTAAGCAATATGTATGAACAAGTATCATTCACTATTTTCCATTTATTTTATGTCTTAAAATATACGCGCCACTGGTTTACAACTTTCTAGGTAAGCTACCAATTCTATTCATCGGTAGGCGTGTTCGTAGCATTATAAATGCGCGTCCTTGGTTCTTTAGATTTGGCGTTTACTGTAGTAGATTAGACCGAAAATGCTCTATCATAGAGAGCTCTCGTTGTTATAGGAACATGAACCCTTAAAGGGCTAAGTTACCGAGATACAGGATGTTAAAAGCTTTAAATCAACACTTAAACTTTACCATAAACCAAAAATGTATTTATATATATTTTTTTAAATTTGATCTACCAAGATCTATTAAAAATTTGACACATGTTTACTAGATTAGAATTTAGAAAAATTGAGTCTTTACAAATTATCTAAGTACATGCAGACATTTTTTTGAAGCAAATTTTTGCATCACCGTTCATTTTTCCCATAAAAGATTCTTACTTTTTTAACTTAACAAGAACAAATAATTTAAAAAAATATAAAAAAATAAAAAAAAATGTTTGCTCCAGTGGCGTAAAAAATTACCACTAACCTTGGTAGCACACCACTGGTTAAATTTTTCAAAAGTTAGTTTAAGTCAAAGTTACCACTAACCTTGATAGCACGCCACTGGTTAAATTTTTTAAAAGTTAGTTAATGGTAAAATATTTCTTACAGAGCATATTGGTAATTAAATTTGAAAAAAATATTTAAAAATGTTTTTGATTTCAAACTTGTAATAGTTTTAACACCCTGTATCTCGGTAACTAAGCTATTGAGGATTTTTGTTTTAATTTTATTTATAATATCCATTTGGTTAATTTTTTTTTCTGAAAAAATTCTTGACTTTATTACATTAATATCAACTGGGAAGATCATTGGATAATTTTTGGTCCAAATTAAGGGACAACATTTTTGTCCAATGGTATTTCTAGTTCGAGACACAGTAACATTATGGATTCCATATCTCGTGTTGTATGGATTAGCTGACGACTAATGACTTTGTGACTTCATACTGTTTGAACAAAATTATTTTGGCGTAAAGTTAATGCATATTAAATACTTGGGTTTCATGTGGTATAGTGTTTCAAATGGGTAAGTTAAAAGGTTTGTGTACATATGTTTTATGCATTTTTGATTTTTTTTGCAGATTTTCAAGACAAATTATTTCAGAAGAACCACAAGCTATAAGGCCGTATTAGAAGTGTGATTCTACAAAGTAAAATACTTAATATTATTGATAGTCTGAGATATATGTAATATATTTTAATTTTTCAAAATATATATTTACTACAAAGCGAAGTTTTTTCTTTGATAATAATTGATTTGCTTGGATATTCTTTTATAAGGTAGGTATGAAGGGAACAAAAAAGGTTTCATCAACATTAATAATAAAGACACCGTATTTAGATAGCCTAGTAGAACAACTTTATGGAAGTTTCATTGCAGGTAATCTATCATGACATCCATTGGAAGAGCAAATGCAGAACTTCATCAAAATTGGCTCGTTCAGCGTCCCTTCCATCAATGTGTATAAAATTCGAAATACTAAAAACTACTTCATTTTTAATAATTATTGGGTCAGATTTTGTTGTGTTTATATATAATTAAAAACCTTTTGGTATTGCATTATTTTATTCAAAACTTGGCATTATTATACTCTTCACACAGTAGTCTGTGAAGAATAGTTTTAAGAAACTAAAATTTTTAATATTGATCCAAATTAAAAAATGTTTTACTAAATGCCTTTTTATCAAATTTTAAACTATTAAAAAAGTCCGTCCTTCCGATGTCACTATAAGTCAAAAACTAAAAAATGATATCGACTTGAAATTTTCAGGCAAAATCAGGCTCTATAAGGGGACGAAGACTATGATTAAAAAAAAACTGAACAAAAATGGGGGGGTTGAGGGTGGCTGAAATAAAGAAAAAAAAAATAAAAAACGAAAAGCGATATGAATATAAAATTCTTAGTAAAATTAAGCTCTATAAGGGGATGAAACCTATTAATTTTGAAGAAAAAATATTTTTTGTTAGAAAGGGGATACCTCGGGAGTGGTCTCATATACCTTTGGTCAAGATCTGACGAGGGGGTCTATCGAAAAATCAGCAAACTCAATTTGTAATGAAATCTGCAGGATATTAGAGTCGATTTTTTAAAATTACTTTTATGACTTGTGAACAAGTTATTTATGCTAAAAAAATCTACCTTCTCTTTAACCTTTTCCACGAGAACACAATTACCTCAATTTTTTTAAATAGAAAAAAGAGTCGTATGGCACTTCATTTAAATGCGTAATTTTACAATGTATCACACCTAAGATCTTTTGTACTATAGACGTTTTAAATAAATTAAAATGTAAATAAAGATAAGTAACGAATCTATTGTAATTTTAATATTAACATACTCTCCTTATAATTCACCCACTTACGAGCGAATTTTAATCCCAGAAGCTGACTGAGCGTGTGCGAAGAAAGGAGAAGGATCGGCCATTATTATTATTTGCCGTAAGCTCCGAGGCGACTTACAGATGATCGTTGGTGTCATTTGGACTAAAAACCCGGAAATCCCCACCTATCAACATTAATTTCCAAATCTCACCATAATGCAGAAGGTATTCAAAATGTTTTTCATTTACTTCCTGGCAAAATCTAATAATATTTATTATTATAAATAATCAGGTAGACCTTTAAAGCACTGCACCAAAAAAGAGTAATATAATCCAAATTAATATTGGACTGCTAATAATCAGTGGCGTAGCGTATAGGGGCCAGGGAAACTTATTGAAGACGGATGTTTGGACGCCTCAAAAAAGCTTCGTCCCCTTCGTCCTTTGGTCTACGCTACGCCACTGTTATTAATCCCTCCAGACCATGGCAGAACATAATAAAGTCACTCTTGTTTGAATAGATGAAGGGACACGTGTTGGGAAACGAGAAATCAGACCTCCTAGCTAGGAAGGGTGCTGAAACATTCTAAATTAATATTAGACTACCAAAAGTTCCTCCAGAGCCTGGCAGAACATAATAAGATCACTCTTGCAATGGGTGCTGTAGGGTGATTCATTTCCGCAATTTTTTTTTATTTTTTCGGTGATCAAGCAAAATAATAATCTACATATAGAAAATAACGTCGTTGTCGCGGTGAAACCTCCTATGTACATTTCATCAAAATTTTCAGTAGATATAAAAACGTAACATTTTTTTTCTGATGCCTTATACGTATTACACACAAGGGAGGTCTAAAATCACAATATTTTAAAAGAAAATTACATGGGAGGTTTCGCTAAACTGTACAGAATGTTAGTTTCTATGAACTGGTACAAAAATCTAAAAATGTGATAAAATATCACATAGGAGGTTTCACCGCGGCCACAGAATACTTTTACAGAAGCGAAGGCACGTCAATTTTTGGGGTCCAAAATTTTTTGCGCATGATCAGGGCCGCCATTTTATAACCGGCAAAACTGTCATGTCACGAGTGTTGTTTTGATGTGTCAGGTTCAGTCATTTGTAATTTATGATTTTTTTTTATCGAATTTAAGTGTATTTTAGTGTTTTCCTTTGTATATTTTTTAACAATTATTGAGTAAATCTGTGTTTAGTGCTTTCCTTTGTCTATTTTATGAACATTGTTCAGTAAACATGTTTTAAATCGAAGACTTTTGTGGTATGTGCTGAGCTATTTACATATTTTTATTTATTTTATTAAAGCAAAATAATTTTTTAGTGAACTGATGGAATCTAAAAGAAAGAGATGTGTTTATCGCCCATGTCTACCTCGAACGGATTCGAACACTAGTTATTTTTCATTTCCCAAAGTTTCAGAAAGGTATGCAAAATAAATTATGCAATTTAAATGAGGAAAACTGATAGCTCTACCTAACAAATAGTTTAAATTTTGATCCAGATATCCAAATTTACCAACGTTATGTGCTACGTTTGAAAAGTACCTCGTGGAACGGAGTAGAAATAGTAGATTTTTTTTAATCATGTGATAATCGAGCTTATGTGGAATAAAAGAACAGCTATAGATTTGTTTGTGTTTCCGGTTTCCATTAGAATAAACTAAAATCTTTCTTTTTAATCAAATTTGATTTCTCTTCTCCTGGTTTTTGTTGCAAGTTGTAAAATAAACTTCATTTTTAGCTGTGGTATTTTTCATCTAACATTTTTTATAAATATTTTTTGCTCTTAATAACCAGATATGTAAATAAGATGAAAAAGAATAAACTGTGACACAAAAGACAACTGTCTGTAGGCGAGTTCGGTCAGTCAGGGGCTGAAGCGGGACAAATTTTAGGGTGCTTTTAAATGACATTTAAGCGTGTTAAACTGTCACTAATCGGACTAAACCGAACGCTAAAAGAGTCGTTTGGAGTTAAAAGTGTTAAAGGAGTTAAAGGAACGTGGCAAACCGAACGCAATGTGTACATCTCACAGAAATACATCTACAACTTCAGTTGCTTTTTTCCAGTGAACTGTATAGTTAAAAATAGTTTTTCTTTGTCAATTGTCACATAAATTACATTTACTCCGTAAGCTCTAAAATTTAATTCGGAGGAAATAGATCTTACTTGACTTATCAGTTCTGCATTAAAAGACCATGTCCCGTCCCATCGAGAACGGCTTCGAATAAAATGAGTAAAATGAGGTACTTTTCAAATGCAGCAATGTTAACTGTATGTTATTTATTTGGCTATTTAATCAAAACAATTATTTTATTATCATTTTTAAATCAAATTATATTTATGTGCCTATGACAATGTATTTTGTATTTTTTTTAGGTTTCCCATGTTGTTAAGAGCCTGTAGTCGAGAAGACTTGATTAATATAACCAGTGAATAATTACACAAAAGCTACCAGTTGTGTAAAAAATATTTCCAGCCCAGTAGTTTTTCATTTGGATCAACTCGGAAATGTTTATTTGAAAATGTACTTTTGACAATATTCTGACACACACCCACAACAAATGAAATAATTGATCATTCTGAATGAATCTGTACCCTACTAAATCCCACGACGATTTTCTCAGTACACCAGGTATTAAAAATAATATAAAAGTGTTGTTTTTATGTATTTTTTTAATTTAAATATTTTTTTTAGGTCCAAGCAAAAGAATGACTAACTTTGAAGATTGAAGAGATATTGTTGTTTCTATTTTGATAATGCATGTGCCAGTCCCAAAAATATCCTTCGGTTGGGCCACAATTTTTAAACCAACCATTTGCAGATTAGTTAAATCTCAAGCGGAATTTAAAAACAAAAAGCCTCTAGCTAGAAGACAATCCAATGAATACAAGCAGTTTGGGCTTACCTTGTATTTTTTAGGACCTAGAGCATATTCATTTGTCTAAAATTTTGTGCCTTTTGATGTGTAGGTATTTTTCATATTGATATTTTTATTAATCTGATTTTTGTAATATGTGTTTTTCGTATTTTGGTTTATTAAAATTAATAGTATGGGTACGTGTTTTATTTATAACAACCTTTTTCCTACAGTACTTTTCTTCAAATTTTAATTTAATTCAAAGCTCTAATAATTATGCATCTAAAAATGCAAATTTATGTATACAACAAATTCATATGATTTATAAACAAATCCTAAGTCCAGTCTGGATTTATGAAATAGAGCTACGAGGATGTGCCATAATATAAGATTTCCAAAATAAAGTCCTAAGATGTATCATTGATGCACCCTGGCTCTATCTAAACGATTATCTTCATACAGACAAATAAGAAAAAGAGGTTACTGCAAAACATGAGGGTCGACTCCACTCCCACGTTAATGAAGTGCTGCAATTACTGGACAACTCTGCACAGAAGACTCGAAATAAAAGCCATTTGAGCTAGTGTTAGTGTAAAACAGTGTAATAAATCGATACGCCAATTATTGGTGATGCTTTTCTACCAACGACTACTAGATTAATTTTGTTTACAAAAATGGAATTGTAAAAAATCACAGATTTATCCACCGAGTTGTCAAATTATTATAAGAGAGTATGGCGAAAGTCTTAATACAAGGATTGTTTATGGTATTATTGACATATGATAAGGTTCTAAAACACATAAAAGGCTTTCAAAATGACAGTTCGGAAGTATTTGCATTTTTAATGCCAGTTATTATCAGTTTAATCTATTTTTCTAAATCCAACTATCATAGTTGAAGGTGTTTTCCAGGAAAGTACACAATTAATTAATACATCAATAATTTGTAATAGAATCCCTCTGTTAAAGAGTTAATGTTATCTAAAAAAAATGATTAAGTAGAACGAGCATTCTGGTTCTTCAAGTAAAAACTCTTTTTTTAATATAGCGATCAGTACAATTTACTTCAAAATAAATTATTGTGAAGCCTTATTTTTTCTAATTATATCACTAACCTTCAATTCAGAGAAGAAATAGTGGATGTTGCTAAATAAGTTTGTTACATATATTTAAATCCTTTTCTCAGTGTATTATCCGAATTTATAAGAATCTTGGTAATTTTTACCAGTGTAACAACCGGCAAGAACGTCAACTGTCAGCAAGTGTCACTTTAAATTTTGGCCACCCCGACATCAAACGTGCCGACGCAAGCCTTCATTTCTGTAATAGTGGTTATTCTGTGCCGCGGCAACGACGATAAATTGTCACCAATGTTGAGCTCTTAATATCAATTTTAAGTACTTACTATTTAAATTTAAAGTTTTACCATTTACCATTTCTAATGCCTAACCACCTTTTACAATATTGCAAATCGGACCTTGTGGGGAATTTCACGCTTTTTAAAATTATATTCATTATTAGTAAGAAATAATAAAAATTCTAAAAAAGTTCTTAGTGTAGGGAAATATAATAATAATCAATAGAAAAAATAATCTAAATAACATTATGAGTTAGTATTTATCAATTTCTTACGTTTTCTGGTATAAAAATGGCTGAACTCATTAAATATTGGTCGGATAACTTTTTTCTCCCTACTTTTGGATGGAACGACATTTTCAGAAGTAACGTAGCTCAGTGCTACACTGTCGATGCAAAGGAAAAGACCTATTATTTCTTACCAAAGACATGGGCGTCGTTTTAGGAGAAAAAAGGAAAATAAAATATGAATATAAAAAAAAAATAAAATGGTTATTTTATTTAGTGTTCTAATAAAGACGAACTAGAAGAAACGTATGGTTAGAGGCACTTAAATGGACTGAAATGTTAGAAGTTGAACGGATATATTACATTTGTTCAAGGCACTTTTTAGAGGACTGCTTTGCTGCAACAAATTGTATATATGTTTCTAAATATTATCAAGCACCTTTAAAAGTTGTATCTTTACTTTTCAGGAATTTTGTATTACACAAACAAAGCAGGAAAAAGAGAGTAGCGTTGAACCTATGTAACCTCAAAAAAAAAAAAAAAAACTATAAGGTATTGTGTTTAATAAATTTTGCGAACCGATAATGTTTGAATGTTTTTATTCCAGTAATTTCTTCAGATAATAAATCATTTGATTATGGGCCGAGTACTTACTTCTTTGAGAGTATTAAACTTGCCAACAAATAAAAGAAGTTATAGTTTGAACAAAAGTACCTCATACACTTCAATATTAAGTTCAAGCTCTGACTCTGAAACACTCATCAACAAAATTTGAGTCACCATTAATTAAGAAGTAAAAAATCAAACAATGGATTTGATCTGAGCTGATACATTGAATTGTATATAAATACTTAATTCAGAAAACCTAGATATTTTGGTAACTTTACATTGAAGTCTCTAGAAAATCGGTCATTACGAAGACTATTTTTGTTGCCAATAATACTGCTTCAAATTTACGAAACAGAAATAAAACATTACAGACATAATTAAGATGAGTGAAAAAGTACGTCTGCAATATCAAAAAATTAGTGCAGAATTGCCGTTTTGAAAGGAAAAAAATATGATATTAGTTTTTGGACGCATACTGTATATTTGTACATACACATGGTCTAAAATATAAACTCTCATCAGTAATATAAGAATATTTAGTTACCTCATTTAAATAAAAAAACTAGAAAATTATATTTTAAACGAGGTCATTAGAAACAAAAAATTCTTATATTTTTTTTTTAATATCCTGAATGGTAAATAGGTAAATATATATTGGTTTCTTTTATTCTTATTAGGTAGGTATATTTTTTTCATGTTTAAATGCTTTATTATGTATTTCTTCAGTTCTACTATTGCATAGGTTTTCAATAGGTATAGATATTTTATAGAATTCCAAATCCCTGCTGTAAACCTAAATGTTTTAGAAGCAATAAAGTATTATTTGAATTATTATTATTATACTTTTTGACATGACAATAATATCATATTTTGTATTCACTTCAATAAAAACGTACCTATCTTTTAAAACATTATTTTGTATTTTTTCATCTACTTGCAGTCACTATTTTCACATTTAAAATAACCGAACGCAATCGGTTTACGTACGCTACTGCTGAAGATTCCAATATGAGCGAGAAAGCCTGCATTAGAAAAAGAAACAATGATTTTATTATATCGACATCAACATTGTATAGATTTATGCAGTGGTTGCATATTGTAATATATTGGAATAAATATGTGATGCGTATCACCCTGTAATAATATCAATGTTTGGCGATAGCCGTTTTTTTGTATTACTATTGAGTTTACCTTCTTGTGGAATATACCGAAATAAAGTCAGTTATAATACAACATTTACTTGTTTTATTTCTCATAATAAATTCGCTCCGATTAACTTAATAACTGGGAATATTAAATAATTAGTAATTAATTGAAGATATTACACATATCATAGACCGTACCACCGACTGACTACTTTTAAGGTAGGGCATAGTTCTTTTAAGGTAGGGCATTGCCCCTATATGTGCCCCCTCTGGCTACGGCCCTGGTAGGTATGCAGTAAAATCAAGGATACTTAAACTAAGAATACATTTTTAAGTTAAAATAAACATAAAATAAATTCAAATTTAAAATGAGACTTTGTTAACAAACATATATTACAAAAAATAGTATTTTTACTTTCCTATCTGTATACAGATATAAGGAAAGTATAGGAATCATGATTTTTTTCGACCTCGAGTTTTCGACGGATTTTTACGTTTTGAGGTCCCCTGAATCCGTGTTGACTATTTTCGCGATGATGTCTGTGTGTGTGTCTGTGTGTCGCATAACTCATGAACCGATACACATAAAAACACCAAATTTCATACTTAAGCTTTGTTCCAGCGTCCAATGTGCTGATTAGATTTTGAGCAGTGTCGGAACATCTGGGGGGTACTTTATAGGTGGTCATTTTTATATTTTATGGAATATATCTGTTATTTACGTTTGGGGAAGAAAATTCTTCAAATAGAAGTTACTTCTTATATTATTATCTAAAATTTTTGTTCTATACAAAATTTTCCTAAAATGGTCCGTATTCGAGAAATTTGACAAAATGTAAAAAAATATTTTTTTATAAAAATTGTTCAAACAAAAGTTGTTTGTAATATAATTCTCTATAATTTTTATCCTATACATAATTTCTCTAAAATGGACCGTATTCGAGATATTTGAGAAAATGTGTAAATTTCGAAATTTGAAGAAAACTCAAAACCGGATAAAGAAAAAAACATTAAATTTTAAACTTAAGTTTTATTTCGGCCTGACGTGAAATGATTAGATTTTGGACAAAGTCGGAACATCTGGGGGGGTACTTTATGGAGGGCCGTTTTTATATTTTATGGAATATATCTGTTATTTATGTTTGGAGAAAAAAATTATTCAAATAAAAGTTATTTCTAATATTATTATCTATAATTTTTGCTTTATGTCAAAATTTCCTGAAATGGTCCGTATTCGATAAATTTGACAAAATGTGCAAAATTCCGATTTTTATGAAAATTGTTAAAATAAAAGTTGTTTGCGATATCGATTTCTATAATTTTTGTTTATACATGATTTTTCTAAAATGGACCATAATGGAAAAATTGTAGGAAAAGTGCTAAATTTAAATTTTTCAGTATTTTCATTTTCAATGAATATCTATAGAAAAATGTTTCGAGGTAGATGTATGTGGAAAATGTATATATTTATTTTATCCTCTAAACATTTATGGAGGTGCTGCAATAGGTTGTACAAAATAACCGGAAAAAGCCTGTAATAACTAGATAGGAAAGTCATGTGTTGGACACATCAGATTTTTTTAGTAGTGATTGCTCTGAAAGAAAAAAATATTTTACCTATTTTAAAAAATACAAGTGAATAGGTCGTTAAAAAACAGACATGATCTAATTAGATCCTTTTTAAACAAAACAAATCAAAATAAATGCGAGAAACGTGTATATGTAACAGATTTTTTTACGGTCACTATACCTTATTATAACTGTGTTATTAAAGAAGATGGAGTAATAGTAAACATGAAATTACAATAATACAAATATTACATTCTGGAAGTAAATTTAAAAAACGTATATTTTTTCAAAGATTTGGGTGTCTACATTTAACCCCGTCTACACTTACCTCTCCTGCCCATGCTACTTTTTTTATTGATATAATGAGAAAAGCTAGAGCAATTCAAATATAAACTAAATCGTGTTTTCATTAAAAAAAACCTAACTTTGTTACTTATGGAATACTTTCTTGAAAAACCCTGTATAATTGAAATTATTTTTAAATTGTTGCTCTTTCTGATATAGGAATATCCGGGTATATCTTGCTGTGAAAAAAGCAATTAGTTTTGGCTCTACAGAGCGAGGCGTTACCGGTGGTCCACCCTGTGTATTTTTATGTTCGACCCGACAAACTTTCTTTATTTGAATTTAATATATCAAGGGGTTCAATGCAAGAAATATACATGTCCATATTTTTACCAAAAGTACCTAATTTTTAATATGGACCATGTTCTATGGTATATTTTACATCGTCCTATCTAAAAACCAGACTTCTTTCTCTAATAGTAGCATAAGATACAGTAGCGTACGATAGCAAGAAAATATTGAGTTTCAAATTACCTAAGACGGCCCTGTGCTTTTTCAAACGTTCGCGCCATGGCTTGTGTTTATCCCCGAATCGGAGCTTTTCGGGACACTACGTTAGCCACTTCGTTCTCAGATATTTATATCGATATTTTAGATTGATTATTGATTTAAAGAACGTTCTGTTTTCTTAATTAAGTTTAAACTATTTTAAAACAAAAATTGTTAAATGTATTCTGTATAATAGTTTGTATTAAATGCAAAACCCCTACCTATCCTGAAAAAGTAAATAAAATAGACGTCCAGTTCTCGCATTGATACCTTGAAATGCTCCAGAAAATTTTCTTAAATAATTAATTTAATTACACTTACTTAACGTTGAAAAGATCCAAATTTTCATTGTACAGATAGGGTAGGTAGAAACTGATTGGTAATAAGAATTGTTCTGCTATATAGATATATCGAGATACCTATGCACACAATAATTATTTAAAGCCTAGTAAATTGCACAAATACACAACACTTTTTTTATTAATAACAATACAACGTATCGACACAGGCTTGTTAAATTAACACCAACGTAAAACGATTTTAAACTATAAATTATAAAGATTTCTTTAAATTTCGAATATGCGCGAGCTGATTTTCTAGTATGTCAAAGTTGGAGTGCGTTTAGAAACCAAGCACGGCGCGTCTGGACCCTATTGGTCGGACGCGCCGTGCGAGGTTTCTAAACGCACTCATGATCTCATCTTGAGGGCGACTTAAGATTTCGACCAATGAAAGCTGGCCGTTTGAATACGAACCAACCGAGAAGAAAACAAACGAGCGGCAATATGAATTTAGACGATGGTTTACTTTTTGGTGCTGGGATTTTGACAGTGACTACTGTGACAAATTAAGTAAGATTAATGAAGAAAGTTTGCGATAAGTTTTATTTCATTGCAATCAGAGATTTTTGTTCTTATTTTCCAAACAAAGGGCCAAAGGTATCTTATTTAAAAATGTTGAGTGTAAACTCAATAATGGGAATTCAGATATTTTTCTTCCTATATCAAATCTTTCTAACGTTTTGAAGTCATTTTCTTGTTCTAAAACAATAAGTAAAAATACCTACTTTGTGACAAAATTTAGTTACTATTTGTGTTACTTACATGACTAGATCTTACTTTGGTTAATTAAAGAACGCCACATTGTGGCATGTGTTACTAATGTTATACTTTAATACTTCTTCTGATTAATACCTCTTTTGCTATTTCTGCCTGGAATACTATCGCATGTTTACTTAAGCTCAGTTAGATTCTTGTCTTAGGGTACTAACACAGAGAACGCTGGTTGATTATCAGCGCTTATAAGCGCTGGCAATTTACAATGATTTTAAATGTCCTCGCACACAGACAAAGCAGGTCCTCGCTGATCGGCTCGCTTTGTCATTTACATTTAAACTAGTTGAGAGAGAATAGAAGCGAAGACCAGCGCAGACAAAACCAGCATTCGCCAGCGTTCTCTGTGTTTGTACCCTTAGGGTACAAACACAGTGGAAGCAGATTTCCGCTTACCGGCAATCAGCGCCGATCTGCGCCGTTCTCTCGCGGCTGAATGGTACAGAGTGAATACCTGTAAAAGCGAGAAAAATCGTTCTTAGTTGCGTCTACAAAACCTTTTGGTGGAAAAAATGTATGTATTGAGCACGAATGTTTTAATAAACGCTTATCTCGCTCTAGAAAATGCATAGAATGTACATTTAGAATAATTACGGCATAATGGCGTATACTTTTAAAATGCATTGAAACCAATATTGAGACAGCAGATAATATTATTAAATGTACTTGCATTTTACATAATACAATCATTGATACGGAAGGTTTTCAACGACATCCAAGCAGTGTATCTGTCGAATATTGCAAAGGCAATACCGAAAGACAAATGACGGGAAGACCTCTCAATGAAGCAAAAAATATTTGTAATATTTTTGATACGTATTTTTCTCAAAATCCTTTATCATACACCTAAATATACCATTTTCTTTCATTTAAGTGCTTATTTCCCTCCAATATTTATTAATCACATTCCGAATGCAATGGAACTTCTCTTTCTTGTCCCAAATAGGGGGTCTTTCAAAAACGGCAGCAATAAGTGCCTTCTTATCCATGGTACAACCACTAAACCAGCGGGTAAGCAGAAATAAACTAAATTGTCATTCCGGCAAAAGCGAGAATGCAGGTTAGCGCTGGTTACTGGCGCCGACCTGCTTTAACTGTGTACTTGTCAATTTAAAAACATGCATTCATTTTGAAAGCTTATAAGCGCAGCTCGGCGCTGATTACCGGTAAGCGGAAATCTGCTTCCACTGTGTTTGTACACTTAGGCTTGGTACTATAAGTACCTACTTCTAAACCTTCATGATTTTTGGAGCCGTCTGTATATCAAGTGAACTGTCAACCTCGAAGATAGCATAAAACTTCTGCTGTCAATACACTTCCCTGACTTGGTTATCACAGACGTGGCCGACTGGGCAGAAGAAGAATACAATCCATCTGTCTATGATTGGCAAACTGCCAAACACATTATATAGACGATGAAAAAATTAGATAAGCAATATCCAGCTTCTCTCCATTTAAATCGCCAGGACCTGACGGTATCTATCCAGCCCTACTTCAGTGGGGCTGGAAGAATACTCACACCGCACCTGTTGGTTATATTCAGATCCTCGTTGGCTCTGAGGTTATCCCCAAAAAATGGAGAGAGGTAAAAGTGGTATTTATACCCAAACCTG
Source organism: Psylliodes chrysocephalus (assembly GCA_927349885.1). Classification (NCBI taxonomy): domain Eukaryota; kingdom Metazoa; phylum Arthropoda; class Insecta; order Coleoptera; family Chrysomelidae; genus Psylliodes; species Psylliodes chrysocephalus. The sequence continues at coordinate 21,732,597 of OV651825.1, read as the reverse complement.
GACGGATGGATTAAACTATCCCAAAAACATACCGACCAATTAGTCTGACATCGTTTTCCATGAAGACATTGGAAAGGCTATGCGAAAGGTACATAAGGAATGCGGTGATTACAACAACACCACTACACCCCAACCAATAACATACATACACCCCAGGCAGATCTACTAATTCAGCCCTTCATCTAGTTGCTGGCCGGATAGAAAGATCCCTGGACAATAAAGAGTCCGCCTTGGGTGTTTTCATAGACATAGAAGGTGCTTTTGATAAAACCACCTTTTCAAAGATAATACATTCACTAACCAATGGGAATGTTCTACAAATGGTTAGTGGGTGAATACATAACATGCTCTCAAAGCGAGCAGTAAACATAAGTGTAGAAGATGTGAATATAAGAGGCTTGATTGCGAGGGTATGTCCACAGGGAGGGGTACTATCACTTCTACTGTGGAATATGGTCCTCGACACCCTCATCAACCGCCTCAATAATGACAGTCACTACACAATAGCATGTGCAGATGACCTAGTCATTCTGCGAACAGGGAATTTTGAGAACACTCTGCGAAACAATGCAAGTAGCTCTAAAAATTATAGAACAGTGGCCCAAGAACCATTCACTGTCTATCAATCCTAAGAAGATAAGAAGACAGAAATGGTCCTTTTCACAAGAAAAATGATGAAAATGGAATTAAAACCGCAAGAACTCCTAAACACAAAACTAAACTTTGCAACAGAGGTGAATTACCTAGGTCTCACCTTTGACAGAAAACTAACATGGAACTCGCATTTAGAAAACAGACTTAAAAGAGCATACATTGCTTATGAACAATGCCGCCGAACCGTGGGGCGCACCTGGGGTTTCTCCCCCAGAATCGTCGCATGGACTTACACGGCTATCATAAGACCTATGCTAACATACGGTGCAGTTGTCTGGGTACCGAAAACCCAAAAATCAACAACTATCCGTAAACTAGAACAAATTCAAAGAACAGCATGTCTCAACATAACAGGAGCCATGAAAACAGCACTGACCAGAGCGTAGGAAGTCATTCTTAGTCTCACTCCCCTTGATATTTACATAAAGTAGGTTGCTCGACGACAATGACACGCATCCGCACGGTTGGAATAGAACCTGATGTAGGATCTGGTGAGGCGAGACGTCACTTTTGGCAGGAGGCGCTCGATACGCTCCCACTGCTTCAAGCGAACATGGACTCCATCTCACCGAGATATATCTTCCATAAGCCATATAAAGTTATAATAGAACAAATAGAAGAGGCAGAAGTGGCAGGTACGATTCATATCTACACCGACGGTTCTAAAACAAAACAAGGCTCAGGATGTGGAATATACTCCAGATTCTTAAACCTAAACATAAATGGGCTGCGAGCAATAATGCCAGTGTAGTTCAAACAGAGCTAGCGGGGATTCTCATAGCAGCAAAAGAAATAACCAGAAAGAATATCGCTGGAAGGAACATGCTCATCTATAAAGATAGCAGACAAGCACTACTCACCCAGAACAGACCACTAATTTATTCAGGGTTAGTACTAGAATGTCACGAAGCTTTGGCCGAAGTATCCATCAACAATGTGGTCACCTTAAGATAGATTAAAGGTCACGCTACACCGAAAGGTATCCGTCTTGCTGATTCACTAGCCAAGAAAGCAGCCAACCAAATACTTTTTGGACCTGGCCCTTCTATTAGCCTGACAAAATCGGTAGTGACAGACCTAATTAAAGAACATTCCCTTGTGAAATTCCAGGAAAGATGGGATGAAACAAGAAACTCTGCAGAGTTGCCAGGGAGTTCTTAAGTTATCCTGACAATACTGCAGCAAACAAATACTTGACTATGATTAGACAGAATCTGCGCCTAGTCAAAGGCATTCTGACTGCTCATTGCCAAGTACGGAAGCATCTCCATATCATGGGGCTGTGAGAATCAGCACTCTGCAGGGGGTGCGAACAAGAAGATGAGACTATCGAGTATATCCTTTACGATTGCTCGACGCTCTCATTTATTAGAAGATTGGTGTTCGGCGAGTATCGGCTAATACCGGCCGATATAAGAGAAGCACCTCTTGGCGACGTTGTCAACTACATTAAATCTGTAGGCTGGCTCACGAGCTAGGAGGTGCCTAACTTAGGAGGATGCACAATGGGCCTAATGAGGCCTAAGTGCCGCGGGGGTAACCCACCCTCCACACGTTACAGATAACAGGTGAATTTTGCGTGAATAGGAGATCCTTGCATATTGCACACTGTATATCAAAAAGGAAACAAAATTGGACCATGTTTTATCGGACAAAACTATCTTTATTTTTCGATTAATTATCGGTTGATAAAATCCTGAAATATAAACTGCACCACCCTTCTGTATATCTACGTTCACGTGAAAGCATGTACCTACTTGCAAATGCCGCCTAGGTGAACTACTCACTGTTTAAAAATAAATAAAATATATAACTTAAAATTGTAATCGTAGAAAAATTATTGTATGCAACATGTGAACAAAACATATTTCCCATTCGTTTGATTTATTCGCACATAGATGAAGCTTTGCTTTGCGAAATTGTTGCACAATTTGCTATGTTGAATTCATATAAAACATTTTTTTTAAATTATTCTAAGTTAATAATAATCGATGCTAGACCAAGCTTCCAAGTTTTATACAGAAATTTTTTTCTGAGCCGTTGAAAAGTGTTTTAATCACACTAAAAACTGTAAAATTATGTCCGAAAGACACTTCTTAAAGTTATCAACAAAATGAAAATTTCATTAAAATTAGTATTTTTAGATACGTATATTTACCTAATAAAAAAGGTACCTATTAAAAAAATACTGTATCTCAAAAACTATGTTTTATCGGACAAACAACCTTTATTTTTCGATAAAAAAGTAAAATTCCGTAGTCGTATTTGTAGATACTTAAATAAGGCACAGCAAAAAGTAATTAAGTAGGCTCTGGTTTGGTATATTTTTACGACCATTAACCAATGAGAAAATTAAAAATTGCTTACATGAAATTATTATAAAATGGCTGCTGGTAAAAGTGAAGTGAACATTTGTTAAGAAATAACATTTTGATTTATGTTTTTTGTGTGAGAAAAATGAAGAATCTGTTTTAATACAATTATTAGGTAAGTGCATATTATTTAATAAGCGAAAAACTGAACAACATTTACTGAATTAGACATATCTAGACAATGACGCTTTCGCTATTGTACCTAAGTACCTACACCAAAATAACCATGCAAGTTTTCTTGTTACATAGTACATCTGCTTTTATTTCCTTTTGAATATTTGATGAGGAAATAAACTTGCTTTTGTTCTCTAATAAGTATATAAATTTTAATTTGAATAAAAACATGTTTTTATCAAAATATCATCTACATTTTTGCTCTGGGGTTTATACTTTTTTAGCATATTAAGAGCTAGATAGTCCATAAAAAAAACTAAGTAATGATTTTACGAGTTATCAAAACAACACAGCTCTATGTTTAAATCTTGTTCTGGTCGACAAATTGCAGTAAAAATGTAATATTTTATTGCTAAAACCTTATGCCATGCTTAGCACAATTTATAAAATATTGTTGGTTACATTGTTCGGGGTAGGTTTTCAATTTTCCATTAGATTTTCATAAATTAGAGTCATGAAAATCGGATGACGCCGACAAGATTGAACTTGAATTTGTAAAACATCGTCGACGCATGCCTGACGTAGCGCGGTGACCATTTTGTGAAAAACCAGACTTAAAATTCAGACATGGGCGTAACATAGAACGGGATTATAAATAAAATAAATTTAATTTTGATATTTAAATAGGGGCGAGTTAACATTTTTTTTTTATTTGATCTTTAATAATGCAATTTAATTATTATTACTGTTTGCGAGCATTAGTTTTGATGGCGATATTAAAATGATTCGATGTAATTTGTGACTTCCAGGGCATACGGGGTATTGTTAAATACAGGGTAGTACAGTTTATATCCTCAGGATTTAACCAGCCAACAGTTTATCGAAAAATAAAGATAGCTTGTTATAGTGTAAACTTGTTTTTAAATAGTTTTTTAATATCTAAAAAATGCTTTGACCGATATTCATGAAATTGTCACACTTTGTTGACAAATTTATGAGGTGTCTTTCGGACATGTTAAAGTTGATTCAATTATTCCAGAGGCGTGGTCATAGAGAGTACTTTGATTAGTTCTCGACACAAAAAAAATGGCTCAATAGATTTTATGAATTTTTCATAAATTTAGTAAATAAACTTGCTTAGAATAGACTTTTTTCGTATTTTTTGTTTTCGAGGAAAAATTAAAATGAACAATTTTGAACGCCTCTAAATACCCGAACCCTTACTTTAAAAAAAAAGCAAAATTGGATCATAGAGCTGTAATGTATTTAATAAACTGTTTAATCTATATAATATATAAATTGTTTGTCCTGACTAACTGACTGACTGACCTATCAACGTGCCAAAACTACTGAGCCTAGAAAGCTGAAATTTGGACCATAGGTTTATTTTATAACGTAAGCATCCGCTAAGAAATGATTTTTGGAAATTTTAACTTTACAGGGGGGAAATGAGGGGAGGAAGCTTTTAATGAAACTCTTTGTTCTTTAAAGTTAGAAACATGAAAATTTAAATTACAGCTACTAAGCATAAATAAAGAATGACGTGTTAAGGGGAGGAAACGGGGGTGAAAGTTTATTTGGAAATATCAATTTTTTTTTAAAGGTAGGAACTTGAAAATTGGAATTGTAGATTCTCATCATAAATAAATAATGAAGTGTTTCAGGGTTTTTGCATTTTAACAATTTAAGGAGGGAAATGGGGGGGGGGTGAAAATTTGTTTAATAGTATGTATATATTTTTTTGTTATTTAAAGTTTGAAACATAAAAATTTGAACTACAGCTACTGATTAAAAATCAAAAATGATGTGTTTTATGTTTTTTGGATTTTCACATTTTAAGGGGGGAAACGAGGGTAAAAATTTGTATAGAAGTATAAATTTTTTGAACGTTGGAACTTAAAATTAAAAAAAAAATAATTATTAAAAATTAATAAAATTATTAAAAATTCATAATAATTACTAAAAATTAATAAAAAATTATAAAAATTAATAAAAACTAATAAAAATTAATAAAAATTAATAAAAATTAATAAAAATATAATGAAAATTAATAAATATTAATGAAATATAATAAAAATTAATAAAAATTATTAAAAAGTATTAAAAATTAATAAAAATTAATAAAAATCAATAAAAATTAATAAAAATTAATAAAAAAGGAAGTCATGTATTTTTTTATTTCACTGTTGGGTACTAATTAACAGTGCTGTTCCTAAAGTGGCGCTGGAACAGTAACAAAGCCTACACAGAACACGAGGCTAATAACCATAGCAGTTGATGCCGATGACACAAAAAAAATAACACAACTACATGCGAGCAAAGTCGCGAGCAAAGCCGCGGGCAACAGCTAGTTATAATATATGAACGTCACCCTATACAGTTGTTTCTATTCTGGTATATATCTTGTAATGTTTTTTGCTGTATGGCGGTAACGCCGGTTTCAATGTGGAATCTCCCAATAAAGACACTTTTAATTCAGCATTTAATTGAGTTTTATTATAAATTAGAATTGAGAGAAAAATATGAAAATTATTGTAGTTCTTAAGGTAATTAGGTACAATATAGCTTATTGGAGAAAGTGCCTTTATTTTATATTTCAACTGGTGAATCCTGGCGATATAAACTGGATTATCCTCTACAGTGTGATTCAAAAATCTTACTCCATACGATTTTGTTTTATTATTAATTGTTTAATATTAAAAACAATGCCTGAATTCACATTGTTGTTAACGACGTACTTAAAGAGCACACGTCGCAATTCATTATTAATATTAATAATACTTGATTATGAATTCCCAAGTGATGCAGTACTTTTTATCAAGAATAACTGTTTTTTATATAAATTTTTTTGGAACACACTTTGTAATGAATTGCAAAGTGCTCGAAAAGCACGTCGTTAACAACAGTATCTGGTACAATATATTCTCAAATTCAGGAGAGTGCTCCTACACGAGTATTCCATCACCAGTATTGCCAGATGACCAAAATCAAATAGTTTTACCATGGTGTAGAAATTATAGTTTTTTTCATGATATTAATGTACAAACTGACCTTACTAGAGTGACGTTATCGAAGGCTGGTTAATTTAGGAGTTTATGGGGTTAGGGTAATTTGATAATAGTTTTATTGAATAAACATATAAAAAAATTAACACAACCTTTTCTTGTTTCAAAAATATTTTTTTCTTCTTGTAATCCTTTCTGATTTTGACCTTCCAATTGTTTTTGTCTATACTTTTTAAAAGATATCGTGAATTTCATTTCATCTGTAAGTGTGAAACTTACACATCCATTACCCAAAGGATTCCCGCACTTTGGAATGTTATTATACTCAGTTACCTATAGTAACCAAAAATGTCAATGCGCTGGTTCAGTGTGATGTCATTTTGGTTCCACTGACATTTAATTCTAATCAAACTTTTAACAAAAACATCAATAAATTTGACATATACGTTCTTACTGTTTTTAGTTTATTTCTAAATATTGTTTAAAGGTCATAAAAATAGTTGAAAGGTATGTAAATTGGTAACTAAACGATTGCATATTTGATGCATGTTATCTACTTACTTTAGGAATATATTTATACAAGTGAAAAAACGATATAATTTAGGTTAACACAACGAACAAAACGCACTCAAAAATCTACTGTCACTTTAATTGTCAGTGGAAACATAATTACATCATCACTGAACCAGCGCATATGCTCAACTCAAATCTATGACTGGTTTTCGATATACAGGGTGTTAAAGTTGAAATTCGATCAGATTTTCGTAATTTTTATTTTCAAAAGATTCAATTTATGTTGCATACACACGTTTACTATATGTTTTATTATTACATTAGTACCTATCTATGTACAATTAAAAATATTTTCAGTTACAGGGTGATTCACAATGTATGAATAATTTTACTATGTCGTCAGGGAAGAATATTTTTAAAATAATAAAAATTATACAATACACATTTCTTATATAGGGTGTTTTATAGAGATAACCACAACATAAAATTATTTTTTTTTCAAGGATTCATTCATAACCCTGTACATATTAATTGATTTTTGGGAAAGGTAATACCACTTAATTATGTTTACCTCTAAGCTTCATAAAGTGTTCGAAGATATTCCATTTTAAGAAAAGTACAAAATCCACGAACCCTGTATTCTAAAATTTCCTTGGTAAAATGTAACCATTTTTTAGTATATAATGCTTTTACCACCTTTTTATGAGATGTGAATTTTAAATTCGAGATACAGGGCGTTCAAGTGGAGAATTGCTGATTTTATTTATTTTTTCTTTAAACTGAAAAGCTAAATTGACTTTATGTAGCATATATAAGTTTAGGTCAGATATGTATAAAAAGAGACAGTTCAAAATATTTACTGTTACAGGGTTATTCACGAATAAATCACACTATATTTTTGCAACTTTATTGTCCCGTGTTTAAAAACTTGCAAATATCGGAAAATGATGTATAAACTAATATATTTTGTAGGTAATTATAAAACAGTTGGATTATCCTATATATTATAAAATCTAATGTAACGTTATTAACTTACTCAAAGTCACTAAAGAAATATAAGGTCCATTTTTAATAATTTCAAAAGATAATTATTTTTTGTGGTTGTCTGGATGGCTCACCCTGTATAAAAAGTAAACAAAGCTAAATCTTTTGAACTCAAAATTGTGAACGGATATTAACTCAATGATATAATTTCTCTGTGGCGCAACTGTAGAGATAAAGAGTGTTTTCCAAAAATATATTGTGATTTATTCGTGAATAAATATTTTAAATGGAATAGAAATTTCATAAAAACTTAATATATTCTATATAAAGAAAATCTAGCTGTTCAGTTGAAAGAAAAAATAACTAAAATCAGCCATTCTCCACTTTAGCGCCCTGACTCTTTAAAACTGGTCATAATATCGGATTTAAAATTATATCTCTTAAAACAGTGTTAAAATTATCATAAACTGAGAAAATAGTTACATATGACTTGGGAAATTTTAGAATACAAGGTGTTCGTGGTGTTTTTGTACTTTTATTAAAATAAAATATCTTCCAACAAATAAGCCGTCTTGTATATTTTGAAGCTTAGAAGTACACATATTTTAATGGTATTACCTTTCCCAAAAATCAATTAATAAGTACAAGGTTTTGAATTAGTCCTTAACAAATAATTTTATGTGGTTCTCACTACAAAACAAAATACCCTGTATAAGAAATGTGTACTGTGCAATATACCAAAATACAACATTGAGTAGTACTTTTTGAAAATATGCCCCCCTGGCGTCACAGTAGAATTAGTCAGATTTTGCAAAAAAACTACCGTCACACATTTGTGAATCACCCTGTAATTAAAAATATTTTCAATTATATGTATGTAATAATATATTACTAAAACATGTATTAAAAATAAAAATTTCGAAAAACTGGGCAATTTTTAACCTTAACGCATCGTACAAATACGATAATTTTCGTACGTCTGGCAACGCCGCTCTCATCATTAATATGATTCCGGCAAAATAGGCCCCTGAATATATTTTGTTGTCAATCAATTACACAGAGTGTGCCCAAAAAATTTTATACATGGGTTTTGTTAAAAAAAATCAATTATTCTTGATAAAATGTTCTGAATCACTTGGTAATCCATAATCAAACATTACATTTTGTAAAATATAGATTGTATACAGGGAAAATAAAAAAATAAAATACTCTTAAATTTTAATATAGTGTCCCAAATTTGCTCCTCTATACAGGGATATCGGCTCCTATTATACCTACAGCAAAGGTTAAATGGGAAAAGTTTAAGAGGCTTCAGATTTACGACCGGTCAGTTGGTTATGCAAATATTGGCGAAAAACGAAAATGGTGGATTTAATTTTTCGCCTGTAAATCCGAAACGAATATTTTGACAGCTGTCAAAATGTGACAATATTCGGACACTTTTTTAAGACAAATAAAATAGCGTGTATGACACCTCTCAATCGTCTTTTGTTATCCCGCAATCCGTCTCAACTTTCATTTTTCTTATGGCCGCCATATTGGATTTATGGATTTTTGGAAAGTCCGAAAAATTTCCAGTCTTGTGATGTCTCACAAGTACCAAACAGATTTGAGTATCATCAAAATATCACACTTCGTAAAGTTAGGTCTCATTTTTTTCTAAGGAGGCCATGATTTATTTGTCAGAAAATAAATCAGATATTTTGGGACAAATTCCCAACTGTTTGTTAAAAACAAGCAAGTCAAAAAACTCGTTGTTTATTTAATTAACACTTAAACCATTGAACAATCTACAAGTAGATACAAATAGTTAACGACTAAGTAGAACATTTTATCAAAAATAATTGTTTTTTTTAACAAAACTATTTTGGGGCACACTGTATAATAGATTGCGACGTCGCAATCAATTACACAGTGTGTTCCAAAAAGTTGTATACACATGAGAGAAAGTAACTTACATTTCACAAAAAAATATTATTGCTAAAAAGGTCTGCATCACTTTAGGAATTCATAATCAAACATATTTTGTAAAATATAGATGGTATACAGGGAAAATACAAATTGAGGTTTTTTGGATGTTATCGAATATTTGAAATCAAGACGAAAATAATAATACTCGATTATAAATTCCCAAGTGATGTAGAAGTTATCAAAAATATATTTTTTTTAAAGAAACAAAACTTTTTCTGTGTATAAAACTTTTTGAAATACAGTATGTAATGAATTGCGACGTTAACAACAGTGCGTATCCAGATATTATTAACGACGTGCAATCTATTATACAGTGTGTCCCAAAAAGTTTTATACACTTGAGACAAAGTTAAAAAAAAATAATTATTCTGGATAAAAGGTTCTGCATGCATCACTTGGTAATCCATAATCAATCATTAAATTTTGTAAAATGTAGGTTACATACAGGGAAAATAAAAATAAAAGAATAAAATACTTTTAAATTTTAATATAGACCAAAATTTCAATTAAAATATTGAGAGGAATTAAAATATATATTAATTTTAATTAAATCATTGCACTTATATTTAGGTGATTTCGATTCACTTTATTCTATACAAAATAATAATCTATAACCAATGCTTAAGTGTTTATTGGAAACGTTTTAATTTAAAAAAAAATATGTTAGATTATGGAGTTCCAAGTGATGCAAAACATTTTATCGAGTATCTTTTTTTTTTGGTGAAATGTAAGATAAAACTTTTTCCATGTGTACTTTTTGAAACACATTGTATAATAGATTGCAATGTGTTCTTCGAGCACATATTCTCCTAAAATCGAATATCAACGAGTATCATGTTCGTACAGTTAATGTAATATAATGTGCAATAATTCCTCAAAGTAAAAGTTCACCTACGAGCGCATATATCAAACGAATGGGAAAAGTGCTTTGTGCACCTACTGCACACTATAATTTTTCTACAGTCACAATTTACACGGTTTACAAAATGTAATTACTGTAATGGTTCCACCATGGACAACGTAGAACTATTGCAATATCATACAAGCACTAAGGGTTGTGGCACCAATGCTTCCTATAATTAAAAAAAAATTAATATTGAAAAAAAAATATTAACGAGTTTATCGAATATTCTGGGTAATCATAAAATTTTAAATAAGGCATTTTTTATTATTATTTTTATTATTTTCTAGATTTCATATTGATTGTTGTTTTTCTTTTCAGCGAATATCCGTAAAGAAAAATTTAAATCGCCGCAATCGTCTCTAGTAAATCGGTAGCACGATATCAATGGTCTGAGCTCATGTGCATTTCACCTCTGACAATAAAGACGTTTGTTCTTAGAATGTATATCCTAGGATGTACTTTCCAGGATCAAATGGACAAGGCTGCAGATATACTGCCCAGAGATATATCCACGTATCAAAGGGCTGATATAGAATTGTACATGATACGATGATTATTAATGTCGTCGGGCATAGAAGATTCGTCCGGACGCGGTTTAATCGAGAAAATCTACTGGAAATAATGGATATTATGGAGAAGCGGTAGGAAATTTTGGAACAAATGGAACAGAGAATGAAGCAGGTATGAGCGACTTAAAATGGTATTCTGATTTAAATCTAGCATTTTCTGTGAACACATTTTTACAATATAATTTAATATTGTATTGAATTTATGGTTTATTTTTAATTACCTTTTTTCTTGTACTTTTTAGGTTGAATTTGCAGCTTCAAAAGGTGAGTTTTTTAATTTAAATTTAACTAAGAATAATTAATTATTATTTATCGTTAGGTATACAGGGTCACATTTTATCTTTTTCGCATAGCAGTAGGTTAATAGTGATGATATTCTATAAATATTTTTATTATCCAGGGTATTTAAAAATTCTGTAAAGGATACGTCAAATTTAAATTTTTTTCTTTCAAATCACTCTGTCTTCTATATATAAATAAGAAGTTCTATAAAGGTTCGATATTACCTTTACTTTTTAATTTATTTTCATTTTCCTGTAAAAATGATTTTTAAAAAAATCGTATGACTTGCCCACAGATAAATTGATTTAGAAAAAATATTTTTTAACAACTGTATTGGAATCGTTGCTTAATTTGTTTTTTTTTTTTAATGAATATTTGCAAAATATCCGGCGAAAATTTGGTCACATATTGTTTTATACCATTATTTTGATGAAATTTGAATTTAGAGTCTGGCCATACTTATAAATAATATATTAAAATTTATTCATGTTAAAATAAATATAGTAAAAATAAAAAATAAATGACAAATGACAATGGACGTTACGTTAAATAACAAATTGTTTTCTCAAAAATCAAATTTTTCGGAACCCTTTTTACTCGGCCATATCTAGTAAATATTACAGTAAGTGGTAGCAATTCCTCTCCCTACTATATCCATAGTAACATATTTTTATATACAGGTAATTCTATAAACAATAAACTTATTAAAATAAACAAGTATTAAAAATAAAAATATTTTATAAAACCCCAATTTTCATTCGATATTCTTTTTAACGATCCTCTTCAAGTTTCTTTTTTTCAATATTTTATAGCAAGCCGTCAATTCAGTAAATTCGAAAATTTTAGTATAAAAGCCGCACGTGTTTGACCACTTAGTAACTTTTTTGACCACCCAAAATTATTCTAATCAAATTTTAAACATGTCCGTCCGATGTCACATTTTTTGTCCGCATCATAAGTCAAAAACGAAACACGATATCAACTTGAAATTTTCAGGAAATTCCAAGCTTTTAAGTAGACGAAGACTATTGATTTTGAAAAAGATCTGATTATAAACGGAGCAGTTAAGGGGGGTTGATATATTTAAAAAAATCATCAATCAAAAACAATGTGAACTTATTTTCAGGAAATTTCAAGCTGTATAAGGGGTCAAAGACTATCGATTTTGAACAATGGGGAATTAAATATAAATTACAAACGATATCAACGTGAAATATTCAGGGAAAAGCAAGCTCTATAAGGGGATGAAGCCTATTGATACTGAAAAAAATTAATTAAAAATGGGAGAGAAAAGTTTGTTAAACTATGAACAGTATAATATAGAATTGCAAGCATCATACGGGTGTTTCAGAATAAAGTACCGTAAACTGGAGGATGTGTAGATCTTAATTAATAAGAAAAGCTAAATACAATTTGCCTGTAAACGTCCCAGTTTTCATTCTACAAAGTAATTTAGTGAATTCCATAAATACCTAATTTTCTAAATATCTTACGCTAAATACTAACTTAAAAATATGTACTTTAGTTATTAACCATTATTAATTATGAGCAAACAGAACACCTCAATTTTTTTTAAATACTTATGATAAATTGTTAGACCTAGTAGTAAGCAGCATAAACACCATTGGTAAATGAGGATGCCTATCGTCCATCTCTCTCAATTGAACTTTTCGGATTCTCTACAAATCAAAATAATTTCAGTATAAATAATAATAGCAAATCCTACAACTTTAAAAAAGCAAATTTTCTGTCTTTATGTAATGAGTTTTTACATACTAATTCAAATTTTTTGGAAAATATTACTGATATTAATGTTGGTGTAGGAACCTTCTATAAGTTTTATGAAATACTTAATCAACATGTTCCAATTTTTAAAAACTCAAAATCAAAGGAAGCGTATGCATTGTATTTACAAAATATTCAGGTCAAGCTATCTGGATGAACCAAAGTTATTTTGGTCATTTGTTAATAATAAAAAGAAAACATGATGATAATGATGAATGGTATGATAATCCTGATTCGTTAGTGAATGAATTTAGTACATTCTTTGAAAGTGTCTATTCATTTCCAGAAGATACTGAAGACTTGAATTTGCAACTTAACTATTTCTAATTACTTTACTTTAACTAGTGGAGTTCCTCAAGGGTCCAATTTAGGGCCATTACTGTTCTTAATATTCATTAACGATTTGTGTGACTCGCTTGAATGCAATAAGTAAATGTTTGCAGATGACTTAAAATTATATACCAGTATCAGTACAGCCGATTGTTTAACATTGCAAAATCAAACTAACCTATTGCAGGAATGGTCTCACAAAAATCGCCTCTTTTTAAATATTTCTAAATGTAAAATTGTAACTTATAGCCGCAAACATATTTCTCTGAATTTTCCTTATTCCATTATTTTGGAAAGAACAGACTCTATTAAAGATTTGGGTGTTCACTTTGATTATCAAGTTACTTTTAACTGCCACATTAACTCTAGTGCGAATTCAGCGTACCGTGCATATGGTTTTATAATCCGGAATGGTAAGAATTTCAATAGTCTCTCGGCATTAACTTCCATATATTTTAGCTTAGAACAAAATTAGAATATTCATCAATAATATGGCATCCTATACACATTCATTATTTAGATATTATTGAGAAAATTCAAAAGAAATTTTTAAGTTTTAAATTAAATAGATTCTATCCTCCCAAGAGATTGTAACTACTTACATTTGATTTTGTATCATTAGAAATCAGGTATCCGTTTTGTTTTTGCATAAATTGTTAAATGGTGAAATTGACTGCGCTTTGTTGCTCTCTCAAATAAATCTTTTTGTACCTAGGATAACATCTAGACATAATATTACATTTCTAAGTAAACGAGCTTAAACTAATTTGTTGTCAAAAGCGCCAATTACCTTAATGTGTATTAATGCAAACAAACTATCAGATATTTGTGATATTTTGTGTTGCAGTATATATATATTTTTTTTTTTGAGATTGGCATCAGTTGCAGTTTATATGTGAATTAAAAAACAAATCAAGAGCTTATCTTTGAATTCATATTAATTTTTTACTATTTTCTACTTTTATTATAATATTTTATTTACTTATCTTATGTATGTTCTTTTAATTTTATATTGTCAAATTTGCCTTGTAAATGGGAAACTGTTGGGTAATAAATGCTTTAATTATTATTACAAATGTATAATTCCTTCTGAGCTTTTAATTTTAGTCCGATTTTTGTGAAATTTTCAGGGAATACCAATAATAGCAAAACGTAGCGTGAAAAAACCTTGAATTTTTTGTAATCCTTCAACAAGTATTGATTTTAAAATTTTTTAAAAGGAATTAAAGAAAATCTGTATTAAATCTACGATCTCATCTGAGGATGTCATTTTATAATTTTGCACAGTAATTGAGCTACTGAATTTATACCATTTGGCTATTATACACTGTACAGGGTGATTCATTAAGGGTGGCGACCTGTCGTATCTCATATCTTGAAGTAGAATTTTTTTGAAAGGTCGATTTTTATTTCAAGGGGTACACCTTTCTATAATATCCTCAACTGTCATTCCTCTCCCCTACGCCAATCTAACCAATACAATTTAAATAGGGAAAGTACCAAGAAGTATGACACATCGTCGGAGTGGTAATTTTATGGGGAATTCAGCATTATAACTATTCATTGAGATTATTTTAATTAAGCGCCATCTAGCGGGATAAAAAATTATTACCTATGGTAAAGTGTGGCACTTCATTTGAAAGCTAATTTTATTAGTAATTTAATATTTAATACATATCGCACTCCGGCTATGTGGCGTTGTGCTCAAACTTCGGCTCCGTGCAAATTTGGTCAACTTACTTATCCACTCTTGTTGCACAAACTACTATTTGGCTTGTATAAAATAGGTACTCAGAAAATCCTATTACCGTAAGAAAGTCAGTCTTTACTTACGGTTCGAATTTAAAAAATAGGCACAAAAACAAATTTAGTATATGTTCTCGAATCAATCCCCTTATTATTTGTTGTTTTTGACATATTATTTGCATTTTTTAAAATAGTTCCGTCCCAACCATACCTATTTCAACAAAAAAAGGCATATCGGAATTTGAATAAAAACTGGCATCACTGTTTACGTGTTTCTATCATTCAGCGCTTTGATCTGATATTCGCCTAGCGAGCGAACTTAGACAAAATAGTTTTGAGCATAATACTTTATGAAGGGAGGTTCGTGTCTTAAGATATGTAACGGATCAGAAGTCTGAATTGGTCAGGTTTAAACTGACGCCTTAAAGGTCACATTACTTAATGAACTTTTTAATAGTGATTATGAAATCGGCCCTTAATAAAAATTTTTGAAATTTCATTATGTACATTAGAGTTGGACTAAAATTGAAAATCTCGGAAATATGTTTTACAAAGATCAACGAAGAGCACATTTTTTGTGACAATTTGCGAGAGGAATAATTATTAATTTTAACTTTTATGAAATATAGAATCAAAAAGTTTGGATTAAAATTATTTTCTTGACCCTTAATTCTACGCCAATGGGTTATTGTAATTTATCGAATTAGAGTTAATGATGTTGCGAAAATACTGATATGATACTGGTATCGATACTTTTCTTTCGATACCGGGTAATTTAGTACGCGATATTTTGTTTTCGATACTTTACTCAAATGGGTACTACTTTTGTTTCGATACTACTACTTTCGTTTCAATATTTTACTAGTTTTGACTTTACAATACAAACAAAAAGTATATTGTAGGATCACTTTAAGGCAGCTATACTCAACCTGCGGCCCTTCAAGATTTTTTTGCGGCCCGAAACACTATTATTAAGTAGGTGCTTTTTAAAACTGCGCGAAAACATTTATCGGTCGCTGCACTAAATATCTCGCTTATTTTTAAATAAACGTTTGACTCATAGGATTACGGCAATAACAAGAGCTCCACTTTTAGCATTTTCGAGATAAGTACAATTTCAGCTACAAAATAGTTCAAATAATATACGTCATAAACAAAACAAGTGTAACCAAGGTCTGTATTTATGATAAACAGATGGTCAACAAAAACTAACCCTACATTAATATATTCACAAAATGCCAATCAAGATGAGTAACGTTTATACAGATTTATATTCATAACATTGTATTTAGTTGCTAATAGCGTGTCTACCAAAACCAGATAAGAGACATTTAACTTATTTTTGCTAAATGTATTTAGTCCGATTCCTAATAGTGATTTCGCCAAAATAATATAAAGGCTAGAACACTAATGTTATATATGTATTTGTTAAACATTTTGTCCAAGCCATTTGTTTTGTTTTGCCAAGAGCCGTATTTGGAATTTCTCGATTGGTCCGAAATCGACAAGGTGATTATGTCACCCTTTCTTTCAACGATACAGCTAACCTTCAAAAATCAATAGATGATAATACGTGATGACCGACTCGCCGTGGTGAGTGATTTATTGGGCAAGCTATAACGAGCGGGGATGCTGACGATCGTCTCCATATTGTTTTCGCGCTAAAACGAACAGAAACACTTCTTAAATCACCAAAACAACACCGAAACACCAGCTTTTCGCATTTATTAAAAACTCAAGCCATACCTGCAGAGAGATGCCTGAAAGGGCAAAATAAAAGCTCTGAAGATACTTAGATAAAAATTGCAAGACATTAGTAATGCCAAAAAGAAAGATTTACAAAAATTTTGCAAATCAGGGGCCAAGTATTTTGCACTCGTAAATTGGCAAAGTGCAAAGTAATTTTATGAAATAGGCCCCAAGTGCTACACCTGATAAATTTCATCATTATCACAATCTACCTGTATCCAATAATGTTAAAGACACGGTACCTGAACCTTCTATAGAAGAAAGTGACACAGACATGAAAATTATGACCTGTATGTAGACAGCTAAAATAAGCAAAGTGACGGATTTTTCTTTTTGTTTTTCTACAAATCGACAGATTCTTAGTTTATACTTTATGAAGACTAAATATCTTTTTTTTATTGCAGTTATTATTTATTAAACAGTTTAAAGCTTTTACTGTTTTTTTTAATCAATTTTAAACTTTTGAAAAGCGTCTTCTCGAAACTCTAAAAATGTAAGTTATCTTGTTTTTTTAGTAATCCGATAGGACATATTTATGTGTTGTGTTTTATTTATTATTATTATTTATTATCTAATTTTAAATGCATGGCCTAAATAAAGGGCCATCATCCAAAAATATTGCGGCCCATCTAACATAGCAAAAATAAGTATGTGGCCCAAAGGAAAAAAAGGTTGAGTATGGCTGCTTTAAAGTATGGTATGTCAGTGTACCTTTTTTTTGTTCTACACTCTTCCCGATATCTGTATCAATACCCTTTCGATATCGGTATCGATACTTTGGTTCCGATACTTTACTGGTATCGCAACACCCATTATTAAAGTGTGCTAACAAATAATGACGATTAACTAACATGTACATATTTTTAAGTTAAAATCATTACCATAAGAAAAGATATTTGGAAAATTATGAAAACTGGGACGTTTACACAAAACCTATATTTAGCTTTTCTTATTAATTATTAAGATCTACATGTCCCCCAGTTTATTACTTTACTCTGAAACACCCTGTATATCTTCATTCTAGTTTTAGATTGTTTCATTTTAGTATGCGCAATTTTGTAAAATATGTGGACAACATGATTTCTTTATTCAATGAAATTTGTAATTTTTCTTTTAACTTTATTTTTAAAGAAATTCTAATTTCTTAATTGGACTTAAAATCCTTTTTTAAGAATCAGCTATTTTGACAGAAATTTGGGCCTTAGGCTAAATCCAGATAATACCTTCTCATCATTTTTTTTTTATTTACTGAATTTTATTCCTAATGTCAAAACGCTGAAAAGTGCTTTTCAGGGAAATTTGATTTATATTTTGTATGTAACTTTATTTAACAACAAGTAGGTACATATAAATTGGAAGATTTTGCTCTGAAGTAACAAATGAGTATAAGACAAAAACAATAACAGATATATTCAAGTTTACAAAATATTTACATAACTAATATGTTACAACAAATGAACAAAGTATTGATTAACATTTATCTATTAAATATCTACCGGTTATGATAAATACTCTAATTATTTGCAGAGGTGATTGTTTAAATAAATCAC
Organism: Psylliodes chrysocephalus; assembly: GCA_927349885.1. Lineage (NCBI taxonomy): Eukaryota > Metazoa > Arthropoda > Insecta > Coleoptera > Chrysomelidae > Psylliodes > Psylliodes chrysocephalus. The sequence continues at coordinate 21,714,069 of OV651825.1, read as the reverse complement.
TTGTAGCTCAGAAATAATACAAAAAATATAGTTTCTTAAATCAAAATTCTTTAAACATTAAAAGAAATATACAACTCTTGGTAAAAATAATAAATACAATAAATTAGTAGGACTGCTCCTGCAAACAGTACCTACAAACAAAAATATTTTTGAATACTTTAGCACTGGAGTATATTATTATGAGACAAAACTGTTCAGAACAGGTCTAGTGAGAAATAGTACATGTAGCCTACTAAGTTAAAGCCACGAAGTAGAAATAGATGAAAATGTATTGGACTAAAGGACAGTTTAGGAAGATGAACCGCTTTAATGGTACAAAATAAAAAAGTTATACATTAGTTATGATTACCAAACTTTAAAACATTAAAAGAAAGATTCTTATACCGGGTGGGATACAAAATACAACGTGTCCACATTGCCCTTCGGAAGTCTGAGATGAATTACGTTTAATGGTCTTTAAGAACGTCATATATGGTGCCCCACCCTATATATTCTATAATTTGGGTATGTAGGTACATTTATAAATTATTTTATAAGACTTTTATAAACTATTTCAAATGATTATTATTGCAAAATAAAGACAAACTAAACAAAACAAATTTAAAAAAATGTATATTATATTTTTAAACTGCATTTTTTAAGTATTTCATTGAAGATGATTAACACAATAATTAATTTTGGCAGGTTCTTTGATCAAGAAAAGAAAGTTTATGTATAATTTAAGGTCAGTTCTCTAATAGTCTGTAAATGCAATTTTATCTATTCTAGTACCAAATCAAATAATGATAAAACACTATTTTATGAACAATGTTACAACAAAGTATTTTTAACTTAGGTTTATTTATAATAATTGTATTGATTACACTCATTTTTAAACATTCTGATGCTGCGTTTGAATATCCACATCGGATGACAATGACAAGTTAGAAGTTTATATTTTTTAAATTTTAAACACACTAATCACTTTTATATTAGCATAAACAAAGGATAAATCGATAAACTTGGCTTCACAAAACACCTTCTTTCTGGCATGGAACGAACATCTCATTTCAAATCGAAATGTATAAAATGTAACTGGCGCTGGTATCTTTTCTATAAATTTAATTGCCAAATCTTTTCGACTTCCAAATTTCTTTTCAATCTGTTCGGCCGAAATATATGCAATTAAAGAAGCGGTTATATTTATTACAACAGAGAATATTAGCAAGGCAGTCATTTTTAGCTACTCTAAAAGTGCTCTCCAAAAAATTTCCGGTAAATGCATATCAACTAAGAGAGACTAACATTAGAAACAAAAAATAGTATATTTAACGCAAAGAGTTTGGGGATAGATATTTGTCTAGTATGGATTCCTAGTTACTGCGGAATAACTGGAAATGAGGAAGTAGATGAACTGGCCAAAAAAAAGCAAACTGCAAGTATTAATGCCAGAGTACAAATCTTGCCTTTTTTTAAATCCAATACATGGAAAAAATGGGAAGAGGAATATAAAGAGATATGCCAAGTTAAAGGGAGACTATGGAGATGTGATTCAAATTCCATTAAAGAGACCGTGGTTTGGAAAAATAAAAAATCTGAATAGAAGGGATATTAGTACCATTTGCAGATTAGGAAGCGATCATTGTTTGAGTATGATGCATCTCAACAAAATAGGTATAAAAGAAAATTATAGGTGTACGTGTGGAGAATGGAAGGATTTACAGCATTTTTTTTAATTGTCAAAATATTTTTTATAATAAAGGGTGTACCTTATAGTGATACCCGATGTTTTTTTCAAATAACTTGACAACCAGGTGACAGATCGCCATGTTTGTTAATGTTTTAGAAACGTTAGTCCAGTACAATTTCAATAATGAACCATCTTACCCACAACGTGCTGAAATTGTAAAAATTTATTTTCAAAAAACTCTGTTACGCTGACTCAACGCGCGGTTCAGAGCTAGGTATCGGCCAGAATGAGTCTACCCCGAAGACTAATCGTGCTTTGGTTGCAAAATTTAATACCACAGGATCTTTGGCAACCTCTGTCCGTCGGAATAAGCCGCGTACCAAGCAATAGCAGCCGTAAAGCTTAATTTATAACCGCCGTAACGTAACTTAAGAACTTAACGTAAGAAGTTGAAATATTGAATTTACGTATACTTATTTATAATGTTCGTAACGTAACTTAACGTACCGTAAAAAGTTCACCAACTTTTAACTTAACAACTTAACGTAAGACCTTACGGTTAGCCAATGAGATAATTCTGAGTTCAGCATGTAATAACTGTCAATTATTCTCTTTTTATTTTTTTTTTAAATGAATAGACAAATACCATTTGTAAACTATCATTCTCCTTTTTGATGGACATACATTATCATGAATGATTTGTGTTTATGTTATTGGGGATAAACTATTTATGAGATATGAGTGTTGCTGCATATACCTATAAACATCAAGTCTAGAACTGAAGTAAGAAACAAAACTAGTTTGCTAGGAAAGATTAAATTCTCATTATTGCTCAAAAACAATCAACATCTTCGGTAAACTATTCTATTATATTTTTTAAAGTAGTTAATATATTCTTTCTATAAAGCAAAATCATAATGTATAAGTTTTATTTAGAGGTTAAGTACATAGTTTACACTTGTTTATTTCATAAGGTTGTCAGTAATTTGATAATCTCTGAAATCAACACGCATTCTCAACTCTTACGTTACGGACATTTATAAATAGACTTTATTTTTATATCTTAGGTTAAGTTTCTACGGCGTTAAGTTACGTTACGGTGGTTATAAATTATACTTTAGTGCCGACGTCGCGGAGCGTCAACAAGATTCGGTCAGACACCGTGCTCGCCAGTTTGGCATGTCCCCTATGTCCATGTTGCTGTTGTTAAGGGTGGATTTGCGCGTCTTTCCTTACAAAATGCAGACTGCTCAACAATTATTGCCAATTGATAGGCTGCCTCGCCTCCAATACGGTCGCAATATGCAGGACATCCTTGCCGGTCGACCTGATTTTTGGAGCTGTTTGATCATGACCGATGAAGCACATTTCACGCTGTGTGGCGTTGTTAATACGCAAAATACCCGCTTGTGGGGCATTGAAAATCCTCAAATGATCTTCAAAGAGCCGTTGCATTCCCCCAAAGTCACTGTTTGGTGCGGTGTTTGTGCTGAAAGAGTCATCAGCCCGTACTTTTTCGAAGACGATAACGGCGCCACGGTAACAGTCAATGTTACGCGATTTTGTGGCAAATGAGGTGGACGAACATAACAATGGATTTATTGCGTGCCATGTTCCCGACTCGATTGATATCGAAATACGGCGATTTCGACTAGCCGGCTAATTCACCAGATTTGACCGCACCTGACTTTTTCCTGTGGGGATACCTGAAGGGAAAGGTTTATGTCGATAAACCAGCCACTCTCCAACAACTTAAGGCCAACATACGCCATTCAACCCGAAACACTCCAAAAAGTAATGGAAAATTCCGAAAAACGGCCCGATTTGTGTGTGGCGTTCGGAGGTGACCACTTGGCCGATGTCATCTTCAAAAAGTGACCAAATAAATTGTAATGGATCCAATTTCAATAAAAAAAAAGTTTATTACAAAAAAATCACCGTTTGTCAAATTATTAAAAAAAAAAAACTTCGGATACCACTATAAGATGCACCCAATATTTATAGATTTTTAGAGTTTAGATATACCAAAAAATTTTGTAGTTCCTGTTACACTTTGATATATTTTTTAAGCTTCTGTCTTTCGGTAATGTTAAAAAAATATCAAAATTTATACAAATGTCTAAAATTAAGTTGTAAAATATTGTAATTATTTACTTGTTGTTACCAAATATGGCTGTATCATCCTAGCTATGTAGGCCAATAAATTAAAAAAAAAATGTAATCTGGACAGTTACATCTTGGATAAACAAACAGACGTAGATGTTAATATTGCATCAGATATGGATATTTAAATGCAGCATAAATACATACAAGAAAGAGTCTAGTTCTGTCAATAATACCAGCTATCAAATTGAACTTAGTCCAATAACATTTTTGTTTAACATATTTCGTTTAGTAGACAAAACTCCCTGCTTAAACTTAACATATAACAAATTATATTTCATGATTCATGGTCCCTTATACTGTGAATCAAAATCAAGTAAGACGTAACAAACGTATTCTTCAAATTTATCTAAACCAGTTATATACATAAATAGCTATATTTTAATTTAAAATACTGTGCTGTTGCCAACGTTACACTAAAATGTGCTAAAAAAAATGACGACATTTCGATGCTTAATTCGGAATAAGGATTTTTATCAATTGTGAATTATATCGATTTGAAACTGTAAAGATGGAGGGCATAATTATTCAATATCAAACACATTTTAGATCTACTATTGGATGTGCTCGAAACTAATGCATTCCTTAAAGGGATATGTAGAATACATTATTATTAATTTTTCCCAAGTCATCCGTTTTTCCAAATTTACATCAAAATGTATAGCTGGCAATCCCTCATTTAAAACTTCATTCAACACGGATGACCGAAAAGATAAGTAAATCTTTGGTTTTAGTTTTTAAGAATTTATAGACAAGGAACATGAATGTTTTTTCATCACATAAAGTAAACGTTAGTATTTTTTCCTTTTTTCAGTTAATACATCCTCAACATTTAAAGCTTAGCTGGATGAAGAAACAAGTAGTAGCCTACCATTATGGACTCATCATGTTGAAAGGAAGATAATAATTCTTATGAATGACTCCATTTTACTTTCAAATTCACAAAATGTATTTAATAACGTTTTATCTAAAATCACAAGCTGTATATATACATGAAAGGAATGCACTACTTTCGAGGATACCCTTTTATACAAAAAAATTTGTTCCATGTCATGTAAAGAAATAAATGCTTATGCCATCGATCTTTATATTGTTGGAACACTCAGTACATAAAAATATGGAATAACGAAGTATTACACAAACTAAAAATTAAATAATAATATAGGTACACAATTTGCTTAAACTCTATGCTTAAAAGCTTCCTGGTATTCACTTCTATTTCTATAAAATTCTACTGAAGCTATTTGTACCTTACTAGGCCACACGAGGTTGTAAGACTCTTAATCACATTGGAAATATGGGAGTATTGCTTAGAATAATAAAAAAAAAATAGTATTTAACAGGATTACAGGTAACTAAGGTTTAAAGTAAATAGTAAATTAACTGATATGTACATACACATATTTTTAAACATTCTTTTGATGAATTAAATCTAACTGAGATTGTTTGACACTACAACTATAAACAAATAATCAAGAGTATTTCAATGGTTTTTATTAATTCAGTATTTTTTATAGTTTAATATAACACGTGGTAATGTTTTAAATGTTCTAACATTTAGATATGGTAGATCATAAGAAAATTACGTTTGGTTGAATGGAGTAGTTGCATATTCACGAATTTTAAAAGATATTTTTTGAAACAAAATAATTATATTAATGATAATTTAAATATTTGAAACTTAATGATTACGTTTATATGCTTTAAGCGATAATAAAACAATAATTAACATATTTAATATTGTTAGAACTACTAAATCAATTTTTTAATGAAATAAAATTTTTGTATACAATCCATGTTTACACTTTTTAGTCTCAAAAAAATAAAAATGATAACTTATCATGCTGTAAAAGTATTTAATATTATTTAAATATGCAGTAACAAGGTTACCTTCTATGATCAAAAACTTACCATTTAATAAAAATTGTAATGTAGTATTTTGGCTTGACATTGTCTACTCAGTGTTATGCTTTCATTTTATTATATTTTCGCTAACTTAAATTTACTTTTATATTTCTAATGAATAAACTAAAGATATACAGGATGTCCCATTAGTGCAAAAGTGTTCAATATTTCAATTGAATCGGTGAGTTCGAAAACCATACATGTCCAAAATCAGCCTTCCGAGAAAAACAATAAAAACCTTTTAATGAGTCACCTATATGTACGATTTTTCGCCAAATTTCAAGGATGTAATCAGTTGTCCTACGTTAACGGATATGTATCTAGTACGGTTTTTAAGCTCAATCGATGAAGAGACAAATTTTAAACAAAATGGCTATCTTACTTTAAAATGTCAAATTTTGGACTCACTGATCCAATTTGTGTTATAGACACGTAAACAAGTTTCAAATAAAATAAAATATGGATTCGAAAAAAATATTTTTGGATATAAAGGGTGTTGCGTGTTTTCCTGGCAAATAAAAATGTATTTTTTTTTATAATAGAACACCCTCTATTTTATTTGAGTTTTCGAATGGTTTGTTAATATTGTATTCAGCCCTAGAATGTTTTTAAAAAATATTACAGGTTTGCCAAACAATTATTTTTTTATGAAATTAGGGATTAAATTATCATAATTTAGGTAGGTTTACAATGATTTCAAAATTGTTTAAAATACTAAGCTAACGAATAGTAGTGTTAGAACTGTTTTATTTTATGCAGGGTGTTTTGAAGCATGTCTTAAATATGGCTAATTTTAAGTTTAATTTACTCAATTTTGTCAAATACAACACCCTGTACATTATTTTAGCATAAAATTCCTTATAAATTTACCTATACAACGATATCAACATGTTATTCAATAACACATACAAGTCCCATCAGTGCGTAATTGATCGATAGCTATTTTATTAATGGAAATAAGAAAAAAAATAATATAAAAGTTGTATGATATCCCAAGTATTTATGTGTTTATTTCCTTCTGTCTGGTACAGAACGTACAACTTTGTCAATTTAACTTAATTTTTTTAGAAATAGTACATACTTCTGTAAGTAACTTCGCTCTACGGTATTCCATTTAAAAAATTTACTAAATCGTATTTTCGCGTTTCGACACACCCTATATACAACATAGCAGAAGAATGAAGCCTATTGAAATTGTTTGACGATGTGAAAACAATCAAATATGTGTAATTACCTGGTAGGTGTTTTGTTTTAAAAAAGTGTAGGTTTAGTTAGCGCCTCGTTTATGGACTACCCTGCATATTTAAGAATTATTGTTAAATATGGTCTTACAACTTTTATATTTTTTTTTTTTTCGTATTTCCAATAATAAAATAGGTATCAATCAATTACGCATTGATGGGACACCCTATATATGTGTTATTGGCTAACATGTTGATATCGTTAGATAGGTAAATTTATAAGGAATTTTATGCTAAAATATAATTTGTAAAAATTGAGTAAATTGAACTTAAAATTAGCCATATTTAAGACATGTTTCAAAACACATTATTTTTCAAATCCATATAACTTTTATTTGAAACTTGTTTGCATGTCTATAACATAAATTGAAATATTGAACAATTATACACTAACGGAACTCCCTGTACATTTAAACTCTGTGTCCTAAAAATAAATGCCAACATTTTTAATCAGTAATTCCCAAAGTGTGCATCACGAAATATTGCAAGAGCTTTAAAATTACAAAATGTACTAATCATAAAATGAAAATAATTTCAAAACTCGCCAAATGAAAGTTTTCTAAAACCTACACGTGTGTCGTTTTATCCAACTGTTGCAGCAACGTTGACATCGGTGCGGTATCTACCTGTCTTTTTTTTTTCATAAATATATCAATGATGAACTAACAGTGCTGTCTTTTTATCCAACGTGTAATGTAATCGATGCAACATCATTCCATCAGTTTCACTGTATGCTTTTTCCGATTAGATGTGACAACTGACAGCTGGATTGCGGGAATTAAGGAGTTAATTAATTAATTGCTTTTTTTGTGGAAAAAAATCGAAAAATGAGCTTTTAAAAATATATACGTCCAAATTAAAGTACCTAGATAAATTTAAATAAAATTATAGACACAAATTTTAATCCAAAATGTCAACTGTTATTTATTTCAACGGTCAACCATAAATAAATCGAATCCAACACAAGGTGTTCAAGGTCGCATCGGTGAAAGAACGATTCCAACAAACCGGTGGGAAAAAAGACATACGATACATAATAAAATCGTCGTTTTTGCAAAAAAATCTTGTATCAGTAACAACCACAGGTAATAACACTTCTGTCTACCAAGTCGGATGATTCTTGTGGTGGTAATAATCGTAAGAGCAATGACAGACAGTACAAAAATAAGATGAAGTTATAAACTTCAAAACGGGTCGCAATTAAAATATGTTAACCAATGGACCTTTCGAAATAAAGATGAGACCATTTATGATGTATTTTAACGCACTCAAAATAGTTGATTAATGACCCCTATTAATGAATGATTTTCTATTAATCAACGATTTTATTATATGCAACCCAACGTACATTGCTATTATTATACATTTATATTGACAGTTACCTACGGTGTAATTTCTTAAAATTCAAAAATTCTATGTCGGCATAGTATAAAATCAAAAGAGTGATATTGACGAAGAGTTTAATTTAACTCCACCAGAAGTGGCAGAAACTGCGAATGCAAAATCGTTAAGTTTATTGTTATGAGGAAAATTGAACTAACTGTAAATAAAGTTAATGTAAATAGAAAATAGTAATTGTTGTTTTTCGTTAAATAAATAAAAATTGCAAGTAAGATATTTTTATTTTTGAAAAGTACGGTCGACGGAAAAGTTCTGTAACGAACTCGTGAATTAAAATGGCGATTAACAATCTCGAACGTTAACGCGCTCGCTCTGCTCGCGCGTTGTATTATCTCGATTGTTAATCGCCATTATTAATACACTTGTTCGTTAAATAACCATTGTACGTGTGCAAAATAAAGATGCTTTTGAATCGGCTGCAATGTCGCTACGCTTCATACGTATTAGTGTGAAGGGTGTAGGTACGAAAGGTGTATAAAACATCGATTATTAAGAATATGTGCACGCAAACGATGACCTGTACATATACATATATTTCACATTGTTACATTTGATGAATTACGTAACATAAATGTCGGAACTTATTTTTCGGACACTCTTTATGTAAAAAGTGCAGTACTATTGTATTTTAATTATATACTATCTCCCTTGTGGGCTAAAATCATTAAAAACAAGAAGCTCTTTCTATCGTTCTTCCATAACAAATATTTTAACCCACATTTCATTCAATTATAATTAATTTAAATAATAAATTGTACCGCAAAATGTTTTTATTTCACCCAGGGGTAATCATTAGGCCTTAACAAAAAGAAACTTTGTAGTACAAAGTTTAACGACAAAGAACATGAAAATTAACAAGAATTCGGTTTCATCGTAAAATACTCATTTACACTTTAAATTACATTTACTTCTCAATCTATTAATTTCTAGTTTTAATCACTGTTAATTTTCGTTTGGTTGTTGATAAATCTTATTCGATGAATTCTTATTAATTTGATACTTTTAGTCGTTAAACTTTGTACTACATTATTTGTTTTTGTTAAGGCCTTATGTTAAAACCAGTATCCTCTATTAAAAAAAAAAGAGAAATAATTTTGTGGTTACAGATTTTGAGTACCTACTTATTTTCGTTTTTACAAACATGGCCACATTATTTGAGCAGTTGAATATACTCTCTACGATTTAAAAGTAATATATTTGTCTCTAAGCAATATACATATATTTTTTAAAGCCCCACATTATGATAAATGGTTCCTTTGGTGGGAAAAAGACTGAAATTTTCTTTGTAAAACGAATAATGATACTTATGATAGCTTTTAGTTAGCCTACATTTTTGTTTTTGATACGAAATTATAAAATACATACCAATATTGATTATTTAATAAGACACTTTGTATTGAAATAAATTATATTTTAGAATACTTTTTTATAGTCTACGCTAGGGCATCGAAAAGTGTTTGTTACATTGTAACCCAGGAATGTATAATTTATATTTATTATGTAATCATAAAATTACATTTACTATCAAGTTTAAAGCATGCAATATTTATTTAAAGCGACATTCTAGTTGGCGTTTCAAGCCTACATATATACAATATGTATCTGTACATATAAAAAATGTTCAAATATAACAAATTTAACGCGTTTCGGTTTAAAGGTTAACAATTCATTTTAAAATGTATTTCAATATGCTAGTTAAGTTTTTTATTTATAAATCACATATTGATAAGTTTTAACAAATTATCAGATGTTCTTATTGTGTTAATTTGGTTTATTTAATTATTTTAATAATTTAAATTTTCTTATAAGATTGATCTTAAATATATTAAAGATATATGTCTTGTATAGTTGAAAATAACATATATTTTTGGCATAAGATTCTTATGAGGAATATTAGAAAATTAGAGAAATATTTGTGTAAATCTTAATTATTATAAAGCAAGGAATCATTTAATGTTCAGAAAAATGTTCGTTTTTTAAACTAATACATAATGATACATATTCATTCATCAGTTTTATTTATAATATAAAACCGACATTTTTGTTCATGTGTTTTAACGTTTAAAACTTTTTAATGCCCAATGGATGTCTTATAAATAATATTTTGCAATAAGATAAAAAAATACAAATAGGACAAAGGGCTATTATTAAATAATAGCTTAAATTTTTAAATATAAAACTCGGCTACTAATCCATTAAAAATAAAAACACAATTAATTTTTTAAGGTGTTTAACCACCGCTTAAAGATAAAAATAAAATACCATATACTGTATATGGAATGGTAGTAATTGTTTTAATATTTTTTTAATTAAATATGTTTGAAATAAACAATGTTGTTAAATGCAGATAAATTTTATTAATTTAACTTTTAAATTAGTTTTGCAATTTTTAATAGAATATTTTAGTAAAAATTGTGGATAGTCCATTCTGTTTTGCTTAATTTGCCCTTGTAACTTGAGAGATTGACGATTTAAAGAATTTTCTGAAGTCAAACTTCCATGATGATATAGTGAAAGTTAAATGTACTTTGTTCATATTCCATGTGACTAATTTCTTACATTTTGAATCAATCTTAAGGAATATATTTATAGTTTTAATTTCAATTTGTAGATCTGTATTATTTCCATAATTTACACCATTTAAATTATGTCGATATAATAGCTAAATCATAAAATGTATCATAACGTTCTGTAGTGCCAAACATCTCATGAAATAAAAAACATCTAGGTCAAGCTTTTTGTGTGATTGATAACATTATTGACAAGTCAAAGCTAAACCTTTTTGCTTTCAGCTTTACTTAAACTTATGGCTAACTCCAGATCAGCCTGCTCCTGCAATTGTCTCTTTAGTCGGTCCTGCTCCATCCGCAGGCTCTCGTTAGCGGCCCATACTAGCTGTTGGTCCTCGTTGAAGGGAACTTGCTTGGTGATGGGTGCCGACGCTCTACCACTATGGCTAACAAAGGGATCGTTGCTCGGTAAAGGAACTGACTGCCTGCCGTCCAGTCCGAACGGGTCGAACTTCTCTTTTTCTTTATCCTTGTCCTTTTCGTCTTTGGCAGGGGCGGGCTCATCGTCAAACGTAATGTTAAATGGGTCCTCGTACCGATAATTACGGAAAGGGTCATCGGTAAACTCGAGGGTGTTAGAAGACTGTGCTTGGACCTTTGCAATCGGCTTATCAGTGAACTGAAGAGGATATATGAAGATTATTAAGGCTGAAAAGTGTTAGTTAAAAATTTGTTAGTGAAACCCTTGGTTGAACTGCGCCTGAAATTTCATTAATACTTGCTACTACATGTAACTGCTTCATGCAGGTGCCAGATGAAGAAATGCAAACTTAAAAAAAGAAACTAAAAATTAAAATCATACAAAAAAAGTTTTTAAAATCCATTTTTAAATTAAAATGTTTAATAGACATTATTATTTCTGGAATGCATAAAATGAACTTGGAGCAGTTCTTATAATTTGTTAGTTAAAATGACAATAATTGATTAAATATATACAGGGTGTTAGGGATAACATCCATATAATTCTAACAAGCAATTAAGGTGACAAAATTATGCAAAAAACCTTATATTCATAGTTGTATCTTAAAACATGTATTGTTCTGAACAATTGTTAATATATCTCATAATAGAAAAGTAAGTACTATAAATATTAAATGTAAAATACAATTGTCGGTTGTCCAAGTTACAATTCACGGACCGTGACAGAATTTCTCAAACCTGCTCTGGAGACTATTTAATTTCTACAAGTGGTTCAATTAGAGATAACAGATATAACCATTCATTGATAAAATATATTATTCACGATTCCAAGACTAATTCGACAATCAATACGCGCTATTTGTAGGTCCGCGGCGAGGAGACAAAAGGTGAGAAGTAAGAGAGGGGATAAAGAGAAGGATTTTAGGCAGATACAACTTTATTTATATCAATGAATAAATGTGTAAGCCGCTGTGTACTTATAATAAACAACGTAGATATCCATGCTGGTGTAACCACTTTTTCCACTTCCAACCTAACAGGTTTTGGAATTTATTGAAAATTATTACATCTAATTTAGTTAAATTTTATATAATTAATGATTCAAAATGTTTTGGGTTCAGTTGCAATAAAATAGTTGAATTATTTTAGCTTTTTTAATATATGTAAATAATTTTGTAAACAAAACGAGAATAATGAAATAGGCATATGACAACAGCGGATATTATACCCTCCTGTGTTCCTTAGAATATGTCTTATTCAGGACCGCACGATATTTGTTAGTAGTTACATATCCTGTTATCTCTGGGTTCAATCAAGTGTAGGTTTCTGAAAGACTCCGTGTATCGATAGAGCAACAAATCTCGATGAAATGAAGCAGACAATTATCCAACACTGTGCAATCATTTTACCAGATCAACACAGAAATACGAGATTATCTTTGTATAACAGATTTGGCTCTTGTTTGGCACATTTGAATCTCTAATTAATTTGATTTGTTTTTAAGATTTATTTATTATACTTTTCACACAATAATCTGTGAAGAGTATTTATTATAGGTTTACTTTGTCCGTCTAATGTCACTTTTGTTGTCCAGATTTTAAGTCAAAAATAAAAAAATGAAATCAACTTGAAAATTTCAGGTAAAATCAAGCTCTACAAGGGGATAGAGACTATTGATTTTGAAAAAAATCTGAACAAAATGGGGGGTTAAGGGATGTTGAAATATTTAAAAAAAAAAATCATAACTTAAAAACGAAAAATTATATCAACTTGATTTAAAAAAAAATCTGAATAAAGTGGGGCTCAAGGGGGGTTGAAATAAAAATTCCAAAGCGATATCAACATGAAATGTTTAGTAAAAATCAAGCCCTATAAAGGAATGAATAAATATATAAAAATGGGGAGATAAGGGGGTTGAAATATTGAAAAAAATCGGAAACAAAAACGATATCAAATTGAAATTTTCACGAAAAATCAAGCTTTATAAGGAGATGAAGCCTATTGATTCTAAAAAAAAAAAAATGTGATAGAAAATGGAGGCCATTCTAGTTTATTTTTAATTACAAATTAAATATATTTTTTTTTTTAGAATTTTATCTTGTTTTTTTGGAAGAATATTTTTTTTTAACACCATTATGGTAAAAAAGAAAACGGTAGTTATTTTCATAAAAATTATTTGCTACACTTATTGTAACAAATAATTTTTGAAAGTCAACGTAATGTCATAAAATAATCTTATTATAGAAGAGCTAGTAATATATCCCAATGATAACATTTTGATATTAAAATCATAAGATTCCCCATCTTTGCTAACATATGTAGTATGGCGGTCCTAGCTGATCAGAGTCTTTGTTTGATGCACATATGTCCCTATTATACCTTGTCTAATTCATTGTAAAACAGAGGGACTGTGTTTAATTCTTTCGTACCTGTATCTACACTATATGTTGATACTCTCTTCATGTTATTATTGGTTTTATGTTATTTCCATAACGTTGATCTTTTTGAACATATTGTATTTTCTGTGCCATCAGAAACATACTATTAGAAGTGTGCTCCGCGGAGCCCTGAGGCTCCGCAAAGCCTTTGTGGGGGCTCCGCGAAGAAAATAATAGTCATAATAAAAAAAAGCAATACTATCGCCACAAAAGGGAGGGACCTGGCTTGAGGACCTTTTCTTTAAGTCACTAAGAGGAAGGAAGATGTTAAGATTTTGTTTGAGGACTTTTTTTTAGAAATGTGAAAGGTTCCGTCGCCAAGAAAGTTTGAGAAACACTGTATTAGAGAAAGAGGCACGCATGATGAAAAAAAAAACATTTGTTGTTAAGAGCAAACATGACGGGCGCTCCTCCACCAAAAATCAATTTTACATTTGAGGCAGTTAAAAAAAATTGTAAAAAAAAAATGGTTCAGGCCAATCGTTGTAAAAATGAACCAAGAATTTCGCTAAACCGCGAAAAACTTATATTTTTAAAGAAAAACAACAAAAATTTTAACTTTTTAACAAATTTAATTTTTTGGCTCTTTACCAGCATTCTATAACAAATATCTTAACTATTTTCTAAATAACTTTTTTTCAAAAAGATTACCAATTTTAAACAGGACCGAAGATTAACATAGTTTTCATTCAGATACTAATTCTATTAAAACAATGATACCAGTGAATATGGCAACGCTGCTAGTCTTTGAAGCCCGTGGTTAAAAGGGTAGCTGCTGTTTAGTTAAATTTGTTAATTCCTGTGTCGAAAAATAGGTAGTTGTTTTTGAAGTGGTGCGAAATTATTGTGATCGTCTTAGTTTGTTGTTGAGGCGTTGTTAGGTTTTTGTTTAATTTAGTTTTTAGTTAATTTATGAAATGAAAAATTCTGGAAGGCAAAAATGCACAGCTGACAAATTTCTATTTTATTTGTTTGCTGCCAGAGTTAGTAAATCCTAGAAAAATACGACATGTGCCAAGAATTTTGCACGCTTAAAAAAATGTGTAATATACAGGGTGTTTCTAAATACATGCGACAAAATTCAGGAACTGATTGCTCGTATGAAATTAAGATGGGTCTTTTCTATAACAAAATTTCCTCAGCCCACCCCTTTTCGAGATATCACCCTTAAAAAGTGGTGACTAAAATTGAGTTTTTATTTTTTTTCTAAAATTTCAGTAAAGCTAGAAACTTGAAATTCTGTAATCGCAAAGGACTAACCACGGGTATTTTTTCAATATTTCTGTTACATTATAGGGGGGTGAAATTAGCAACACTTACTTTATTTCATATCAAACCTTTTTTTCGAGATGAACTTTTATGAAATCCTTGATTTATTTAATTTTTTTTTATTCTTGAATTTTTTTTCCCAAAACCAATAGCTTCAGAGAAAAAAAAATTAACACGCTAATTTATTATTATTTTTTTTTTTAATAAATTGAGTGGAAAACAGTGTAACGGGCTTGTAACTATCGTATCGTACACTCTGTCATTATTCGTTTCTTGCAATATTTACACCAGAAGATAGCACTGAAGGAAGCGTTTTAGCCACTAATTTTTGGCGAATTTTAAGAAATCATTAACAAGACATTAGGGGCTTAAATTTGGGGATTATATTAAGAATAGTGCTGTCGAGGAATGCATTTATTTTCATTGTGATATTTCAAAATTAAAGCCCTTTTAGTTTTTTTGGGAAACTGGAAGGAATTAAAACATTAAAATATATGCATATTATAGATATTATTGCCTAATTTATTTCAGGAAATTTTGACATAAAGCAAAAATTATAGATAATAATATTAGAAGTAACTTTTATTTGAATAATTTTCTTCTCCAAACATAAATAACGGATATATTCAATAAAATATAGAAACGGCCTCCCATAAAGTACCTCCCCCCCCCCCCCCCAGATGTTCCGACTTTGTCCAAAATCTAATTTTAAAATTTAGTGTGTATTGGTTCATGAGTTATGGTGGATATAGACATACCGATACACACGGCAATTTTACCCTAAGCTCCCCCTAATTTACTCCCCTAAGAAGATGATCAATAACTGGGATTTAGTCCAATAAATTAAGCGTAAAAAGGTAAGTATTTGTAACAAATTTTACCTAATTATCTTTAAACGTTTAGAAAATATTTACAAAAGTGTGGTATCAGGACTTCACCTTTAACACCCTGTATCTCGGAAAAGAAACGTTTTCGGACCTATGTTTATATGAACTTTTACTACTATTTTAGGATGTAGATTACGCTGTTAAAATATGACCGTCTAATTTCGGGACACCCTGTATATCATCTATAACTATCAATAAATAAAAAATATTTGAGTTGTTTGGTTTAAAAATAATATTCCTACATTCGTATATTAACAAGCCACTAACCCCCAGTAGGCGGCGATAGCCAACGAATTATACCTACCTGAATTGTAATCGGACCCTTCAGCGTACTACACACAACATTGCCAAATTTATGTAGCGAACAAGGTTCCAAATACTTTAAGGGGAGGTCGTGATATTCGTGCGGTGTGACGTCAGAAGGGACTGGATTGCTCTTAAATGATTATTTATAATAATGATGTATTCAGAAACAGATGCCGATCAGATAAATTTTAATTGTTTTAAAATAAATTCATATCTATCTTCTTTATATTTTTGTCATTAAATTGTTCTGTAGAAGTTAGAATGTAATCTTTTATTTCAAATGGCTATTCTAAAAAATTTTAATATTGGTCATGTTAATGTACAATCCTTGATCCCTGTTGTTTATGATATCAAATGTCTATTACATAAATATGACCTGGATGTTTTAGGTATAACAGAAACGTGGTTGAACGATGAAGTGGCTAATGATATTATTAAGGTAAAAGGTTATGAATTTTTGAGAATTGATAAGGGTAATAATAAGAGAGGGGGAGGTGTAGGAATATTTATTAAATCAATCATAAAGGCAAGTATTGTTGTAAGAAAAAAACTTGAGCAAATATGGATCTCTTTCAAAATAGGAAATATCAATTTTGCTTGTGGGGTAGTTTATAGACCTCCTAGTAATAATGCTAGAGATACAATTCATGTATTAGAAGAATCAACAGCTTTTATGCTACCTAGGTGTGATGAAGTAATACTAATGGGTGATATGAATTTAGATTTACTAAAATCTAATAACACAACAGATATTTATAGTGACATGTTAGAATCTTTCGGTCTGAGACAACTAGTAAATAAACACACCCGAATAACAAAAACATCACCCACTCTATTGGATATTGTCTGTATTACTAACCCTGATTTAATAATAAATGATGTTAAGCATGTTGATCTGCATTCTGTTACTGATCATCAACTTACATTTTGCAACTTGATTACAAAAGTGCTCAAGAAAAACGAGAAGTTTAAATGTTTTAGAAATTATAAGAATTTTAATATATATAATTTTAATAATGATTTACATTCCCTAAATTGGAATCAATTTTTTTATTCCATTGAGGTCGATAGGAAAGTTGATATATTAGCTAATATTAAATATTTGTTTGATCAACATGCTCCATATCGCAGAGTACAAATCACGAAACCAAAAGCACCGTGGTTGTCAGATAGATTACGTAAACTAAAGGGAGATAGAAACAAGTTACTGAGTAAATTTAAGCGGACAAGGGATCCAGATGATTGGGATGAATATAAGCGAGTAAGAAACTTTGTTACAATAACTGTAAGAAATGAGAAGCGCGCATATCTAGAGCAACTAAACAGAATTGGTAATAGTAGGGACACATGGTGAGCATTAAAACAGCTAAATGTGTATTCTAGTAAAAATGATGTAGATATTCCAAAAGACATAAGTGATCCCGATTCGATAAATAATTATTTTGTGGACTCAGTTTTAGATTTGGGATGTGAAGTAGATCCCGAGTTAGTTAATTATTACAATACACATAGTCTCAAATGGTCCGAGTTTCAATTTACAAACTGGTTTGGAAAAGGATGTTTTAAATGCAATAGGAAGTATTAAATCTAATTGAGCAGGTTCGGATGGTATAACTTTAGATATGATAAAACTTTGTTGTCCACATATTTTGCCTCATTTAACACACATTTACAATGTTGTTTGACAGAAGGTTATTTTCCTATTAATTAAAGTAGCAAATTCTACAGAAATCAATCAGTTAAGACCTATTAGTAAGTTGTCAGTCTTATCCAAAATTTTGGAAAAATTAATTTATTCACAGATGGTACAATATTTATCAGATCACAATTTATTTGCCGAAAATCGATCTGGGTTTATAACTTCACATAGTACGGGAACTGCACTAACTAAAATGCTGGATGACATAATGCATAAGGGGAAAATTACTACACTAATTTTGTTGGATTACAGTAAGGCATTTGATACCTTAGGTAGAGAATTACTTTTAGCCAAACTGAATTATTATGGTTATTCTGCAGGATTGTTAAAACTATTAAAGAGTTGCCTATCGCATAGATGCCAATATGTGACTATAAACAATTGAATCTAGCTCAAGAATGATTGACAAAGGTGTGCCACAGGGCTCAATTTTTATACCTCTTCTTTATCTTATATATACAATGGATCTTAACAATAATGCTGTGAACTGTACAATAGATCAATTTGCTGATGATACTCAAATTTACAAGAGTTTCTTAGTTAATGAACAGGGTAATGCTCGCTTAGAGATAAATCAAATTCTGTCTTATATATTCGATCATTCAACTAAACATGGGCATAAAATAAATCCGGCAAAAATTCAAGCAATATGCTTTGGTAATGTTACCAAAGTTATAAAAGATAATTTAAATATCGAAATTGATAATGTGGTAGTTAAGCCATGTGACTTAGTCAACAGTTTGGGAATTTGAATTTGAATGCATCTCTAAAAATACAAGTCTGTGAGACGTTAATATTAAGTCATACCAATTATGCTGATTTTGTTTATGGGCCATGTTTAGATGTAGACTCGTCGGCGAGGCTACAGAGAATTCAAAACTCGTGCATTAAACTCATTTTTACATTAACAGCTAGAGATCATGTTTCAAGCAAATTGAAAGAATTGGGGTGGCTTAATATGTTTAATAGACGAAAACTTCATATGGCTTCCTTTGTACACAAACTGCTGAGAAATAATAATCCAGCATACCTTAGGAAAAAATTGACGTTTAGCTCGAATGTTCATAACCGAAATACTAGCCTTCTTGTTATACCTAAACAGAACAACTCTCTACAAGAGATCTTTCTCATACAATGCAGTCACTATATATAACTCTCTACCTGATCAGTGTAAAAATAATTATCTACAAATCTTTAAAAAATTACTGAAAAAATTTCTTTCGTTTTAAAATTTGTGTTTATTGTCATTTTTCTTATTGCATGTGTCTATATAAAATGTATATTAAATAATTTAAATCTAAATAACAATGTATATTTCTATTATATGAAATGTTTGTATTTGGTACTCAGTTGAGTGAAACAGCTATGCTGGACTCCGCCGAGGCTTATTAAAATAAAGACGTTTATTATTATTATTATTATTATTAAAAATAGACAAACTGTGCTATAAATCTGACAGTTGGAACGTTTTTATTCTATTAATGTAGAACACAAGTATAATATACTTCTTGTTCCTATTTATCACTTTAATTACTTGAATAAATTGTGCTGGTGTTATCCCTAGACTTCCTGTATAAATATTTTATGTGTTTTTATGATATAGTATTAGGTTTTAAAATTAAAATTATTTACTTTGTCAACCAAGATATAAGATTTTTTAGTAAAAAAGTATTTTATTGCTTTTTCCATTTTAACAAGGTACATAAGAGGCTTTCATCTATGACTACTATAAAAAATTAAATAATAGAATACTTATACTAAAAAATAATCATAAAAGAATCACTAAATAAAATAAAACGTTAAAAGGCATACCATGTGTCTATTGGGAAAGGTAAAAATTAATTGTGTAAAAAAGGGATCGTTCAGTGAGGGAAAAGGCAACTGGGTGTGATTTATCAGGAAACTGCGGTGTAGACACTACAAAATAAATAAAATTTGTTTTAGCAGGTTTCTAAAATTTTGAGAGTATCCAAGCAACGTTCCTATAGAAAGTTTTTTAATGGTATTTTTTTATTTTTTATTATTATTTAAATCATTTCAAATTAATTCAGATATTAAAATAAAAGCGAGTAATGTTTACTGTCTTAAAACAATTCATCATACACATTTTTCCGAAATTAAACTTAAATATTTTTCATTTCCATATAGAACGATCTGTTTACAAATAATTTTTGATTCAAGTTAATTTATTTCATTTATACTATATGGTTTAAAACCATTTTTATTTTTGTTAAACTAAAGAAATTAATTAAAATTTGATATTTGTTCATTTCTTTTTGATAAATCTCTAGATTTGTGTGTTTAACAATCTAATATATTTTTTTGTACTTAAAAATAACTTATTTATTGTCTAATTATGCATGGATAAAGTATCGTAAGTATTGTAAAATTGTATGGTGGAAATGCTCTCAAAATTTTAGCATTCATCAAATTGCTTTTTGCTGAAAGTTTTAGATCAGTAAACGAATTTACCTTTGCATCGAAGTCTGAGAAATCAGCGAAGCCTCCGCTACCTCCAAACGGATCACTATCAAAGGCATCAGACTGCTGGGGCTTCTTGAAACTTGGAGGTAGGGGCCTGGGTGGAGCAGGTCTAGGTGGTGGGTTCTTACTCTTTTTGGGTGGTAAGGCGGGACTGGGACTAGTGGGTCGGGGAGGTGCTGATCCATCTCTCGTTGGTGCATGTAAAATGGCGAAGGGATCACAACCAAATGGGTCCTTTTCAGCCTAAAAAATATCACTTGTCAAACTAAATTTTTTCCTTTTAATGATGCAGCAAGTTCGAATCCTACTCGGAGCGGAAATTTTTACAATTTTCCAATTTTTATCTAGATTCTTTTCACTCATCGGAAGTTCAGGAATTTATTTCATTGTTTTTCACTATTTCATTAAAGGTGCACAGTCCACATAAGTTCAATTCACTGTTAATCATCACGTTCATTTAATTTTTCAAAAACTGCGCAATAATAGATTTGACAGAAGTCATTTGAAGGATAGTATTTATGAAAAACAATATTATTTTGGTACCGGTGGTGCGATATCTTGTCTAGGCTGATTACTTTTCAGCCCAGCCTCGTATATAAAATTATGTTAATTTATATTATTAAACATACCTCTGTCGTTGTAGGTTTATTCTGAGAACTATCAAATGCATTAAATGGATCACCATGTCCAGTATTTGAAGTAAATGAGCCACCAAAAGGATCCGATGAAAAACCATTCTAAAAACAAAATAATAATAAATAAGTCTTAAAATAAATAACGAAATATTCTTACATTATCTGGAAAGGCGGGTTTAAACTGGTCATTAGAAAAGGCATCATTACTTTTAAAAGGATCTGAAAAACAGAAACAAATGATAAAAATGTTTGTAATCAAAGTATAAAAAAGTATATACCGTTCTGGAACGGATCATCCCCGAATCCTGAGGAAGTGTGACCATTTTGGTTACTAAAGGGATCTTTGTCAAATCCATTCTGGAAAAGAAATAAAACAATTAAAAGATTTTTACTGGATTGACTACAAAAGTTATAAGGTACACTAAAATGGATAATTCTTTACATCAAAAACTTGAGTGCAGGAAAAAACCGTGATTACTGGATACACAGGAAAGTAAAAATAGCTAATGCATTATAATTAAGCTTTTTTCTAAAAGGGCAGTAGACTGGGGTGGCATAGTTAAAAAATTAATCCTGATATTGCTCAGTTTCATCTCGGTTCTCATTGCCGTCATACCGACTTCGAATCATCTTTATCTTTATCTTTATCGGTTGTAAGCAGGTAGGGTTAGGTTTGGCCCAGAACACTGCGGCCTCTTGGGTCTATTGTATTCCCCTGCTTTCTCCGTATTCAGGTACTATCTTTGGAATAGTCCTGTGTCTTTGGTTAGTTTTAATAGGTTCCCTACCAAGTGTTCCTAAGGCGTTCTTTCCGGTTCTAGGCCGAAAAGGATGACTTCGAATCATACAAAAGCCAGATTCTAATTTACCTCTAAAATGATATCTAGTAACTTTTTTAGTAACGTTTCCCCGTGTGGACGCGACTTTTCAATTCGCTTCTCCTGGTTTAAAAATGAAGTATAAAACAATTTACATCTTAGGTCAATCCTAGCCTAGCACGAGCCAGATCATTAACGAGAATAATCAGATCATACATTCACTATTTGAACAAGTGTTCATGATAAAATTAGGCCCCTTCTTGAGCGTTTGTTTGACCTTCTTTAAGCGTTACTTTGTCTCCAGATAATATCCACTTATTTTACAACTAAATTTTTTTTTCCATCTCGCTCATCTGCTCATAAGATTGTTTAAAGTCAAAGAGAAAAAGGGTGCAAATTATTTTAAAGTTGGTACCACTGAAATGTGGTTACATAATTTGACAACGGCTGTCATGAAATTTTGACCAAATGGAGCGTATAGCAACAATAACGTAAGTACGTAACACTGTTTTAAAATATATGTATATTTCTTCTTGAATCAACTCTTGTCGAGTGTCAACGCAACATTCTAAAATTAGACGTCGATAAGTCAACATCTTTGTTAACTTAACTATAACATTCATAAACAAAATTTTACTTAACCATAGAACAGAACTGTGGAATACTTTTTGACGTTTTTCGAAAATGTTCAATTTTATTTGTGATAAAAAAGTTTAACACACAATCTCTTCATGCTTTATTTAATCTATACTGAGGCCTTCAGATATTTGAACATCCAGTAACAAAAATCATATGGTCCACAAATTCCCAGATAGCTGCAAGCATTCTTTTCATGTTCTTTATCGTTAATGTTGCACCTCAGTGTTCTAACCTGTTTTTTAAATTATACATCAAATAGACGAGTATCATCTGCATGTAATAAACTTAAGTGATCTTATTGCTGCATAACTACTGTATTATCAAAGAGAACAAAATAAAATTTGAATTCATAAATTAAGGGATAATTTTTTTTAGTATAAATGTAAAAAATACCTGAGTCTTTGTATCTTCGTTTAAAATTTTCTTATATTCAGATTCTCTGAATTCAGGTTTAATTCTTAAAACATTATCAGTTATTTGAGAAATATCACCAGATTCTATTGTAGAATCGCATGCCACAATCGCGTCATTCATCTGTCTTGTCTGTTCCTGTAGCTGGGTTATCAAAGCCTTTGCCTATAAACAAATATAAAAATAATACATTTTACCAACATGAATAAATGTTTAACTTTCACTCACCTGGCTAATATTAAGCTGAGTATCTTGCAAATTCACTGAAAGGCTATCTAATTTTTTAATACTTTCAGTTTTCTGTTTTTCTAGGCGTTCTTCTTCCATTCGAAGCCCTTCAAGCTGTTCCTTTTTACTATTCAGTTCTGTTTCTTGGGCCTTCACCATTTCCGCTTGTTCAGCAGCCTGTACCCTCAATTTATCAACCTAAAAATGATTCGTTTTTCAATTAAAATAATAAAAAAAAAATCTAGTCGAAAGCATACAGATATTTATTTCTAAATATAAACGATTTTTATCTATCAACTGCATGTAATTGAATAGACATATCATGCTGTTATGATGTTTTGTGAATGTGAACATCTTAAATATTTTTAACTTTTTTTTTGTAACATTTAAAAATTATATTTTTTCATTTTTTCTATTAAAAATACAAGAATAACAGATTTTGTAAAAGCAAGTAATTTTATGTTAGTTTTGATAAAAAAATATCATGTTTTAGTTAAGCATTCTAATTTACAAAGCATCTTTAAATTTACCTACGTGTAAATCTTTATAATGAATGTCTAATAGAGTTGGAAGATATTTCAAGATTTGTTATTTATGTCAATTGGGTAAACTGACATTCTTTACTTGTTTTTCTAACGATTTAATATTTTTCTAAAAAATATTAAACAATATTTCTAAATGATTTACTTGAATTTACTAATTACACTAATGATTCAAATGCTGCGTGCACCTCTGTAAATATTTAGAGGTTAACTTAATATATACATTTTCCATACATCTAACTCAAAAATTCTGAAAAATTTAAATTTTATAATTTTCCTCCAATTTTTCCATTATGGTCCATTTTAGAGAAATCATGTAAAAAAAACAGAATTATAGATATCGATATGACAAACATCTTTTAATTTTTTTAAAAATCATAATTTTTTACATTTTGTAAAATTTCTCGAATACGGACCATTTTAGGAAAATTTTGCATAAAACAAAAATTATAGAAAATAATATTAGAAGTAACTTTTATTTAAAAAATTTCGTAAATAACAGATATATTCCATAAAATATAAAAACGGCCTCCCATAAAATACCCCCCAGGTGTTCCGCCTTCGTCCAAAATCTAATCATTTCACCTCAGGCCGAAATAAAACTTAAGTTTAAAATTTAATATTTTTTCCTTTATCCGTTTTTGAGTTTCTTCAAATTTCGAAATTTACACATTTTCTCAAATATCTCGAATATGGTCCATTTCAGAGAAATTATATATGGAATAAAAATTATAGAGAATTAAATTACAAACAACTTTTATTTGAACAAATTTTATAAAAAAAATATTTTTTTACATTTTGTCAAATTTCTCGAATACGGACCATTTTAGGAAAATTTTGTATAAAACAAAAATTATAGATAATAAAATTGTAAGAAGAATTGAAGAATTTTCTTCTCCAAACGTAAATAACGGATATATTCCATAAAATATAAAAATGACCACCAATAAAGTACCCCCCAAATGTTCCGACTCTGCCCAAAATCTAATCAGTTCACCGCAGGCCGGAATAAAGCTTAAGTTTAAAATTTGGTGTCTTTCTTTGTATCGGTTCATGAGTTATGGTGGATACAGACACACACACAGACAGACATCATCACGAAAATAGTCGAAACGGGTTCAGGGGACCCCAAAACGTAAAAATCCGTCGAAAACTGGAGGTCGATAAAAATCATGATTCCTATACTTTCCTTATCTGTATACGGATAGGAAAGTAAAAAGTGTCCAATTCAAAAGTTAAAAAGTATTGTGGAAATTTATGTTCTCAAGTTGAATTTAATAATAGTTACTGGTTAGTGAAGAAAACACGTGGTAGTGTATAGCAGACCATACACGTAAAATGCCTAACAAAAATACGCGTAGTACGACCCAGAGCAGTATTCTAGATGAAGAGGCTATTGAACAAACTGTAAGTAAGATATGCCAAAAATTATTCAATAAATTAGATGAAAAACTAGAAACAAGATTTATGGAATCTCAAACTGAAGAATTTAGAAAATTAAATGTAAATTTAGAAAACAGATTTGATAGTATGGAGTCCAAAATTGCCGAAATGTCTGTCAAAATATCAGAATTTACTGTTTCGTTGAAAAGTAATAAAGATGAAATAATCTTATTGTTTAACAAAATTAATAAATTAGAGGTCTCAGAATTTAAAAATGGGCTGTGTTTTAATGGAATTCAGGATAATCCCAATGAAAATCTCATGTCAATAATTAACAATCTAATAAACAATGTAATGGAGGTAAAATTCTCTATGGCAGATGTCAATGATTTGCATCGATTGGGTAATCCTAATACACATTTAAACAAACATCGAACAGTTGCAATAGATCTCATTTCTCATTTAAAAAGAATGCAAATTTTCAAAGCAAAAAGATGTCTTAAAGGAAGTGGAGTTTTTATCAATGAAAATTTACCTACTAATCGCTATAGATTGTTGCAGCAGTATAAAACTAAATATGGGAAGAAAGAAAAACGCATGGACCTGGAATGGAACTGTTCTTATTAAATATAATGAAAAAGTTCATAAAATAATGCATGAATGAAATAAATTAATTTAGGTGTATGGGCGGCTATAAGTATTTAAAAGAAAATAATCATTTATTTGCCGATACCATTTTAAACTATTATTAATACTTTTTGTAGGTATACCTATTGATTTATTTTGTAGTAAAATATCATTCTTATCTTTAGTAGAATTCATACCTGTTTATTTGTATCTTAGCTATATAAATATAGAGTTGGGATTTAGTTAAAGCCAAAAAAGGCAGCAGGAATTGATAATATTCCACCACCTTAAAAGGATGTAGTCACTTGTTAAAAATACCATTGTTACATATTTATAATTTAATTGTTAAAAGTTTTATATTCCCTTCACAACAGAAAATATCTTATTATACACCTATTCATAAAGAAGGGAAAACATCAGAAATTGAACACTATAGAGGAATTGCAATAAATTGCTCTGTCTCAAAACTTTTCGAACAAATTATTTATAACAAATTGCTAGATCATGTACAAAACATCGTAGTGGATAAACAGCACGGTTTCGTTCGAGGTAGATCAATTAGTAGTAATTTACTTATATTTACCGAAAGTGCTAGTAGAGCTATGGAGAAAAAATTACAATTAGACTGTACACTGATTTTAGGAAAGCATTTGATCAAATTGTTAAACTATGGGCTCTATGTGGGTTTTGTTACTTTGTTAAAAAACTACTTTGAAAATCGATTTTATATTGTAAGGTTTGGTGGAAACACACCAGGAAAGTATCATGCGAATTCTGGTGTGCCACAAGGTTCAAACCTGGGACCTCTATTGTTTACACTTTTTATAAATGATTTAGCATCTTGTTTTAGAAACTCTGAATGTTTACTTTTTGCTGACGATTTTAAGCTTTTTAGACGAGTAGAAACAGTCAGAGATTGTGTGGCGCTTCAGAAAGATATCAACAATATTTTAGCATGGACTAAATCTAATAAGTTACTTTTTAATATTAAAAAGTGTTGCATACTTTCTATTACACGAAAAAAACTTTCAATAGTTTTTGATTATACAATGGAACAACAAATATTGGAAAGACGTCTTGAAGTTAAAGATCTTGGAATGTGTTATGACAATCAAATGTCGTTTGTTCCACATATTAAAAAAATTGCTCTTAGTGCAAATCGTGCATTAGGTTTTCTTAAAAGACAAACATCTCAATTTACAAATTTAAAAGTAATAAAATATCTGTATTTTACTTTAGTACGAACAAAATTAGAATTTTGTTCAGTAGTATGGGCACAACAACCTCAAATACATTTAGACTCATTAGAGAAAATACAACATAAATTTTTGCGATATCTTTATTATAAAAAATATCATGTCCGGCCTGATTATATCGAAATAAGAGCATCTATGCTTAGGGAAGAATTTGTAGTACCTTCACTAAATAATAGACGTAAGCAATCTATGATTTTGTTTCTTTATAAAATTATCAACAATCACATAAACTGTATGCAATTATTATTGTTAGTACCATTTAATGTTCCATCAAGATGTGTCATATCCTCATTAAAATCTCTGCAATCTCCGTTAACTCATATCATAAGACTTGCTAATAATTTCAGTTCAATGAGCAATATAGATTGGATAATTGGTCATATCCAATTTAAAATGGTTTTATATGACTATCTAAACATTTTAAGTTTTTAATCTAAACATTTTAAGTTTTTAATTATAGTTTATTTTTTTCTGTATTTTTCGGTTTTGGTATTTATCTGCCTCCACAAATGTACATTGTACTTATTATAATTTGAGCATCATGTTATAAAATTACATATATTTGGCTTTTATGTTAAGAAAACTACTTATGTAAAAAGGCCAATAGGCCTGTTTGAGTTTTGGTAAATAAATAAATAAATAAATAAATAAATAAATAAATAAATAAATAAATAAATAAATAAATAAATAAATAAATAAATAAATAAATCAGTAAAAAGAGAGTTGTTATTTTAATTCACAAAATAGTTTTAAAAGTAAAAAATCATCATAAAAATTAAAAGTCATGTAAATAACGTCAGACAACCAATTCATATTTATAACAACTCAAAAATCAAACAAAACGAGTATAAAACTTCTAACTTGTCATTGTTATTTTTACCACGTGACCACTACGCCTAAACCGTTTGTTTATTATATCTACATTTAAATTTAAAGGATTTACACGTAAGTATTTAAAAAGGCTTTGTGAATAAAGATAATACTGTATGTGGATATTAGTAGCTATTTAAATAGATTAGTAAAGTAGAATATGAGGGGTTATTAATGATAATGATACATTTTAATTGTATAATATGTATATCAAAAACAATGAAAAACGAGAAATTAAATGTATATTCAGCAAATAACTGAAACAAAATTTATTTTTTAGATGATATAATTCAATGGGTTTCTTAATATTTATTGGATTTCGTTTGTTAGCAAATATCTAAACTAAGTGTTGTTCAAATATAATTTTGAGTTTTTTAAGTCCATCTCTTAAAGTTTTGAAATGATTTTCTCTGTTATTTTAATCCACTGTAATTGTAATCTGGATAACGTATTAACAGAAATTAAATTACTGCTAATACGGCACCCATCAAATCCTACAACGAACCATGAAATTAATTAAACATTTACATGATTTCCACTAAAGACCAGTAATTTAATACACGGCCGCGCTACACATTGGGTCATCGAGACGATTAATTGTTATTTACAAATAATATAAGCAAAATGAAGCGTGCAAAAAATAAATTACATACCTTTTCTATTTGCTCCTCTAAAGTCTTATTAATGCTTTCTACGTCCCCATCCACCTGTGTTTTCTAGCAAAAAAATTAATGCAACATGCCAATCTAACTAAATTTTTACATAAAAATAACTTTTAACTATTCAAAGAGTATGCAATTGTGAGCAGTGCTTTTTTAAAACAATTATAAACAAATCCTTTATACCAAGTCAGTTTTCACATTCAGAATTGACTTAGAAAAGGGAATATGAAAACTATTTGAATTGATCTTTGTATCTTCTTGGGAAGATTGAATTGATTACAAACGTGCAATGTGTCGATTGGTATCTTGGCTGGATATTATATGAACCACAAAATATTGAACAAATAGAAATACATGATTTGTTTAAACAAATTTTTATTGTCATAATCTTCAGTCTATTTTACTGAAAAAATACCCTTGAAATGTATTTAAATACTATTGAAATTATACTTTATTTTTTCTTCTATAGAACAATACAATTATGTCAATTCAGATTTCATTTACGCCGCGTCAAAACAATATCTCCCACTCGACAACAGCTCACGTGGCATTTTCTTGCGCTTCTATTGGTCAATTGGTCATTAGTCATTCAAGACGACGCGCAAATATTTTTGTCAGAGTCGAATTCAGTTCAATTTAGATAATTAGAAACGACATTTTGGTAGCATTCACCGTGTTGGTTAGTTTGGAAATGTTGTATGTTTGATTGATTATTTTTCCTGATATTATACATATATTGTGTTATTTATTTTGTTTTTACGGTTGTTCTTAGTTTGAACATTTTATACTCTATTTTATGAACATTTGATTGACTATATTTTGACATTGCTGCGTGATTTTTACGAATTTAAAAACGTTTTGTTAGTGTTTTAATTATTCGTCTGCCGACACTATTGCCTTCCACAGACACAGCAGATGAAGTCCCGAAAAATGTTTTTACTCCTACTAAAAAACGACCGAAAAAGGGACATTTGGACATCCGTACTAAAGAAATGGTTCTTAATATTTATAAACATTAAATTTTATAGAACCCTGATACGTTGGTACATGATGTTGAAAAGAGAGTTGCTGATAAAACAGGGATGTGCGCTAAAACCGTTTTTAATGTTATGAAGGAGTATAAGCAGAATCATAAATTTTCTGAACCAAAATGAAAACTACGTTATAAACAAATTTGCGGATTTGTGGATGATTTTGATAAAAATTCAATAAGAAGTTCATCAATTCTTCTTTAGAAATGAACTTCCAACAATCGATAAGGTTTTAAAAGAAGTCAACGATGATTCACATTTATTTACTTTTAAGCAAACTACATTTTACAAGCTTTTGAAAACCTTTAATTTTAAATTAAAACTCCGTTTAGACAAAGATGAAATTGTTTTGTGAAGTAGGGAATATTAACAAAAATAAAATGGTACAGAGAAAAAGAGCGAAAAATACATTATCTTGATTAGACTTGGATTAACGCAGGCAACACCAAGTCAAAAGAATGGGTCGATACGTCGGTTTTATCATCCAGACAAGCCTTTTTGGATGGACTGGTTTAAAAAACCCAACAGGTATATGCGTAAAATTATGTTAATAATCCCAAACAAATGAGTTATTGTTTTTTTAGGAAAGGGAAAACGGCTCATTATATGCCATATTGGAAGTGAAGAAGGCATTGTCTCTATGCACTTTGTGTATTTGAGTCAAAAAAATCCGGTGACTACCATGAAGAAATGTGTGGAGAATCCTGGTTTTCAAGCACCCTACCAAAATGAGAAGATAACTGTATTATCCTGCAAGATAATGAATCTTATCATTCGAGAAAGCTGAAAAAAAACCTACAACGGCGTCTAAAAAAGGTGATATTCAAAAATGACTATAAGAGAAAAAACTGAATTCTACGACCAAATGCTTAAAATCCAACTTCTAAAACTTGTTAAGCAACATAAAAACCAATATGATAGGTATGTAATAGATGAGGAGATCACTAAGTAGCAAAACAAAACAATACTTCGCCTGCCTCCGTATCATTGTGAACTTAACTCTATTGAATTAATTTGGGCCGACGTTAAACAATACGTAGCAGATAAGAACTCAACTTTTAAATTTGGAGACATGAAAATTCTTTTTGAAGAAAGAATATCATTAATTTCTCCCGAAAAATGGAAAAAGTGTATCGACCATGTTCGCCGCCAAAAAGTTGAAGTAAAAATGTGGGAGTTGGATAATATTATAGAGGTTCAGGTAGAACCACTTGTAATTTCGATTAATGAAGATAGCTCTTCTAGTCTATCTAATTTGTCCGATTCAGAATATTGCTAAGTGAAGTAGAGAAGACTACTATAATATAGGTACAAGGGTGTCTAATCTAAATACTAGTAGAAGAAAACGATAAAGAACAAAAGTTGTCAAAAATACAAGAAGAGAGGCAATACTGAAATGTTAAAAATTTTTATTTTAAGATGCACAATTTTAAATACTAGTCTAAGAGATCGTGAGAGGTCGACCTTCACCCATCTGATAACCAGATGAGGCATATTTTTTATGAAATTTTATTGATTTATTAACACTCCTATGGGAACTTGTCATTCTAAAAAGTGTTCATGGCTATTTTTAATTAAATAAATTTTAATCAATTTTTTTTATCACCTTCACTTTTCTGATAATCGAACAAATTTAATTTTAACAGATATATTTTAACATGGAGAATATGCCTCGGTAGGCGTGTCTACTTAATTCTGTTCATGGCTACCTGGCAAGCTGATATGAACAGGTTAGTCAATATAGGTAACTACACTCATATGTCAACCAATAAAAATTGATACGAAAATAATCGTATAGGCTTGCCTGCAAAAAACTGTTAATGGAATACTCTTGCCATGCTTTAAAGTTTTTAAATGGGAGCAATTAAATATGTGCGAGAGAAAGTAAAACGTGCGAAGTCTGTGTGATAGAACAGGGCTCAACCTCTTTTAGATGCGATTGACAGGGACAGTGCTTAATTGTTGTTGAAATTTAAAATCTACTTGAAACAAAATTTGATTTTTCTCGAAAACGGTCGACTTTAGAGCATATGACCAAGAGTACCTTTTTTTGTGTAGAAAACATTGGCGGTTCAAATGGGCGTCTCAAAACCGTACTTTTTCCAGTGGCGTAGAAAATGTTTTTTTCAATTTCAACACCCTCTATCTCGAAAATGGTGCATTTTAGAGGGTAAGTTAATAGAAACGTTTTTTGATATTTTTGGACGAGCTATCACGTCCTGAAGTCCTGCGCATATATTATGAAACACCCTGTATAATTTTAATTTATCATTGTTAAAAATACAGAATTTCAAGTTTTCATGAACTTTTGAACGTTTGTGACTAGAAAAGCTATAGTTTTGGATTTTTTAAATAAATTAGGAGTAGAGATATATTAATAACAAAAAAAATATTTTTCTATTTGTTTAAATTTTACCTCATAATTTTATAATCACTTCAACCTTCCTGACAAATTAATTATTAATTGGAATAGTTTTATTAAAAATGTTATGTTACTATTAATATTTTTTTATATATTAAAAAAAAAACATGAAAAATAATTAGATTATAGTGGTAGAAATTGTTAAATTAGTCGAACTGTTCAAACAGCATTGAGCTATGCAAAATATACAAAATCTTGGCTCTATCAAAAATATACAAAATGCAGTTTAAAGCAATTATAAAAAAAAAACATCAATCATGTTAAAAGCAAAGAAAAGTAAAATATACTATTAAAAAAAGGAAACACCAAGCATTATCAAAATAATCAAAGTATTACCTGTGCTTTGAGATCGTTCAGCCTTTTTTGCGCTTCGCCCTTCTGATTTTCCAACTGTTTCAATGTGGCAGCCAAAGTGTCCAGCTCACTTTGCAGATTCTTAATTTCCCCACTCTTAATTTTAAGGTCAGCCTCTTTTTGTGTAATATCGGTTTCTAAGATTAGTTTTTCTCTAGATAATTCTTCTATGTCTTTGGTAATCATATCTAGTTCGGGATTTGAGTATCTAGTATTATTGTTCTCCTGAAAGATAGTTTTACACTAATCACTCTGTAAAACTAGAACATTTATAAACAACACATATTCGTTTATAATTTTACCCAGTGGAGGTTGGCTTTAAATTTAAACAAAGTTAATACAAAAATTATTTTAAATTGAAGTGAGGTTATTGAGTTGTTGGTACATTTCCAAACCAGCTCTCAAGTATTACAGAGGTACTCCACAATTTTTTTAAGGGTTTGTTCGCCAGTAGCCGTTGTTAAATAAACACAGGGTGGGCCGTAAATAATTGCCCATCGCGTAGAAATATTACAATCTAATTCAACTTTCTTTAATAAAATACTGAAAAATAAATAGCGCATAGTGTCAAATTTGAAATAATTCTTTAGCTTTTATGGTAACAATTACACAATATGTTTATAAATTATTGGCAAAATTGGCAGAGGGTTATTATTTTAGGCAAGGAACTATTTTGTTCATAATTTATTTTTATTTTTTTATCGAGGGTACCGCATGTTCAATATGTGATGATTAAAGATCATCATTTTTTCGACAGGATTATTTGGTAATTGTAGCTAAAAAAATAATATATGATGTAAACATCAGTACTATGTAAATTGTTTTAACCTCTTTCAAGAAATAAAAATATATTAAATAGTTCAAAGTAACAAAGTGTTAAAATTAAACAAAAAAAAAGTGAAATTATTACAAAAACAACCTTACGAAATTATTTCACTTTTGACATTCTGCAACTTTTTTATTATTTAATATTTCAAATTATATATACCGTTGTAATAAATTTAAATGAAATAAAAATACAAATCGTAAAATTTAAATAAAAAATGAATCCTTTAAATTAAAATCGGTATTCAAGAAGTCATCATTATCTGTATAGGTGCATTTTATACACTTATGATCGGAAACATCTTTTTGTTTCTCGTCCATGAACAATTTTAAAGTGTTTGTTATGTTCCTAAATGTTTTTAAATTTTAACAAACTGTGACTGCACCAGAAGATGGAATTGTATTCCAAAACATACGTAGTGCTGAATTAATAAAAATATAATCAAACGATCATAACATAGGTTTAAAAAATCTACTAGGATCAGACAATTATTTTTTTCTAATGATTTATTAACAGGGTATCAGGGAAAATGTGGAAGATCTCTCAGATTCAGATAGAACATTAAAAAATAAGATGACAAATTCCCATAATTTTTTTCCTAGCGGCCCTCCCTACGGAGATACGGCCTCCAAAAGGACGCCACTGGAAATCAATTTTTCTTGAATAACTTTTAAACTACGTAATATAATTCAATGAAAATTTAATATGATAAACAGTAGTAAGAACCTCTTAAAATACTGCCCTTAAAACATAAATAGCTTGTTTAGTTTACCAGGGCGAATTAGGTTGTATATTTTAATGCTAACATTTTTAACACCCTGTATGATAAGGAGTTAAAAAAAATAAATTTCGATACCTTGACCACTAAGCTAAAGAAAAGGTACTCTTCTTCATTGTCGATAAAATGAAGTTTTCGAAAAAAAAAAAATAAATAAAATAAAATAAAAAAAAGCATTAATGTTTTATTTTTATTAAAAAGAAACCATGATTTCTATTTTTTTTTTGTCTGCAGCAAAGTGTGACGAAAGTCATTGAAGTAGAACTGTTATCAGTATTAAAAAACGCAGTGTTTTTACAAACGTTACTATAGTACCTACGAAATAAATAAATGAATAATTGCATTGACGTGTGCATTTTAAATCTTGTTGACACGTTATTAATTTTTTGAATTTTGAACATCTTGGTAAATTTAATCCGATAATGGGATACACATTTAATGAGTAAGCAGATATGCATCTTATGTATGGTCTTGCATCTTGCAATGCTTATGAAGCAAGAAGGTTGTATGAAGAAAGATATCCTAATCGCAATATTCCAAATGAGAAAACATTTTAGCGACTTGACCAACGTCTAAGAGATACTGGTGGGCGATTCCCAGTTAATAAGATAACATTATTGACTTTCTTTAATAATTTTTAGGAAGTTTTGGGGAAACAAGTACTGATGCTGGTGTGACAAGAACAGTACGTACGGTGCAATTGGAGGAAAATATTTTGGATACTGTAGCTGATACTCCTTCAATAAGCACTCGAAGATTAACCGCACAGCTTCATGTGTCAAAAACGACAATTGCTAAAGTGCTTAAAGATCAGTTATTATACCCTTACCATCTGCAATGCAAAAAGAGAATCAACTACTTCCTGAAGATTTTCCTCGAAGAATCCAATTCGCAAAATGGCTGTTAGATCAGCAACGAACAAACGGAAACTTCATTAGCACTATTCATTTTACCAATGAAACAGGGTTTACCAAAAATGGTATTGTAAATTTATATAACTCGCATGTATGGGCTTATGAAAACCCTCATGCCACTGTTGTTCATCATTATCAACATCAGTTCCAATCAATTAATGTTTGGGCAGGAATAATCGGCAATTTTTTGATTGGACCATGCATATTGACGCCACGATTGAATGGTGAACTTTATTTATAGTTCCTTCAGAACGCTTTTCTGGATCCAATAGAGCATTTGCTACTTGAAACCCACCGAAGCATGTATTTTATGCATGATGGAGCCCCAGCTCACTTTAGCGTCGCCGTACAGGACCACCTGAATAACGTCTATCGAAACCGTCGGATAGGCAAATGAGGTCCAATTGCCTGGCCTCCATGGTCTCCCGACCTAACGCCAATGGATTTTTACCTGTGGGGTCATCTCAAAACCTTGGTGTATTCCTCTCTGGTTGATACTAGAGGGGAACTTTTACAGATAATCATATTTCATTATGATGTGATAAGGGTTGTTATGGCGAGTTCAGCAGTCCTCTATTCGTCGGGCCCGCGAGTGTATCAGAGTTCACGGAGCACATGTTGAACCCACTTTTAAAGTTTTTAATTGATTATTTCTAATTAGCGTATTTAGGTTTAATTGTTACAAGCTTTAGTGAGTTCAGGATGAAAACATAATACTCCAAGTTTTATTTTAGAAATTACCAATTTGAAATTAGCTAATTCTCGAAAACGGTTCATTTTATCGACAATAAAGAAGAGTGCCTTTTCTTTAGCTTAATGTTCAAGGTATCGAAATTTATTTTTTTTAACTCCTTATCAAACAGGGTGTTAAAAATGTAAGCATTAAAATGTACAACCTAGTCCGCCTCTGGTAAACTAAACAAGCTAATATGTTTTAAGGGCAGTATTTTAAGAGGTTCTTAGTACTGCTTATCACATTAAATTTCCATTAAATTATATTACGTAGTTTGAAAGTTATTCAAGAAAAATTGATTTCCAGTGGCGTCCTTTTGGAGGCCGTATCTCTAGGAAAAAAATTTATGGGAACTTGTCATCTTATTTTTTAATGTTCTATCTGAATCCGAGATACCTCCTACGTTTTCCCGGACACCCCGTATAGTTTCAGTTACCACAAAAAAAATATCTCAATTATTTTTATTATTTGTAGTTAAATTGATAACTTTTTAATACTGTTTGTAAAACAGAAAAAATCTTTCCGCTAAATCAAAAAAATATAGAATTCCATAAGTTAAAAGCAAAACTTACCACAAGGCCATCTATTGGTTTTATATTACGAAAACTGGGAGGCACCATATCAGGTGTCAAGGTGACTGGAGGCTCTATTCCCTTCAAGCATTTTGCAATAAGCCACATGGCTAAAGCAAACTGTTCATCATTCAACTTTCCCACTTGTTTAATATCACACAAGGCCCTAAAATTAATTTCGCGAACATTAATTTTTTTCCTATACTGGACAATGGGGAATTCTCTTTTTTTAAGTGTTCCGGTCCCAATTAAAAAAAAAAACACTTATGGAACCACTTCCGTGTATTTGACGTACACAATTAAAATTTAAAATAGTTGTAGTAAGTAGTGGCCTAAATGCAGACGCGAACTAAAAAGTAGTTTAATTTTTGTGATTAATATTATAAAGATAGAACTTAAAATTAAATAAACACAAAATAAATTTTATTAGGAGGGATAAATTTGAAATTAAAAAAAAATATATCCGTGTGGCTGCAAATAAAAGCTCTGAAGCACAATTTCAAAATGTATAATATGTTCGTTTGGGTTACTTTTCTTTAACACTTGTTCAAAAGCCCTACTGTACTGATAATTTGTATCTGCGGTTGGCCCTTATCTATTAACGTATTACGTCTATTTATTTTAAAACAACTGAGATATGGAACAATTCGCAAGTATCTGCGGCTGGCCCTAATCTATCAACGTATTATCTCTATTCATTTTAAAACCACTGAAATATGGAATAATTCGAAAGTACGACATTCATTTGGTTTTCAATTTATACTAGATTCTGAGATAAATATATTATCATATTTTTAAAACGTAACGTTTTTCATATGTGACAGTTAGTAATTAATGACCATTAGAATGGGCCGAAAAAATGAAAGTTACAATTTTAATTTGCTATAGCATTTAAAAGCTGCGTTTCATTATAAAAACTGCTTGTAATTTTTTCACAATTTTAAAATTAAAATAGCTAAAAATAAAATTAAATATAAAATTTCAATTAGCTATACCCACTAAAAGCATATACACTGGTTATTTTTTTCGAAATTTTAGAAATACTATTTAAGCCCTCTACCACTCCCTTAGAAAATTTATATAGACAAAAAATTTACTTTCGTTATGACAAAATTGAAATCCCGATTTTTAGTAGAATTGTAACCCAACTATTTTCCACTATAAAAGTGCTCCCACTCCCACCCTTACATAAAATTAGTACCTACTTTTTAAACATTATATCTTCTCAACGTTAAATCACCGAAAACTGTCATTTAAATAGGTAGAAACAAAACAAGACCTGTTAATTATTAGAATTGGCAATTTGCAGTTGTCGATGCAAGATTTAACACCTTCTCGGGGTTGGTTATAAATACGCTATTTCTTAGATTCGGGCGGTATTATGTGCCTAATCGTTGTAATAAACAATAATAAACAGTGTTTTAAATTATTGTAGTTTAACTAGGAGTAAAGTGGAATATCCTATATTTGGGAACCCAACCGATTTGAACCCTCATATGTTGCCGACAATTGAACAAAATATCATAAATATAGTGGAAAAGAACCAAGTTTTTTTAGAAGTTTGCAATGAACTTGTTCTTAAAATTGAAAACATTTGGAAAGAGGCATCAATTTCAACTGTTTCAAAAGACAGAATTGTGCAATTAATACGGAAGTATTAAGAAAAACATAAGCATTTAATAAGATATCCCAGAAGCAAGCGAAAAGGTAAATACATTTAAAATAGAGTGCCATAAAAAATTACTTGACATAGCTGCTTGTAAATGGGATTTTTCGGTATGCATGTGTGAAAAGACCCAGAAAGTACCTACCAAGGAACACAATTTTCTTTCTGATCAAAGATTTGTCAGAAAAATCAGCATAGGAAATGTAGATCGTGAAGAAACAAAGAAAATATTGTTGAATAAACAAAGACAACCCAGAGAAATCAAAAGAATAAAAAAACATGAATCAGAATCTTGCAATTAATTAAGACCCAGCTGTTCCTCTCAAACTATTACATCATTATCAGGGTCATAATCTGACCCCTCAAAATATCAATCCTCTTCAGATGACGACTTTATCAATCTCCAAACTTACCCTCTACCTCAAAAAACACTCAAATGAGAACAAAGTTACCTATGTTAGGTCTTGTATACAATAAATATGGTATATCTGATCGATCAGCTGCTGCAATTGCTAGTGCAGTATTAAAAGATGTAGGAATAATGTGGTCGAAAATAGTTGACAAAAATAAAGTGAGAAGAGAGCGAAATAAATCTAGAAATACCGCAATGAAGGAGTTTGAAAGTGATAACAGAAGAATAAGAAGTCTTCATTTTAATGAACGAAAGAACAAAAATTTACTGCAAGGGAAGAAAAACGGTAGAATATACAAGAAAACTATTGTCGAAGAACACATATCGCTTAAAGAGGAACCTGAATCTATCTATATTGGCCATGTAACTCCAACTACAAGGACGGTAAAGTCAATTGGAAAAGCAATATTGGACTTTTCTGCTAAAAACAATTAAGAACTAATGATTTGGCGGCTGTGGGTTGCGATGGTACTGTTGTTAACACCGGTAATAAAAATGGTGTTATTAGGTATATTGAGACTGAATTAATGGTATATTTGCAAACTACACATATTGCCATTAAGACATTTATACCAACATTTAGATGGCAGCACAGTGGGACCTCGTTAATATTCTGGTGAAATAGGGAAGTATTTAGAAAAATGTGAACGTCTTAAAATTGTAAATTTTACTCTAATAAAATGTGAGTTGCCAAATATAACTGTAATATCTACAGATTTAAGTTCTGATCAATCATATTTATATGACATTTGTAAATGCAAATTTAGCACACCGTAATCATGGGAAATTAGCGCGATCTAGGTGGCTCACAATGGCAAATCGTGTTTTTCTGCTCTATACTGGAACGGAAAAGCTACCGTCAAGCCTTACGAATATAACCGAATTCATAATTAAAAGTGTATGACCCAATGTGGTTTAATATTAAAACTAAATTTCAGTTCCACTAGTGGTAGTTTGCATGTATTTAAAACGATTGAACTGTCACGGCATTTAAGAGATGATTTAGATTTGACTAGTTTAATTAAGTGTGTGTTTATATTGTTGCTCTACTAAATTAGCATTTTATTGTGGAAATAGTTAACTAGAAAATAGCACAAAGCTATTAATTTAAGTATTTTAAGCTATTTTCTTTAAATTAGGAATAATTATATG
Organism: Psylliodes chrysocephalus; assembly: GCA_927349885.1. Classification (NCBI taxonomy): domain Eukaryota; kingdom Metazoa; phylum Arthropoda; class Insecta; order Coleoptera; family Chrysomelidae; genus Psylliodes; species Psylliodes chrysocephalus. Next base: position 21,674,686 of record OV651825.1, on the reverse strand, counting down.
CATAGATATATTTTTTGATTGTATGTGTCCTCTAATTGGGGTTTAACCTGTTTGGACAATAAAGTATTTTTAAGTATTGTGGATATGGTAATCCAAAGAAACGCGTATTTTATACACCCCGAAAACATTCTTTTATGTATGCTGACACTCGTGAATGGGTTCGGAAACTATCTCTACAAAAAATCTTAAAAGCTAGAGAAACCAGTCGAAAAACCGTTGAAGTAAGACAAACACTTTGTTGTACCAAAAATTAATTTCAGACTACTTTGAGTTAATTTACTGGAATGAGAGCGATGTGACACCGCCTCCTGTTTTAAGGGATTTTACTGATAATAATCTTAGGGACCTTATAAACGAAAATGAAATTCCAGACTTTGATTTTCCGAAGTTTCCTTGCCATACTCTATCCATGGAGGGATGCGTAAAATTAGTTACAGAGATATCTTCTTTAGTTATTGGTCCAGAATCTTTTTTTTTATTACTATGTTGTTTTGTACTTGATGTTTTTATATTTTATTTGTTAGCTTTTTGTTTGATTTCTTTAGGTACTTTTTACAATTTTTTAAATATGTTATTTAGTTTTAATCGTGTAATATTTATTTTTTGTTCAAGTAATTTTTACCTTATCTTTTAAAGTCAAAATGATTAAACATTGGTTAAAAGGGGTAGTAGCGGACTGAATATGTTATTTAAAAATATTAAAAATAAAGAGTGTGAATACAAGCACTAAAATGTAAGTTTCAGTAGGTATTGTACATCAAAATTTCAAATTTTAACAGTTCGTCCCTAAAGGGGGCGGTAGAGGGCTGAAAATGTGGATTTAGAAATTAAAACAAAAAACAAAAATACGAAAAGTAAGCACAACAAAACGCAAGGTTTGATAGGTATTTATATTTTTTAAAAATATGCCTAATTTGGCCCAGCCTAATGACCATCCTCTAAGGGTCTAACACTAAAAACCAAAACGGCGTTATTTATGGGGAACACGATTGGTTTACTTCATTTACTGTAATGAGGAAGGGCATACAAATAGAGAATATATATATAATCACTTTGTTGACTACTTCAATAATACTTTTACCATATTTAATTTTAACCCTTATTCTTTTAGTTTTATACTATTATTATTAAAAATCTAAATTCAAATTCGGTTGATATGATCAAATCTACAAAAATATTACTGAAAAAACATGACAAGGCACAACATTAATTTATTGAGAAAACACGATTCAAAGGTTTAAATAAATTTCTAATTCTACTACAACTTTAAGCTACGTTTTCCTAAGGGGTGCAAAACGCCTGTGGTATACGCAGGGCGATTCACACAGTTTAGGTTGCATGAACATTGTTTTCCAACTTAGCGCAAATCGGTTAAAATTAAAACGTTTTACAGTGCATGGAGTACTAAAAATGACTAGTAATAATAATATGATGAGAAAGAGTTCTAAATCTCATTATGATGAAGCTCTGAGAGGAAGAAGTATTTATAAGTACTTTGTTGAAAAAAAAAAAAAAATTGACCTAGCGAAAGTGATCTTTTTAAAACTAGGGAATTGGAAGGAGCAGGATTCCCTTACTTTGGAGGACCCCCCTCTACTTTTTTTAAGCCACGCCCCTTTTACAAACTATGCAGACTCTATCATGTCAGCTGTCAATCCAGTGTTGCCAACTGTTTTAGGTTACTTATTACTAACCATTTGGACAACAATGAATTGAAATTCGTCATATGTTATGGGTAGTCCAGCCACCAGTTAAAGCAGAAAATGTTGGTTGAGGTTCTTTGCCAGGCCATACTTAACTAAAAAACAAATCACTTCCGCACGGCGTGGCGTGATTGACTGCTATCGAGACACAGTCGACGTTCCACGCAAGCGTACTCCGGTCAATGCTGCGGAACGCGCGCTGTATGAAAACGGTCCAATTTAAACCATACAAGAGCAGTGCTGGATGTGTTGCGCCTGCGTAGTAAGCAGTGCGATATACGCAGCTAGGAAAACTTAGCTTCATTGAAATGCAAAAAATTGATTTTTCGGCATTTGCTGGGAATATCCATGAGTTCAAAAGAAAAACACTAACAACTGGGAAAAACTAAAATTTGTCACGACAGTAATATGTAATTTGAACCACAGATATCAAAAAATATAAAATATACGTTTTAAAATTCATTTATATGCAATATATTTAAAAAATCAAACTTAATGGCATTTCCGATAAAACCGGCCATTTTGTTTAAGTATAAATGTCAATTCGATATTGTCTAGTAGGTTTTTCCAAAATTTGATTTAAATCGCTTCATAAATAAGAGTGATATTAACGTGACCATGATCTCATTATATCCCGGTATGTCAAAGTAACAAAACATTTTACTAACTTGTTTCTCAATTTTAACCACCTAGTTATATATTTTCGAAATTTTTCTTTTCAAAGAATTCCCCTTTATATTGACGCCAAAAAAAAAATGGTTCAATTTTACTTAAGAAAACTTTACACTAATTACCATATGTGAGCCAAGATAGGTTGTGGCACTCCAGATTGTAAAAAGATGTCCTTAATTTCCGGACCAGATACAAAGCCATCTTTATCAATGTCGCTCTTAATAAAAAGAGCATCCGATTTTTCCTTCTCTTCATTGGAGACCACCCATGAAAGCATTGGTTGAACTGGTACTGCTGGTAATGTTGGTTTTGGTGGAATAGGAGAAACAGACGGGGGTACAATTGAAGGTGGAAGATCAGGTTTAATTCCATCCCTATTTCTATTTAGTGTATTAGTTTTTGGTACCTGTTCGATGAGTTCTGGAGGTAAAGTATTTGGTATAGCGTACTTTTCGAGAGCCTTATATACTAAATGCATTGCCTTTAAAAATATATTAAATTAGTTAATTAAATTTAAAATAAGTTTAAAAAACGTACAACTACAAATTCGTGCCTATTTAACATTCCATCTTTATCTTGATCAGCTAGGTCCCAAATTTTTCCCAGTGTTTCAAATGGTAATTTTGACTCCATTAGAACATTTTTTACCTAAAATGCATGAAACAGAACATAATGACATAATTATTTTTTGATATATTAAACCCAAATTAATTGGTTACATAAATTACCTTGTTACCAGGTATTAATCCATTAGTTGGCTGTAGTGATTCAAATAGTTTATCATATTTTTCTCTTTCAGAAGGCTTTATAATCCAATCTACAGCTGTAGGGGGTAGAGACGTAATCAAAGTACTTCTTGGAGGTGGGGGTTTCGAGGGTTTAGGTAAAGGAATGTCGCCCTAAAAAATAATTTATTTCTAATCAGTGTTAATACTATGCATTTCTTAGTAATTATCAAAACTTAAAATCCCCCCAGGTTCGAGCCGGCCATGAGGTGAATGTATGCAAAAAATATGGGCAGCCGATATCAAAGGGCGGTAAAACAACAATGCTAAAAACTTACAACTCGTTGCGGTATGTGGCGTGCCCATAATTAAGGAGGAGTATCAGGACTATCAATAATCGTATAAGCTAATGTACGAAATGTATTGTCAAAAAATAACGAGACCAAAGAACAAGTGAAATCATTTGAGAACACATTTAGTGCATTTATGTGATTATCCATAGTCCTGATATTAAAAGTTGTATTCAATAGATTATATCATGAAATAATAAAATATGATGGCTAAATAATTTACAGTTACATTACAAAAGCAAAGTATTATTATCAGCTATTAGTCAAGTATAGGAAATTATTACATTGTGAGAGTAATATCAAAATAATAGAGTAGCAATTCGAATTTTAACTCTACCACTATCTGTAGCAATTAAAACTAATAAAATCCTTTTCAAGATCGAGTTTAGCTTAAGAAAAACTCAGCAATTTGGCAATTATGCCCAAACAACTTTATGGATTCTCTACATGTCAACTAGTTAATTAAAGATTTTGCGTATAAAAAGGCAAGACTAAAATGTAACACATATCCAATTTTAAAATTACGAGTATTCGCTTTCATTTTAATTTTTAGTTATAACTTTTAAGAGAAAAAATCAATATATTTTGCACACAGATGGGCGCATTCTTTGGTGGGGCCCAGATTTCAGCTATTCCAGGTTAAAATTATAGGTCTAATACAGTATGAAAACGTTTAGAAGAGACAGGATTATAAATATGAGACGGGCATTAGTTTAGGACAGGGGTTACCAAAGTGCGGCCCGCGAACAATTGCTTGGTCAAATAAACCAAATTAAATTGTTTTATTTAAACATGAGAAAGGTAGTCAGGTCATTAACCACATAATTTTATAATAATTTTGTAGTGCTGTAAAGATTTGATTCAGTGTATTTCCATGAGATATCAGAGCCATGTCATCAGCATATTGGAGGGTGTAATTTACTGCATTGGGATGTAACTGACCTGAGAGAAAATCTTAGATTAAAGAGACCGAAGATGTAACATTGCACACTGCACATGTTGTCTATTTTAACCTCAAGTAACCCACCAATTGAAAATCATTGTTTGCACGACGCCACCCGAATTGCTCCGATTTTTCCATTCAACGCTCACCTCCGCCTGTGTTCAATCACCATTGACAGCTGTTTTTTTGATTTGTTTGTTGGTGTTTTAACAATTTAATACTTATAATACAAGTACCAATGTTATGGAAGATAAAAAAAATATATTCGTTTTCAGCGCTAAATATTTATTAACGTTTTGACATAAAGCGCCATGATCCTTTGGACTGAATACTTCAGATCCGCATTAAGGGGTTTTAATAAATATTAAGCATCAAATACATATTTCAGAAAACAGATTTCATATTACTTACATAAATTTATAAAAGGGTAAAGTTTTGAACATTTAATTTAAATAAAAAGTAAATAGGCATTGTTTCTAACGAAATTTTGTTTTTAAAAAGTAGTTTTATAAGAATATTTACTAAAGGTGGTTTTTAGCCCTTTTGGTAGATAAATAAATAGTAAAGAAGCATAGTTGCTAGCTAAATTTTATTTTTATAAGGTATTTTTATAAGAATATTAGATGAAATACAGGATGACCTACTTCAGATTTCAAGGTTCATCTTATTTGCGCTCAAATCGAAAGTGACAGTTGAATCTTAAGTAAAAATAAAGTAAAACGCACAATATGATCTAGTATATGCAAAAAAAAAAAATACTAAAGTTACGGGAGTTAGTCACATTTTTGATAAAATTTTACATTATAAACCCCTAAACAACTCGAACAAAATTTTCGTTTACTAAAAAAATCAAATATTTATTATTTATTATACAATCGAATGCGTTAAAGATAACGGAATCAAAATATCCGAATCTTTAAATTTTAGAGCTAAATGCTCGGATAAAAGCAAGCGACCGATAGGGGTTACAAAAATAATCGATTTATCGATTATTCTGATATTTTTTTATGAAAATTGATTTATCCGTTATTTTTAATAAATTAGTTTCGTTTTTTTAAGATAATGTAATAATCGATAGGAAATACAAAAAGATTTATTCAAAATAATCGATTGATTGAAAATATAAATCGATTTTTCCTTTAAATCGGTTTTTAAATTAATCGATTATTTTCGATTTGTCAAAAGTATTATATGAAAATAATCGTTTATTTTTTTTTTTTAATCGATTTATCGTTTAATCGTTTTTTTAATTAATCGATTTTTTTCTATTAATCGATAATTTTCGATTTTTCAAAGGTTTTATGTGAAATAATCGATTGATCCGAATATAATCGGTTATTTTATACAGTGAGCATCATAAGTCTTACCCCCCCCCCCTAACTAACTCGTTACTGGAGTCTTGTTAGGAAAATCGCCGAGACACGTCGATTTTTGATTTCTACAATGTATATTTTTGTATGATAAGTTTACCCTTAATTTCATCCCTTACTGGAGGGGAGCAACCCTTTCGAAAAATTTAAATGGCATGGGGTGGTGAGTGATAGCTCATTTGAAAGGGGGTTTTATTCTCTATCCAACCGTGCCAAAAAATTTAAAATTTGCTTCATTACGTGTTGACTTATTAATGTTTAAAAATAACAAAACCTCACAAAATAGGAAACTAAACTAACAGTGACCTTCTAATGGCAAAAAGTCTTACTTCACATCTGAACCAAAACCGAAATCATGCAGGGCCGAATTTTAATTCTAAGGATGAGTGCGCTACGTTAATTTCTGTTATTCTGAAACAACAATTAGTCGAGAATTAATGAAGCAAATTTCAAATTTTTTTACACGGTTGAATAGAGAATAAAACCCTCTTTCAAATGAGCTATCACTCACCACCCCATGCCATTTAAATTTTTCGAAAGGGTTGCTCCCCTCCAGTAAGGGATGAAATTAAGGGTAAACTATTCATACAAAAATGTACATTGTAGAAATCAAAAATCAACGTATCTCGGCGATTTTTCTAATAAGACTCCAGTAACGAGTTAGATAGGGGGGTAAGACTTATGGTGCTCATTGTATAACCAATATTTCGGTTATTTTTTAGAATTATCGGTTAATCAGCTTTTTAATAATCGATTATTTTCGATTTATCAATTATTTTAGATCTTTTAAAGTAAATCGAATAATCAATTTTAAAGGAAATATGAAAAAAGGGATTATTAGAAAATAATCGATAGTTCGGTTATTTTTTTGGAAAATCGATTTATTGTAGAATTGGCTTCTTAATTAATTAAATTAAATTAAATAATTCATTTTTTTTTTTTTTGAAAATCAATTTATCAGTTAATCGACCTTTTAATTAATCACCTATTTTTGATTAATCGATTATTTTCGATTTTTTAAAGATTATCGAACAATGGAATATTTGAAAATAATCGATTATTTAAAATAAACGATAATTCTTTTATTATTTTTTGTAAACACTGATTTATCGATTATTTTTTATTTTTAAAAGATAATGTAGTAGTCGATTTTAAAGGAAATACGACAAAAAAATAGATTGAAAATAATTGATTGATCGAAAATAATTTATTATTTTCAATGATCGATAATTTATTTAGATAATCACCCAACCCTAGCGACCAAATGACTTTTAATAGGTTTAAATTTTAACATGTTATCTGGTTTCAAACATATGCATTTCTAGAGTTTTATGTGACTCATCCTCTATATTAATTAATATTCCCAAAGAAAGCTTTAATATACCTTTTCTGAAGTTACAATACAAAACCGCATTTTCTAATTTTGACTAACTTTTAATATTATGGAATAGCCGTAGAAAAAATATGATGTTCAACTCACAAGGTTTGATTTGCAGTATTCGCTTGCACACATGCTTTTTTATAATACTCGTAGACAATGAGTACCATTTCTTGTTCTATTAACAATATTCTATGTCAACATTTTACTGTAGTCTCTTGCAGAAAAGTCCGTAGTGAATAAACGCTAACGAAATATTCTATAAAAGGTCTTCTCTTTACATAAAATGTCGTGGCATCTGTTTGATATTAAAAATCACGTTAATTTTATTTCATAATACAAAATTCCATTAAACATCTTTTAAATGAATCTAATAGTTCATTATGATGCTAATAAACAAAGTCCGGTCCCTGTCACAGAGTTCGGGTCCCTGCCCAGTTCCCCCACTCCGTTAACTTTTCTTTAGAAATTGGCAACATATGCGCAGGTTAAACAACGGTGTATGTTATATCTCTGGTCTCTTTTATCTAAGGAGAAAATCAAAGAAATATAGGTTGTATAAGAGCAAAGAGACTGGCGACCCTTACGGTACACCTTGATTTGCAATGGAACTTGGAGATGTGTGGTTGACCTATCAAAGGCTTTTTTAATGTCCAAGGAGATTGACAGATATTTTATTGTTCAATTTTGTCGTTTGCATATTAAAGCGGGTAGAGATCTAAGCACATGCTCAGTCTGGATGGGGATTTTATACCCTACAGCACCGAACAGATTATAGCAAGTTTTCAAGATTTATTTTGCATGGAGTGGAGCCAGGAAAACGTTTGGCTTCTCCTGGATTTAAATAATCAGTAAGACACGAGTTCTATTACAATACAATAAAAGAAGAATATCTTTGGCATGAAATTGGCCATCGGTTCCTTTTTCTCCTTTTTTTCTTTAATGTGTCGGATAAAATGATAAAACAAGCACTCAACTCTGCGACGTCATCCTCCTCCTCCTCCATTTTTTAATTTTACGAGTGTTCTTGGTGAACGGTTCCGTGCTCGCGAATTCACTGGATCAGTGACGAACAGCGCCTCCTGCGTCCACTATTTGTGTATACAAAATGCGTCGTCCTCGGCATGCCTCATACGTGTATGTGCGCAGATCTGTACCCGTCTTTAGAAACTGACAGTACAGTTGGTACCAGAGTTGAAATTTGCTCTTTAAACCCAAATTGAAATTCCGGAGTTGTTATTTACCAGTGCGGATAGTTTGTCTTTAATGAGTTTTTCAATTATCTTCTCAATTAGTTTTTCAATTATTTTTTCAATTATTTTTTCAATTTTTCTTTCAATTATTTTTTCAATTATTTTTTCAATTAGTGTTTTAATTATTTGTTCAATTAGTTTTCAATTAATTTTCAATTAATTTTCAATTATTTTTTTTAATGGAATATTATTTTGGATTAGTTTTTACTCTTATAAAAAACAACGGAATATTCTTCATTATCTTTAACTGGTTTTTTTTTGGTAATGTCACTCGTTTCTCTGTTCTTATCAATTAATCTTTTTTTGGGAATTCCTATAATTTCGTCTAGCGATTTTTTATTTGTCGTAAATTCACTAAAAGTTCGTTGACGTGGAAATGGCTTGATCTATCTCCAAAAATCCAGGGAATTCTTCCCCATCACGTGAACTTTGCATGTTCTTAAGCTTTGATGTTAAACAGTAAACTTATCACTGCTATTTGTCGCGAATAAAAATTGATGTTGCTTGTTTGAAGGCAACAAGCGAGCTGGTAAACTAATTAATAAATTAAAAGAAAAAAAAAATTAAACATTTCCTGTTTTGCTGGTCTGAATTTTCTCTTATTTTGGGAGCCATCCATACCGCTTATTTAGCTATTAATACCACCGTATCTATTACTAAACTTTAAGGATTACTTGAGAATTTAAGTAGTTTAGGAATTTTTAGAAGTAAAATAAGATGTATTTTATAAAAAAAAATGTATCTCATAAAACTAAAATAAGCATGTTATCTTAGATTATTGTGTAATTTTATGGATTTTTAAAGTTTATATAATGGTATATAGATACAGGGTTATATTTTACTGACGTAACTAGCATATTTACTCACATTAATAAAAGTCAAACATTTATATGGGAAATTTTATTGACTATTACATTAAAATAATTTAAAAATAAAAAATTCTATTAACTTTTATAAAGGAATGTAAAACTTGGATTTTCATATCTAAATAAATAAAGAAATAAATTAAATTTTATGCAATCATGTAAAATCTACAACTAATAAATATTATCAAAATAAACCAATAAAAACTATTTAACAATGTAGGTTTAACAGTTTCTACATTTGAGAACTCTTTAACCATACATTTTTTGATATAGTTTTTTGACACAAAAATCAAAAGATAAAATTTTATTTAAATCCTAATACATACATTAAAAACTTTCATTTGGCAGTATCTCATGAACAAACGAAAATATCAAATATTTTAAAACTAATTTTATTTTGATAGTGATTTAAGATTGTATAGCTCTTAGTACCTAATCTGTACCTTCTTTGGTACTTATAATTCTTTATTTTGATATCATTATTAATTTTTCTTTTAAACTATGTTTGTTTTATATATGTTCGGCATCATGTTATTCTTAATTTGTACAATTTGGGATGAGCCATTTAGAAAAAAGTGACAATGGTTTATTTTTGTTTGTTTTATAATTTAGCTATTATTTTTAATTTATTATCTATTAATACATTATATCATTAACAGGTTTGTGGCCATAGTTTTATTTTTAGTCTGGATTTTTATAAGGTCCATGCATACTTGTTTTTTTTACGTTTATGGGACCTCATCAGAACGGAGTTTCTTAGTTTTAAACCAAGCTACTGCATACTATCAATAAATTAAACGGAATGGCGTATTTTTATTTTTTACTTTTATTGACAGTTGTATTATTATTTTTAGGTCATGTAGGTATTTTAGAGTGTTTTGAATCTGGGTTTGAATTAGGATTTCGTTTATAAAAGGTTCTTAAATTTGTTTTTTCAAGTTTTGTTGTCTCTAACATTTTTACTTTTTCATAATCACATTCGTGTTCTGTGTGTTTTGTGATTGTCAAGTGCAGTTAAACTATTTTTATTGTCCTGTTTTCTAGGTATTGTTTTATTACAGTTTTCATTTTTACTAAATTGTATTTAACTTATTATGTAGGATTTTATTTTTATCGTCTGATAGTTCATTAATGCATAGTATATAAAGATATTAAATTTTGTTTTTTTTTTTTTTTTTTTTTTTTTCGTTTTTATTAGTAATTTAATGTGTACCATAAATTTTTTGTTATTTAAATTGATTTCGATTAAATATACATTGATTTAGGTTCAAGTTTCATTAAATTGTGTTTTGTTATATTGTTCATTAAATTGATAATAAAATTAGATTTTAAATGAAGTGCCACACTTTACAATACGTAAGTTTTTCCGCTAGAGGGGGCTAATATCAAAAGGAATGCAATGAACAGTCATAACATTACATTTGCAATAATGTGTAATACTTGGTACTTTTTCTATTTAAATTGTATTGGTTAGAGTATCGAAGGGCAGGGAATGACATATGATACAGTGTCGTACCTAAATTTGGGAGGGCTAATTTATGCGCATGTGGTATAAACACTCTATCAAATATAAATACCAAACTTAACACAAACCCATTACTTCCCCCCTTATATACGACACTGGTGTTATAGTTGAGGATTTGCTTGGAATATAAATCGACTTATTTCAAGTAATTTTTGATATTTTCTTTTGTTAAAAAAAAAAAAAAATTATATTATTATCTTATTGTTATATTTGATAGTACAATAATTTTTAGTTACATTACAAAAGCTTGGTATAAAAAGCTACATTTTTGAGGACGCTAGCAGCTCTAGCAGTCATAATATACCCTTAGGATAGACGAGTATGCAAATTATCAATATTTTGATAATTAATGTAAACAAATCAGGATTTTTGAATTTAAATTTATGGTCGAAACTTGGGAAACTCTTTTCTGATGCGGTCTCACCAAAAAAAGGACTATGTCTTCTCCAAAACATTATGGAAACAGGGAGTTTATATTAATCCCATTTTAAAATTATTATAAAATTTCATTTTGTTCAAATTTGCACCATTATCAAAATCAGTTCAACAAAGGCATATTTCAATTTCAGATAAATGGGAAAATATTTATTTTATATTAATTTAAAAACCAAAGTAGTAGCAATGATAATTACAAAATTATTATCTTCTACCTTTGTATTCAATAAGAAATAGAGATATTGTTTAGCCAAATCAAATTACTTACCATTTTTGGAGCAGGTACATCTAAATTAACATTGGAGATATTTAGATCTTTTCCATTCTGCACTAGAGCAACTAGTTTTAAAGCGACGAACATGCCAGTTTTATCCAGACAACCTCTCCCACCGGGATCTGAAAGATCCCAAATTTTGGAGAGGATGACATCACTCAATCCGGACTTTTTGAGAAACCTGGCGGCTTCCATGCCACCAACGGTTCCATATCCTTTTGGATCAACCTTTGGAAAATCATGAGAATTAGCCATAAATATAATACTTTTAAATTGAATAAATGATTATTTAGCTATTACAATAATTAGATTTAAAGATAATTTTATTACTTTTTTGTTCCTTCTTCAGCAGTATAGAATGAAGAATTGATTTAAAATTGGCTAAAGACATTCTAAAAAGAGTTTAAAACAAGTGATATTACCTTGCTGTACTATAACTAAACTTTCTATACCTAATATACCACAGATTACCCACACCTGATTCAAAAATTGACAAAGAATGTCAAAAAAATAGAGGGAATTATCATACCATCTTGTTACAAAAGTTAAATTTGTTTTCAGAATAAAAGAGGAGTTAGATCAAATAATTCTAATGTTTATTTTATTGTGGATACATTTAGTTTGTAATTAAAATAAAAAGTATATGAACATAAGTAAAACCAAACATGTTTTTTATCTATTAAAACAATAATAGTGTTTGTTGTATGTCTACTAGACAAAACATTTTCTAATTGCTAAATTTGACTTATTTTTATTTTCAAGGTCTGCAATTTTCTTAAATAAAAAAATTAAATTTAAACTTACCACACTGTAATAAGCTTCATATATGGCACTATTGTTTCCTGCAACCTATTAACATAAAAATATGGTTAGAAATGATTTATGTATACTCCTAGTAAATGTGAACATTATGTAATGTTAGTAGATACATGAAAATAATTTATATGCTACATACAAAATTTTTATTAATATATTATCTTGTCAATTAGTGTCTACTTTTTAGATTTCGTTATAAAGATGACATTCAAATATTTATTTAAAACGATTTAAATTACTACATATATTTTTACTTTATGAATGCTATTACACTACTTGCTTGAGATGTATTGCTTACTACATTTCCATTCTTAAGTATATTTAAATTTAAACATAAAATAACATCCCTTTTATAGAGAGAGATATAATCTTTAATTCATTGTTTTATTATTTGGTAAACAATACCAAGTCATAATGAAATGTTTTTTATACATGATGTGATTACAAAATTACTGTAATAAATAAATATAATAAAAAAATATTGGAAAATCTAAAACTATGTTGCTTAAACAGTAGATCTAGAAATCAGAATATTTCTGGAGTTAAATAAAATAGATATATACAAGTTGGTGCTAATTTTTTTGCATTATTTTGAGATATTTTGGGCAACCATATTGAATTTTTGTATAATGGCCCCATTTACATGGCTAGGTATTCCTAAAAGTAAGGTATCCTAATTTTTAGATCTAGAAAAACGTAAATTTGAGTTATATGAGGATGATGTAAAATATAAATTTTGAGGGCATGGAAAATGTTTAGATTATTTTTATGTATTTTTTTCCTTGCTCTCAAAATTAAAAGATAAAAACAAAGGCAAAATATAAATAGACATCTGGCAATGAGGCAGGTGTGAAATTCGAATTCTAAATGTCAGTGCAAAGTGGTATAGAAATGAGAATTAATAGCAGCCTAAACTACATGAATACCCTAAACTCTCCACTAAAATAAAAGTACAAATTATTTACATTTTTTATAGGATAACTTGTGTCCCAGTTCTCAACATCAAAGGAGCTTTTTTTAAGCAATTGAATGAATGCATATGTTATGTAGTTAAGAATTTGTAGCCAGATTATAATAAAGTAAGTAAAAATATTGAAACCCTTTTTAAAGAAATAAACAACAAATGACTTCAAAATCAATAAGCTAGTAATTTTTTGTAAAATCATTTACATTCATGACATTTATCACTTTAATCATGCAAAGATTCCAATGGTTGGATTACTTATAAAAACAATCAATAACTGAATCTATTAATGTTCTGTTAACTAGTCATTAAAAAATCAATTCAAAAAGTATGTACACATTTTGAAAGTTATAGAATTGCAATTGAAAATTTACTAAAAACTTAATCATAACATACAAAATTTAAAAGTATGGGGCAATGTTGATATTGATATTTTGAAGTAGTACTCTTCTTGGCAAATGTCAAGGGTGTGACAAAATTATTTCAAAAAGAATTTCACTCAAGTAAAGCTTAATCTCCGAATCAAAATTATTGAATTTTGGACAAAAATACATAACAATAAATGTATTTTATCAAAGTTTACTAATATTTTACACCGCCCACTGGGATGTCGTCGTAAAGAGCACTTCCAGTACACTTTAAAAGATACACCGTATAAATTATAAAATAACACTTTTTGACACACTTAAAACTGCTAATTTGGATAAATAATTTCAAAACACTAGACACTTATTTAAAAAAATTATAGCTACCTGTGTAGGAGACGGCAACGCAGCCATCTTTTCGAATAAAACTAAAAAATTTCCGATTGGTTAAAAACGGAACCAATAGCAAAGATAATCAATAAGTTGTCATATTTGAAAGTACGTTCGACAGTGGGGTTCCACGATTTCCTAATTTTACTCAAAATTAAAAAAAGAAACATGAAGCTGAAGTTTTTAAGGTATACATATATACATTTATTTTTGATGACACAAATAACATTCGTTTTGAAAGAAACTAAATGTTTTTTCATGATTTTTTTAATATGTTTGACGTCATTATCATTTTAGAAGTTTCAGTTGTCAACACAATCGTTAAAAACTTTTATTGTCACAATTCAAATGTCAAATGTCGTTTTTTGAATGGAGAATGAAAAAGTAAACAGAATAAGTGGAAAACAAAATCCCAAAGAATTTTAATCATATTTTATTATTTTACTGTGTGTATTTATTTAGTTTGTAATGGTTGTACTTGACCTATATAATTCAGAAGATGTTGACTGTACCAATAAACTTTGTTCTTTGAATAATGGGTATCATTTTGTTGGTAGAGAAACACCAATCATTGTAAGTATAAAATAATTATTTCAAAATATAGCAAATAAATATAACGGTTCATTTTATACAGTTTAAATATTTTAGAGTAATAATAAAATGATATCAAGAAGGCATGCTAAAATTGTTGTGCATAAAAATGGCGCAATTATTGAGTCGGTAAGTAATAAATAAACATTGTTGATTAACACTAGATTTATTGACATTTTTCATATACAATTTTTAACCCTTATTTTGAACTTTAGTTCCCATTCTCCAAGGTCATTTTATGGCAATATTCTTAAAAGTGCAAATTAAACCAATAATCATTGTCTTAGTTGTTAAGTAGATAGGGGCTGGACCCTTAAAAATATACTTATCTAATTAAAAAAATAATGACACCACCTCATACAATCAAGACATTATAGAAGATATTCTTAAACCGAATCGGTGAAAACCACTTCAAATCTCACTGATTTGCAGTGATTATATTAACTATGTTTCAATACCAAGTTAATAACTGATTTAGCCAGTCAATCATAGAATCAGTGAATATTTTTTCATATTAAATTTTCTATGTACATTATAAGTCTCACCTGCTTTAATAGTCCATCTCATTCATCTTTATATTATTAATAGCTCATAAAGTTCACTACTGTATCTTGTTTGCTTTTCTAGATACATGTTAATCCTACATTTTTCAAATCATCAGTTGGAGGGTCAATTCAGTTACTCAAAGAACATGAATCTCTATCATTAAACAGTGGTGACTGTTTTGCTCTACTAGAGGATGCTATCTGGTTCAGAGTAAAAATAATTCAGGAACATAGTGAAGAACCTCTTACAGATGAACAATCTCACAATCCTCTTGGGAATAAAAGAGGTAATGATGAAGATATTGCAGATACTAATAAACGTATAAAAATGGAAATTGATGATTCATTAGATACCACTACAGATTCTTCCAAAGTTGCTGGTACTGCATTAGAAGAATCAGGTGTTGCAGATGCAAACTTAACAACTAATGGTACAAATGTACCAAATTGCAATAATATTGAAACTGATCTTGATTCAACAATAGAAGAATTAGATGTTGCAGCTGCAAGCTCCACTGTTAATGTTACAAATGTTGAAAATGTACTAAATTGCAATAATATTAAAACTGAACAGCCTGAAACTGATTCGACTTTAGAAGGTGTAGCAGTTGAATATACTGTCAATAACACTCAGAATGTACAAAATCCTGGTAATATTAAAACTGAAAAACCTGATGATGATGATGATGATTCAACTGACTATCTACCTATGCCATTACCATTACCAGAAATTAAACAAGAACCCCTTACTGATGGATTACATAATCCTGCTTCTACAAACAATGAGCCTCCAGATCAGGTTATATCTGATCAGCCAAGCAGTTCCACAAATGACAATATTCCAGCTTGGAGAAGAGATCATCCTGATTGGAGACGAGATAGATGTTGGTATGGTAAAGATTGTTACAGGTAAATAATATTTTAAATCATAATATTAAGACATAGTGTTCACATAATAGCCTCAATAGATTGAGGTTTCATTTAATTGAGTAATATCGGAAGCCACATCAAGGCTCTATTTTGAACTAATACATACCTACATATAACACATACCAAATATCTATATTTATATTTCTGAAGGAGAGTATCCATTTCATAATACAGCACATATAAGTTTCTTTTTTTTTAGAAAAAATCCAATTCACAAAGAAGACTTTAGTCACCCTTCTGATAATGATTATGATAGTGATCCTAAAGACAATAGAATTGTTTGTCCTTTTGGAAGAAGTTGTTATAGGACAAATATTCAGCACAGAAGGCAATTTAAGCACTTTGGCAAACCAGCTCCAAGGCCAAATACTTTATGTGTTAATGGATGTCCATGTTGTAATAATTCTAGAAATAAACCAGGCTATGAAAGTGATTGTGAGCATACCGACCCAGAATAGAAATATAAAAACTTGCAAAGAACTATATAATACATAAATGACTTTATACAATTCAAATTTTAATATCGTTAGCTAAAGATGTTTAGCATTTTTTAAACATTCAAAATATGTACATTTAATAATACTGTTTTAATTAATTAAAATGTATTATTTCATGATACAACTGTTTCCATTAATGAATGATTTAACAAAAAATAAGTGTGGATAACACGAGGGATAATGTTAACCCTTTGAATCACGAATTAATATTTATTCATAAAAGATTTCTCAAATGACAGCAAACAACTAACTTTGGCGCCAACATTTTGTTACTTGTTATAATCTGCCAAATGGCGGCATGTGATAACAATTGAATTCAATAAATGTCACTAAATGCAATAATGAGGATTCCTTTTATTTTTTTACTGTGTATTTTTTTATAATCTACTTTATTCAAATTTAGATATGAATTTTATTTTTAGTTTTGTCATATATTAAATAATATGGCGGCTACTTGATTAGTGAGATTACAGTGGATACTTACCATTGTTAGTCTGGCTCATTGAGATAGAATAAAGAGGAGATGCTATGACGATGCTAAAAGTGTTTGCACCTTTGCATTACACTTTTACGTCATGTCAAACTCGAGCTAGTGGAACTAATCAGTTTTGGTGGGAATAAATGTCATCTTTTAAAAATAGCTTTATTTAAATTAAATAAAAACATTTTCATTTCGTCAATCTTCAAATGTAAAATTATTGACATCAAAGTACAACTCTAAGTCGTCATTATGTCGTCTCTACTTCATTCTAGCTTGATAGTCTGGCTTCACTTTCATTATTTTTATTAGTGTTTTTAGTAAACACCATTGATTATAACTAATTCTTCCTAAAATATGTGGATCACTAAGTGCCATGTGAATGATATTTTTGCAAGAATTAAGGCTAGTCTGTAATTAAGTTGTTTTACCTGGTATGTTTGCCAGTTATTTTTTGATTTGTTTATTTTCTCCAATAAAATATATATTTTTTAATTCGTTCAGTGTTTTCACCTTGGTGGGCTTTAAATGATTCAATTATTAAAAGAATAAATAATTGTAAATAGCTTTCAAAAGCAATATATTTGTTATAGCTTACAATTGCGATTATTTAACCTTGTAACGACCCTATTTCAGTTTTTTCATCTTCTGGGAATTCATTGTCGTGTCAGTAACGATTAAAGACCGTTATTGATACTCTCTTAGAAAATAAAGTCTCCTACAGTAAACGCCAAATCTAAAGAACCAGCGCAAATGCTTAAGTTCGTTTACTTAAAAATCGCCACACAATTTGAATCTTGTCCTTGCTTACAGTCAGTAGCGTAACGACTAGATCATTGTTTGTTTCTCGTTTTTGTGTTTTGGTTAAAGTGACTGGTTTTATTTTTGATAATGTCTTCTATTGTGGGTGAAAAAAAGCGCAGATCTGTTATTAACGGACAAAGTCGTGAGGTAATATACAATGTTTTTAAATATTTTGACGCAACAAAAAAGGAAGGAGTTACTTTAGATGATATCAAACTGCACAAGCAATAGGTAAACATATTCTGTAGTTTATTTGCAATTATTAAACTTGCGTAGTTTTCCATATTTTTTTGTATTTTACACACATATCTAGGCATTTTATTTTTGATTAATATTTTATATTTAATTTTTTTTAATTTATCTAATTTCTAAAGATTTTTGTTTCCTAATAAATGTAAAAAAATACTAAGTTTAACATTGGTGTCTATGTGTCGTACAGAATAG
The DNA here is from genome assembly GCA_927349885.1 of Psylliodes chrysocephalus. Classification (NCBI taxonomy): domain Eukaryota; kingdom Metazoa; phylum Arthropoda; class Insecta; order Coleoptera; family Chrysomelidae; genus Psylliodes; species Psylliodes chrysocephalus. The sequence goes on along the minus strand of OV651825.1, from coordinate 21,656,368 downwards.
CCGTGTTTTGCACTGCTCTGCGTAAATAGTTAATAAATCTTGAACCATTTAGAGCAAAATATTGTAAATTAGTGAGTAACACAAGTCAGTGTCATTGATTTGATTTTTGTGAATTTTTCAAGTTAAGGAATTACGAATAAGCTGTAAGTTACGTTTGTTTTTTCAAAATGCCCAAAACTAGAACTGATAAAGTCGAGGACGAACTGCACTCGTCGATTAAAAATTTAATAAATAAACTTGTAACGTCTGAAGAATTTGTCCTCCAACTTGCCGATGCTATAACTGAAATAATTTCAAAGAAATATGACAAAGAAATATTTTTTCTAAAACAAGAAAATAACGGTCTTAAATCTCAGCTCCATGAACAAATTAATAAAATTAAAGTTTTAGAAGATAAATATAATATTTGTGACCAATTTAGGAGACAAAAGAATGTTTTACTTTATGGAGTACCCGAATCTGAGCATGAAAACTGTGAAGTTACTGTTTTAGAATTAATTAAATCTAAACTGAATATTACTCTCGATGTAGGTAATATTGACAGTTGTTACCGCATAAAAATCAATGATAAAAATAATATTCGCCCAATTTTTGTTCAATTTGGTACGGCTTACTTAAAGAATCTAATATTTAATAACAAGAAGCACTTAAAAGGAATTAATATAGTGATGAGAGAAGATTTGTCAATTGAAACATTAAAGGTACTCAAAGCTGCAATAAGGAAAGTTAGCGAGAATGGTTTAGTATGGACAAATAAAGGAAACATCTTCGTTAAATTTAACGGAAGCAAAGATGTTATCAAAATCAGTGAATTGAAGGATGTTGACAATTTAAAAAAAAAGTGATGTTATTCTCTTAATTATTAAATTCTAAAATTAAATTGTATCTGCCTAATCTCTAAAATTTATCAAATTATATTGTTTAAATTAATGATCAAATATTTGTTTAGTTCCTTCAAATAATAGATTTTAAGTTAGCACAAAAGAGTTCGGTTTAAATAAAACTACATTTGTGCAGTTAGTTGCTCCCATTTCTAACTAGTTTTTGGACTTGCTTATCTTGTATATCAGAAATCGATATTCTCAGCTTAGTATTTATTTTATTATTTAGAAATAGGATTTTATATTATTATTCTGAATCGCTTTAGAGAGGATAGTTGAACTTTTACATTTTTTTTTTTTTTTTTTTTTTGAGTCGAAACATATGGATTATTTTAATATAGCTTGTTTAAATGCTCGGTCTTTATTACCATCGCTACAAAATTTTAAAAATTTATTGGATGAACATTCATTTGAGGTTGTTTTAATATGTGAAACATGGCTGCATAGCTATGTTAGTAATGATGATTTAAATGTTAAGGGTTATACATTATATCGTGGGGATAGAAATGCAAGAGGAAGGGGTTTATGTATCTATGTCAAAAATAAATATGTTTGTGAACTTATAATAAAAAATATGGGCTATTTATGGGAACAAATGTGGATAAGGTTAACTCTAAATAAAAAGAATTTAGCTGTAGGGGTAGTTTATAAGCCTCATGCACAGAATTCATTTGACTTTTTAGAGGAGTTCGAGGATACTTTGGCGTCTATTTTTTTAACAGTTGATGAAGTAGTTTGTTTAGGAGATCTTAATATGAATTTTTTTAATAAAAATGCTTCGTTTCACAAATTTAATGAAATTCTAGAATCTTTCGACCTAGCGCAAGTTATTGATGTTCCAACAAGAGTAACTAAATCTTCTTCGACTTTACTTGACTATGCTATAGCTAGGAGGGAAAACTTGGTGGATAAGGGTATCATTCATCATACAATCTCGGATCACTCCTTAATTTTTTGTAAAATTAATGTTAAAGAACAAAAGGAACCTAAAATGTATACCTACAGATCTTTTAAAAATTTTGATGAAGATAAATTTCAAAATGATTTAACAAGTACATCATTTTTTCGCATTTTTGATCAAGATACTGTCGATGAAAAGGTGTCATATCTTGTAAATTGTCTAGTTTCTATACTTGATAGACATGCTCCCTTAGTTACCTCCAGATTTACAAAAAAGAAAGCTCCATGGCTAACTTTCACTATAAGGCAAATGATGAATGAAAGGGACAAGGCATTAAAAAAATATAAACGTACAAAATGGGAAGGTCACTTACAATTTTATAAAAACCTTAAAAATTACACAAATCAAGCTATAAAAAGAGAAAAAAGAGCTTACTTCTTACATCAATTTAGTAAGTGTACTAATAAAGAAATATGGCACACTTTAAAATCTAATAATTTTGTCAAAAATAAAAATCAAGATATTCCCGAAAATTTAAAAAATCCTAACCACATTAATAATTTTTTAGTGAACTCAATTTCAAATATTATTCCGCCCCAGAAGTTATTAAACTTTTATAATACTAATAATGTTGTACCTTGTACATTTAAATTCAGAGAAGTTGACGAAACATTTATATTTACCAGTATTTGCAAAATGAAATCAAATGCGATAGGCTGTGATCATTTGAACAGTAAGTTTGTTAAATTATGCTGTCCGCATATTGTTCCATACATTACGCATATTATCAATTTTTGCCTTTTAAACAATGTTGTGCCTACTGTCTGGAAAAAAGCAATTGTAAAAGTGATACCCAAAAAACAAAACCCAACTGAGTATAAAGACCTTAGGGGGATCAGCATTTTACCAATACTATCCAAAATTTTAGAAAAAGCAGTGGAAAAGCAAATAACAGAATATTTATCAAATAACTCATTGTTGCCCCCTGTTCAATCAGGTTTTCGCAGAGGGTATAGCTGTACAACAGCACTTCTGGAAATATTAGATGATATCATTACTGCAACTGATAAAGGGCATTGTACTATCTTAACTCTATTAGATTTTAGTAGAGCTTTCGATACGATAAATCATAATTTATTATTAAGCATCTTGCATTATATAGGTTTTGCTGACAACGCTATATTATTTATTAAAAATTTTTTGGAAAATCGCAAACAATGTGTTAAAATCGATGAACATAAATCAGAATCTTTAAATCTTCACTCGGGCGTACCCCAAGGTTCCATTTTAGGCCCTCTGCTTTTTTCAATATACACTTCGAACCTTATTAATTCTTTAGAAAACTGTAAAATTCACCTATATGCCGATGACACTCAGATTTATTACAGTTTCCCTCCAGATCTATCACAAAATGCGTGTGAGATAATTAATCGTGATTTGAATTCTTTTGTTGGATCAGCAACTGAGCACTGTTTACTAATTAATGCTTCAAAATCTAATGTGATGTTGTTTGGATCAAGTCGTAATCGTGACAAAATTATTGAAGAATTAGGTATTGAAATTAATAATGATAGACTAACCATAGTAAATGAAGCTAAAAACTTGGGAGTTTTAATTGATTCTGAATTAAGGTTTGAAAAACACATCACTAAATTGACTCAGAGAGCTTATAGCTCATTAAAATTGATATACGGTAATCGTAAGTTGTTGCCTAAAAGTATTAAAATATCACTATGTGAATCACTTGTACTATCAAATTTTAATTTTGCTGATTCTGTCTATGGTCCAAATTTAACAGAAACCTTCAAAAAAAAAAAAATACAAAACAGTTGCTTAAGACTCATATACGGTATAAGAAAATATCAAAGGATATCACATAAACTCAAAGAAATCGGTTGGCTAAATATGGAAAACCGACGAATTCATCATGCAACTACGCTATACCACAAAATTGTCTTGTATAAAATCCCCATTTATCTTTACAAAAAAATATCCTTTAGGACAGATGTTCACAACTTAAATTTAAGATTCAAAGGTCTACTATCACCACCTCAATTTAGATCCGAACTATTTAGACGTTCGTTTTCATATCAAATTTTTCAATTGTATAATTCTGTTCCTATTATATTTAAAAATCTTAACTCTCTTACTTTCAAATGTAAATACAAAACCTTGTTATTTAGCAAGCAATGCACTTAAATCGTAATTGTTCTACCTGTCCCCTCTAAAATATAAAAATATAAAGATATAGTTTTTTGTTTTTATTTTGATTTTTCAATATGTTTAGATTTAGTTCATATACCTATTCGTATTTACATATGTATATAAACACCATCATTGGGTTAAGTGGAAGAACATTTTCCAAGTGTTTTTTTTTAAACTTTGGAAAGTGAACTTCGCCTTTTGTTTTCTTTAATAAACTATTAGTAATATTAATTTTGTAAAATGCTGTAATGAAAACAATAAAGACCTTTATTATTATTATTATTATTAATATAATATTACATTTTTACAGGTGTTTCTTATACTACCGTTAAAAGAATTTTGAAGGAAAAACTTCGTCAAAAAATCAACCGCTACGAATCTCCCTGAATATCAATTGAGGGACATTTGAAGAATTATTTACGATTTTCATATAACAGAAAAGTCTCTTGTTACTGTTACAAGGTTAAATAATAAAATTAAGGAAGATTTAGATATCCACATATCAGAAACTTCATTAAGAAGAGTCCTTAAAAAATTACTATATAAGTGGAGAAAAATACAAAATAATCGTAAAGTTTTGGTGGAAAAAATGAAAATAAGAACTTCAAGAGTAAAATAGTTTATCGTTTATTTAGATGAAACATATATACACAGTGGACATTCTTCTTCCAAGAATTGGACATACTTCTTCCAAGAATTGGACAAATGGTTAAGAGAGAAGTTAATACCTAATCTTCCACCTAATTCAGTAATTGTTTGTGATAATGCTAGTTATCACAATGTACAGACAAATCGAGCACCTAATTCCAATTTTTTGAAGTTTGAAACCAGAGTTATGTGAACTGATTAAATCTCATAAGGACCGACATGTAACATATGCATTTGATGAGTTGTGTCGAGAATACGGCCACACCGCTTTACGGTTAACCCTATATCACCCCGACTTGAACCCTATCGAATTGATTTGGGCAACTTTTAAGAATAATGTCAGTCAAAGGAATGTTACCTTTAAATTAGAAGACGTAAAACAATTAACAGAAGAAGAATTTAACAAAATCGGTATGGAGGAATGGAAAAAGCGATGTGATAATGTTATAAAGGTAGAAGATAAATATTTTGAAAGAGAAATACAAACTGATTTATGTTCGGAAATTAATCCTATCGTCATGAATCCTAATGAGGATTCCAGTGACAAGTCTTCTTCCAACGAAGAATCTGACGAAGATATATGATCATTATTTGTGATTTACTATTTACGTTGTTTGTATTTACTTATAGGCTATATAATATAAAATTAAACATGTTTTTGTTTTTCTTAAATTTACGTAAAATCAGAAGTTATTTGGACTATCCAATTTTGAAATAAAGACCCGGTATAAAAAATCGGAAGGATATATTACTTCATACACATATTATTTCATATTTTATTTATAGAAAAATTAATGTCAGTTAAAATACAAAATACTAGACCACCAGAGCTCTCCTTAACCTAAAGTCGGCTTACCTAAAAATAATGATTTTTTAATTTACTATAGAATTATGTACTAATAATAACACTAAGCAATATGTATGAACAAGCATCATTCACTATTTTCCATTTATTTTGTCTTAAAATATACGCGCCCCTGGTTTACAACTTTCTAGGTAAGCTACCAATTCTATTCATCGGTAGGCGTGTTCATAGCATTATAAATGCGCGCCCTTGGTTCTTTAGATTTGGCGTTTACGGTAACAATGTGAAGAATTTTCCGTATCTCCATCTGAAGCTGCCAAAGTCCTTTCGGAAATTACATCGAAGGGTTAACAAAACTGGCGCCCGAGTGTTTTTCGAGTCAAAGGAGCCACAAGTAACGTTTACCTGAAATAAATATTTATAATCTTTTTTTTGTTACAACGGATTGGTTGGTACTTAAACAAATGAAAACGGTATTTGTAATTTTTATTTTATATATAAATAAAGATTCAAACGAACTCAGGTGACTCTAATAAGTTTAAATTCAATTATCACTTAATATAAGAAGTTCTGTCTTAAACATTCTAAAATTACAATTATTAATATTTAAACAGATTTGCAACCAGACTATGGACTACATTGAATTTTTCCATCACATATTTTTAACTCATGGAGCACAGGTGGGCATAACGCCAATGAAGAGGCTGATGTGATAGTTCCAAGAAAGAGTACTGGCTCTGAATGGCCCAGTATCTATCCTTGTAATATCAAAAAATAGTTGTCAAAACTTGCAAGAAAGTACTGGAAGATTAATAAATATTATAAATGAAGGAATTACCAGGATCGAGACGGGTCTGAGAGATCATAAAATGACTTCACAAAAATTCATCAAGCATTTATAATGTTAGAAATACTAGGCACTAGTAAGCTTATTGTGAAAAGAAAAACTAAACTAGACAAAGTGTTGTAACCAATAATTTTGAAAATATACACAATAGTACTAAATACTAATCAAAATAAAATCCAGGAAAAATAAAATTAGCAGTATCCAAGTAAGAAAGTGAAAACAAAAGTCATCTAGATCTATTTAATTCTATAAATCTAAACAACGTCAACAACGGTGTTGCTACTGTAGTAACTGTAATAAGTATCTAATATATGTATGTAGTTTTACATATTTCTATGTCTCTGGTATTTTGTCCATTTTCTAAAAACTAACATTATTAGTTAATTAGCTGATATTTGATTATTAACTAAATTAATTTACTAGTTTATCTTCTTATAAATATGCCTCTTTTGTTACTTATTTACTTTATTTTACTTTATTATTGAAAAAATTCAATATTCAGGAATTTCTTGTATTTAGTACATATTTGTACTTTGGGAAGAGTATTTATTGAAAAACTCTGTGGTACAAATATGTATTTTCAGTTTAATTCTCAATTATGGCATATAATAATAAACTATTTATTATATAGAAATTGTGTTAAATAAAATACCATCAGAATCTTATGCGTTGAAAGGTTAAGACAGAACTTTTCAAAGAATCACAGTATTTTACAGTATCTACAACCCAAATCTTGAAGGAGTCCTTCTTGGAGTTGTTCCAGCACTAACGATCTCTTGTCCTTTATTCATAGCTGCAACTTTCTTCTCAGCAGCCTCTTTTCTTGCTTTCATTTCTTCTTGAGCCATTTGCATTTGGTTTTCCATTTCGAGAAGATGTTCTGCAGCTTGTTTCTTTTTGGCTCGACCCGATTTTCCCGTTTCTTTAAGAGAAAAGAACATCGGTCCCAATTCGGCTAACCAGTGTCCATCTACAGCAGTCACACATTGCATGTACTCTCTGGCTGTCATTACAAGTTCGTGGTACACGACGTAATCGGGGGTATTTCCGAGGCCAAACAGAGCAGATGTAGGATGTAAGTGGCAAGGCATACCAGTTCGACAGTTAACATATTCGCCAATACCTGGAATAAAATTAATATTATAAGTTAACAAAAAATCGCCAAGTGCAAGTCGTACTTGTGCAATAGTGTACCATACTGTAGTTATTTTAAAATAAGTAGAGTAAATAATAATTATGTTGATAGATATAGGCTATGCACTGATACATAATATTATTATTAGATGACATAAATATCCTAATAAAAAAACAATAAAATATTAAAAAAATTAAATGTTTACAATTTAAAAATTTCTGTTATAGTGAAATATAAATATAAAATATACATTATGTTAACCCATGGATCCTTTGAAATAAAGATGAGAAGCTTAATTATATTTGCACATGAGAAAAACAGAGAGAGACTAGTGAATTGGCTGGCTGCCTGCCTGCCCTGATTAGACAGATGGATACACCTCTACCACTACTGGGCTGGGGCCCACTGTTCTATCTCTATCAAATCAATAGTATCGCTTATTCTATACCTTTCTTTTGGCGTCATTGTAGTTTTATATAAAAATTATATAATTATAATTTTTAATATATTTATTTTTTAAATTGGTACAAATTCTCACTATTTTTAATATTTGTTGGTAATTTATTATATTCGTAGAGTCCTTTGTACAGCACTATTTTCATCGACCTGGATAAATTATATCTTGGTAAATGAAAATTGTCAGACTGTTGAAGTTTTAAAAACGTATCATTGCTGCCTTATACAACATATCACCTATGGAAAACCACTTTAATGCATTAAGTATAAATGATATACTTGTATATTTATTTATTCACGGGCCTTGCCCACTTTCAGTACAAAGTTACAAATAAAAACAAAAAAAACCTCAAATAGAGTCAATGTAAATAATATGTCGTAATAATAAACTAATAAACTAACAACAAAAATCACAAATATATTAACATGTACAAAATTGAAACAACTAATGTTAAGACTAGGGAATTTAAGTCACAGTAAGTTTTAACACCCTAACAAAATTAGAAAAGCTTGAATTAAAAAATTCTAGACTATCAAACTCTAGGCATGAATGAATTGAGGCCAGTATTAGTTCTCATATAGGGCTGATGAAAACTGTTTATTGATCTTGTGCTTCTAGTTGGGGCTGCCAACAACATGCTTGAAATCAATGTAGGGCAGTCAGCCATATAATTAATGGGCTTAAAAAATAATTTCAGATCTGCCTGATCTCTTATTCCCAAAGTTGGTAAGGAGAATGTCTCTTGCAGAGCCCCAATATCATAGGAATAGTCATCTATCTGTGGAATATTTGATTTAAATGCTAAGTAGGAAGACATCTATCTATGAATGTGACAAGTATACTGGGGTTCCAGACTGAAGAGCAATATTCTAGCAGAGGCGTAACAATACTACAGTACAATAACCTGATAGCATTAATACTTGTAAAGTCTGATGTGTTTCTCTTTATAAACCCAAGCATACCAAGTGCTCTGGATACTATTGTGTCAATGTGATTGACAAATGAGAGCGCGGAGCCCATAATAATACCCAGATCTCGAATGGATGCAATTTGGGACACTGTACCATTGATATTATATTGAAAATCAATCCTGTTGATCTTCCTAGTAAAGGATATCGAGTGACACTCGCTGATGTTGGGGGACTCCAGATAGATTGGGAATGTCTTTAGATCTGTAATTATTCAATTTAACAGTTTGGAATCTTTCAGATAAATAAATCGCCAGCCATTGCAGTCTCCAGTTTATTTAACAAAAGTTTGTGATTGATCCTGTCGAACGCCTTGGAAGTCTGTGTATATGGCATGCACCTCACCACCTCCATCCAAGACGTCCGACAGATAATCAACAAAAGCAAGTAAATTCAGTTCCGTAGATTTTTTGTTAAGAAACCCAAATTGTTCATCTATTATTGAAAAACTTAATTTAGATCTTAAGTAATCAGCTGCTATCTTTTCAAACAACTTTGGAATGGAACTAAGATTACAGATGAGTCTATAGTTGTCTGTTACCAGACTTGAAAATAGGTGTAAGAAATCTGGGAATATGCCTGAGGCAAGAGTCTTATTAAATATAATGTGAAGTGGCCGTGAGAGAACAAAACTACAAAATCTGAGAACAGAAGGGGGATACCATCAGGTCCTGGTCCCTTTGTAATGTCAATACTAGCCATCTCTTCATAAATGGTTGACATAGGAATAACATACTCAGATATAGAAATGTGATTAATTGATGGTTTACTTTGAGGAGCAATATTCATATTATATACTGACAGGAAGTATTCTGCAAAAGATCAGATAAATCTGGTCCCAAATGACATTGACTATCAATAAAGAATATCAATGGTGGTAAATCATTCCCATTTCAATTAATCTTAACAAAATTCCAAAACTGTTTTATGTTTCTATGGTCTGTTAAAGAAGACTCAGAATTTACAATAAACTGTTGATAGCACCTTTTTGATAAAGTTTTATAATCAGAACGTAATTTACTATCAGCTGGAACCAATGCTTCATCGCTCAAGGTCACTATATTGTTTCCATCTGTAGATAATATAAGATCTAGTATTCTGCCAGTGTTATTAGACACTTTATTCACCTGATATAAATTGTGAAATGCGCAGGTATCGCCCATTAAGGTGACCATATCTCCCATATGATTTTGATCTTCCACTGTCACTGTAGGTACCGAGCAGTATTCCTCTGGTGACCAGGAGCAATATGGCATATTGAGGTCTCCACAAAGCCAAACAGATCCTCTATGATTTTCAATAATGTTGAACTGAAACACTGGCACTTCTTTATTGGAGAGCGAAGTGGTATATAGACTGCAGCAATGATGATTATTGCATTAGAACCTGATCCAATCTTAACAAAAAGTTGTTCAATATCACTAGGGGTGTCTAGCATGGAGCTAGCGAGTCTTCAATCCAGCGATGAGCACACCACCACCTCTTAAAGCATTACTTGTATTTTGGCTTCTATAGCATCGGTAAATATTATAATCGAACAATCCTAATTCGCCATCGCTGATATCACTGGTCAGTCATGTTTCAGTCAATATGATGATGGAATAACAATTTGCAGATATATTTGATTGAAAAACATTTAATTTAGTTCTTAGTCCGTGTACATTAAGATTATGTTTTGAGTGAAACTTGGGTTTATTTGCACCAGGTGAAGGCCATACTTTGAGTTTTTTCCTTGCATTATACGTGGAATTCGATTATGATATCTAATGACTACATTCTCTTCATTATCTTTGCGGGTTTTTAGCTCAGCCTCTACAAACTTATACCTTTCTCTTTCTTTGGAGGTTAGATCAAAATTATCAAAAATCCTGGTTTTCTTTGAGTTTGTAGCGATTTTTTATCAGATTCTTAACCCCAGCTGCGGAATTAAGAATCACTCTTAAAACTCGATTATTATTTTTGTTCGGTTTACCCATTCTCAAAACCTCTATGATTTCAGGTGGATTCTCAGATAACTCTCATACCACATTTTGTAACCAATTTTACTGCAGATACATACAGATACATGTAAAATATGTATATATTTTAATTTGTAAAAACTAATCGCCTTCCAAGTAAAAAAATAATTGGAATTTTTGTTAAAGATCGCTTATTATTTATTTAAAATACACATCGACAACTACAAAATATTTAAAATATATTATCAGTGAATTTTAATTGACGCTACCTTTTTAATTTGTTGCAATACCACTTCATGAAAGAATCGTTAAAATAAAGAACAGACTCTTAATGATTTTTCTATTTCACTCTTTCTACAATACACTCAGATCTGGGATTAATAGGAACATAAAAGTAGACATTTGGCAACAACATTTAAATTCTCTGGATGGGACATACAATTTACAACTTTAGCAATTATTTCTCAGGCCTACAGTGATATCTGAACATGGCAAGATGTTGCTTAAGTACTTTTTAAATGTTAAAAATTTGAAATGGACTAAAAGATTTGACTGTTATAGACACCATTACTGTTATTTATTATTTATATATTAATAGTCTGTATTTCTTATAAATTACCTTTTAATCTGGCAGCTTGATGGAAATATGCAGAACATATACACTTCCTGACAACGTCCCAATCAGTTCCACACGATTTAATTTCCAATTTTTGTTGAATAACTATATCCTTCAACTGCTGTCTAACTTCTCTTACTTTTCTCATAGCTTTCACATGAATGAAATGTTCGTTGCACCAGTGCGACGAATAATTATTTTGTTTCCATTGATTATATACATTCAAAAATGTTAAATGATCGCTTTCTGGTACTTGAAACTTTTCTCTAACGCTATCTGCCTCTTCTTCTCTGCCCTTTGGTCGGTAAAAAATTGACGGGACCGATAACATGGAAACAACGATGAGTATTTCGGCGGTACAGCCCATTTGTGACGAGACTATCAGCATTTGACATTGTGGAGGATCTAAAGGAAATTCCGCCATCTGACGACCTAAAAAATGTGTTTAGTAGAGTGTGGAAAAAAATTATGTTTCTTTAATAATTATAACACAAAAACTTCATTATCAAGTTTAATTAAAAGTGGGACCATCATAAAAAAATCAAGCTGGAAATTCATTTGATGCTCTACGCTATACAAATAGATACAATTATTTTTTAAAACCTTAATTTTTAGTTTTATTAGTTAATATATACAGGGTGTCACTATATTCGACAGATAACGCTCTACTCCAGGCAGCTCTCGGTAACTGATGAATTTTGATATAGGAACATGAACCATAAAGGTAGTAACATAGAGATATATAAGGCGTTGAAAGTTTGAAATCAAAATTCAAAATTTGCCATAAATCAAAAATGCCATTAAATTTTTTTTCTTCAAATTTGTTGACCAATTTGCTATTTAGTTGTGCCAAGGTTACTGAAAAATCTTTGCAGACTTCTTTCTTTGTATTGTATTATATTATAAGAAAACGTTTTTACTCTCGAGCTTACCAGTTTTAATCAAATTTCTAAAAAAAAAAAAAAATCAAATCTACTTACCCAGTTTTGTTAAAACTCCTGTATGATCTAGTGCGCCCAAGATCCACAACTGATATAAAGAATTCAAAATATTATCTTGAGGTGGTGGATCCATAAAATGAAACTGTAACAAATCTTGTACTCCTAATGATTTTAACAAAAGAACCGTGTTCGCCAAGTTAGTTCGTTGAATTTCTGGAACTGTTGTTATTAACAATTCGTCTTTGTATTGCCTTTCAGTGTACAATCTGAAAGCTTGACCAGGACCGGTACGTCCTGCTCTGCCAGAGCGTTGATTGGCGTTTGCTTGACTTATGGGATAAATCTAAAACACAAGCATTTTATAATAAATTTAGTAGGAATATATAAATATTTATCTTTTTTTATATTCGGCTTGTTTTACGATTAACGAAGTTGTTTCTTAAGGCATAAGCGCTTTTTAAATAGGACTTGGCCATAGAAGTAATTAATATTTTTTATGTTTATATGCATCTGACATTTAATTTTTATAATTTAATTTATAATATGTCTATATAAACATACAAGTCATTAGATTGGCAGCAAAAATCATCTTAATGATAATTTAAATATATTGCCGTGATGTTTACCCCTTTTAAACGATTAATTTTTGCGAGACGAATATGTTAATAAACACCGAAGTGGCATTTACTTTAAATGATGATGATCCAGTTCTTGCACCAAATTAAAATTTTTGCAAATATTTTTTTTATAAAAAATTAGCTTAGGTCTAGTTCGCGATGCCGGGCAGTCAGAATACAGAGCCTCCTGACAAAAAGTGTCGTTTCTGTGCTAAATTTACCGCTTTAAGTGATATAAAATGTTCAAGCCCAACATGTGAAGTTGTAATTCATGTAAAATGTTTAGATGCTATCAACAGAGTAGTAAATATCGACAAAAAGAATTTCAAGTGCCGTGTATATCATGGAAAATCAAATTTTAATGCAACTCAGACAATAACATCATCTTCTAGCAAATCGAATTTAAATGAACAACTGCTAAGTAAAGAAATAGATTGTTTAAACAGGGAAAAAAGCATTTTAGAAAAATATGTATTTGGAATTCACAAATAATATCCTAAAATCGAAAACGAGTTTATCAATTCATGTTTTGCCAACTACAAACACTTTTTTGTCCGCCACTAATGAGCTAGAAAAAACATACGCAAAGGCAGATAACTAAACAAAATAAGCAATCCCATGTTTTGCTCCTCAGTTCAACGAACCAACAGATAGCAAATGAGGATATTGAAAATGAAGTTAAATCAAAAGTAAATCCTTGTGCTGCAAATGCATTTGTTCTTGGAACTAAACGAGTTAAAAATGGATTAATTATAAATTATTGTAATGTTCAGTGGCGGCTCGTGGCAATTTATCGCTGTGTGCTGCGGAATTTTGAATTAATTTGATAATTTTCCAATTCAGGTACCTAAAAGTAGAAAAAAAAAAACAAAACTGACTCTACTGAGAACTTATTTTATTGTAATTTTTTATTCATAACAAGAAAACTCTTAAAATTCTAAACCAAACACATAAAAGAACAGAAGAAGCATTTTGAAGTGCCTAAACTTATTGAAATTTATTTTTTGTATACAAACTCCATACGCCTATTTTTTTATTCACAAATTTTTGTATGACTTTCGTGTTAAAATTTTCAATAGAATGAATTAGCTCTTTTTCTACTGATAACATTGTCAAAGCATTAAGCCTGTCCTGTGACATAGTGTTTCGCAAAAAACTTTTAATTCGTTTTAATTTCGAAAAACAACGCTCTGCTTCTGCCGTGGATATGGGTGTTATAACCAAAATTAAAATTAATGTTATTACCTCATCACCTCGGATTTTAGAGTCTTCGTTTCTTCTCCGCGCTGTGGAGCACACACTCGAGTCTTCTGACACTTCTTTTAAAATATCCTCTGCTTCTCCTCGCACTTTTTCGATGATACTCAAAAATGTATCTACATTTTTTTTATTGTAGACCAACATGAATCCCGCGACTGAAATTGATTGAATAAAATATCGATGTGTGGCATTAGACGATGGAAAAAGTTTAACCAAAAATTAAAATCAAAGTCTTCCAAGAGTCGTAGACAGCCACTCGCTTTTCTTACAGTTTCAACGGAATAAGAATTCTGGAGTTCTTCAAAACATTCGATCAGTTTTTGACGATTTTGAAAAACAACATCTACATCCCTTGATTGGTAATTCCATCGAGTTGTACAAACAGATGGTATTCTACGAGCAACTGATTCATCTAATGCTGATAGACGTGCGGGGGAATTTGAAAAAAATGTTGGAATAGCAGACACATTTTCAAAAAATACTTTGGCTGATTTATTGCTTGATGAACTCTGAGACATAATTAAGTTTAGTTGATGTGCGTAACAATGAGTATAGTATGCATTGACAAACTTGCTTCTGACTTTTGCTTGTACCCCATTGATTTTTCCAGAGATTACAGCTGCTCCGTCGTAACTTTGGGAAATAACTTTTTGTACGTTGGTTTTAACCATGACATTTAAAGCGTCTATAACTACCCGAGATATGGCCTCTGCGTCCTGTCCACACGGATTGACAAATGACCAGAATCTCTCATAGATTTTTCCTTTGTAAAAATACCTCACGACAATGCAAGTCTGTGTTTTGCCGGAAATGTCGGTGGTGTCGTCTGCTATAATAGAAATGAACTTGGAGACATGAATTTGTTGTGGTATCTCATCTTGACAGACCTCTAACATACAGTCTAAAAGTTCATTCTGTATTGATTTCGAATGTCCTTTGAACGCACTTCCACTGCTAAAATGATCTTTTATCGCCGAATCGACACTGCCCATAAGATCCAAAAGACCTCTGAAAACGCCTGGATTTAAAGAGTCTTCTTTTTCGTCGTGCCCACGTAGAGCTAATTCGAATGCACCACAAAACTTAATGCAATCGATTATTTTGCTTAATATATACCTATTTTTCTCATTATGCTTTTGAATTGACATTCGGTAAGTACTGTCAAGTTGAGTAGCAATATTCACTTTACCTATATTCGCTAAATTTAAAATTTTAATTAGGTGTGTTTTATTTTGAGAATGTCTTTTAATTAAATTGCTTAAATGTCCCAAATCCGTTACACCTAATTTGCTCCAGGAATTTTCACCGCCAAACAACAAGCATGGAAAGCAAAACAGTGCATTTGTTATCTCACATCCACAAATCCACTTATTTTCTTCTTATGTTTTTACGTGAAATTGGCGCTTGTAAGTAGAACTTTTTTTTTATCCTCCAAAGAAAAACGCACAAATGGATTCGCCAATAAATATGAAACCTGATTCATTTTACACGAAATATTATCAGAAAAACTACTTGCGACAACTAAGTAAATCAAGCTAAACTAGCGCAAACGGTCTCGCCACTAAATTCAACGTAAAACCGCAACAACAACAAACGGAAATCTCCAGCCGTGTGCTTGACTTTGGGCAGCACCACCGTCCATTTAAATCAACGGTTAAAAACAAGCGAGCGGGCGGAGCGGAATCCGCAGAGATGCGGCGAGTGTTGAGCTGAAATTCAAATAGCACACGTAGCCGAACTTGGCCGAATCTGCCTCGTGATATACAATGCCTACCTATGCGTCCGGTATTTAAGATTGGGTACGTTTATCGCGGAGACTTAAGCGCGCGTCAAACTAATTTTTATTCAGATAGGTACCTAAATGAATAATTTTAAAAAAGAAAATTGTAAATATTCTTTTACTTAAATCTATTTTATTTTCCTGTGATTTTACTGTGTGCTGCAGCTCCTCAGCACATATACACCAGCCGCCACTGATGTTGATCCTGCAACTGCCGAAGACTCGGATTTTCTAACAAATCTAATCACGGCAAATAACCTGGATAGTTCTGACGTCGCTATCAAATTCATCACAAAAATGAAGTTCAAAAACAATTTCAATGTAGTACTTGAAACAGTTGCAAACACTTTTAATGACATTCTAAATAAAGGATTTTTTTACGTTGGATGGTCCAAATGTTATGTAAAAGAACACTTTAGTGTAATTAAATGTTACAAGTGCTGGAAATTTGGTCACCAGACAAGACTGTCGTTGTGCATCAGTGGTTTGTCTAAATTGCTCAGGTTCCCATCAAAAGAAAAATTGCGACGCCCAAGAATTGATATGTATGAACTGCCAAACCAATAATCTAAAATTCAAAACAAATTTTGACACTGGTCATACTGCAAATAGCCCTAAATGTAGTTTCTATTTAAGCCATATAGACAATTTAAGATCTAGAATTCAATACGCAAAATAATTTAAGTAAATATCTGAAACTAGCTCATTTTAATACATGTTTTCTTTTTCCTAAATTTGGCCAGTTGTTAGATTTAAGTTTTAATAGGCAATTAGATATTGTTTGCCTATCTGAAACATGGTTAAATGATAATATAACGGACAACTCTATATTCCTGGTTTTCAAATTATTAGAGAAGACCGTATTGGTCATGTTGGTGGCGGAGTTGGGTTATACATAAAAGATGTTGAACACTATTTCTTTACATAATTTACGAGGTAACGCTGGAGAGTTTTTTCAAATTTGTTAATATTTTTTTATTTTATAATTAGCCTATTTTTTTCGCAAGTAGTTATGAAATATTTTTAAGGGGGAGTAAAGTTTCTAAACTTTTTTTTGCATTTTTTATATTTGATTTTGTAAATGGGAACCTTTCAAAAATATTGTGTAAAAATTTGAGATGAATCGGAGCAAAACTAACGAAATACTGCGGTTTGATAACCGCGCCTCACACATGACTCAGCGCATCAGAAAATCCCTGCCCGGCCCGAGCGCGCTATTGTTACCTGGCAGCAAGGGCGACTCCAGGGAAGGGGGCCTATGATGGCCCCCTCGAGATGAAAATTCTTACGATTTATCAGCCATTTATTAAAAAAAATATGCTAAAAAGAGAATGGCAATGGCCCCCACCGAAAATTCGTCTCGGAGCCGCCCTTGCCTGGCAGCTGTTTCGCTCTCTATATAATCCCCAACCTTACCTCCTACCTTTCTTTATAGAAATTTTAACACAAGTACAAACGTGTGTATACCTGTACTGTATATAATTTAGTGTAGCATTGGCCTGGCAGGTTCTTTTGCTTTACTAACCTCTATGCAAGATAAGGGAATCAGTAGTGAAATAAGCGTTCATGAATGAGATTCGTGATACAACATCCTTTATGTACCTGGCATCGATGATTCAGTGTGAGATAAGCCGATAAAACTCGCTTATAAACGTTTCATTCCAAATTTTTTAGTGTTCAAAATTTTGAAGCGTTTTTCCCACAACTAACGTTTCCAAAGTTGGTGCCCCTCATAACTTCAAAACTACTGCACCTATCCTCTTGAAATTTTGAACACTATTTCTTTACATAATTTACGAGGTAACGCTGGAGTTTTTTCAAATTTGTTAATATTTGTTCATTTTATAATAACAAATTAGCCTATTTTTTTCGCAAGAATCGCGTTTTTTACTTCGTTCCCAAAAAGTGAAAAATTGAAATTTCAAAAAACCCTCCCCAGCATTGCCTGGGGAAAACGATTATCTAACGAGAGAACTTTGATTTTTTTATTTCTGATGATCCAGCACCGAGTTAGGAGGGGCACCGCAATTCTACTTTTTTCTAAGACTCTTCCGAATAATTGCTGCCATTTCCGTATTTTTTAATATTTCTACATGAAAATTTGACAAAATATTCTTTGAATGTTATAATTTAATGTACCATTAGTTTAAATAAACATATTTTAACTGTCTCGTCAAAAAAAATTCACAAAAATGTGCCTTTTTTGCACGAATTAACCTTACCACCCCCCCCCCCCCCTTAAACGGATTCATGTCTGTTTAAGAAATTGAAGATCTCTGGGTCTGTCTAAAAATTGATAAGCATACTATTTTATTAGGCGTAATTTATCGCACAACTGCATGTAACTTAAACAACTTTGTAGATTATTTGGACAATGTTATTTCTTTCATAACGCCTCAATATAACCACATACTTATAATGGGAGACATAAACGAAGAACAACTGTATGAGAATATAATTGCAGATTGTTTAGAATCATATACCTTAACCCAATTTATCAAAGAACCTACACGCATAACTCGAACATCCCAAAGCTTGCTAGATATAATTATTACAAACACAGCTGACCTTATTAGATGTTCTAAAAACTATAAAAAAAATCGCCACACACATAAATTTCAAAAATTTTCCTTCGAACATTTGGAAAAGACCTTACAAATATACCGTTTGTTAACATCATATGTGAAAACAATATTGAAACAAAAATTTTGTTATTTAATAAATATATTCTTGAATTATTTGATAAGCATGCACCCTTTATCAACTCTAATATAACTAACCATTCGCCCCGTGACACCAACAATAAGAGAAGTGATGAAATTAAGAGACAGGGCATTAACGAAATATAAAAGCACAAAAAATATTGTTGATTATATTTCTTATAAAGATATCAGGAACACCGTTACCAGTGCTGTCAGAAAAGAAAAAATCCGCTTATCTAGTACATTAATTAAATCATAGAGACTCTAAAAAGCTTTGGAAAACAATGAATTCATTTAATATGAAAAATAGTGAGAACATTATAATTCCCGAGCATTTTAAAGATCCAGTGCAACTCAATAACTACTTTTTATCTGTATATAGTCCTAGAAATATGTGTCCCATAACAACTGACCATTATGACTGTAAATTTAAGCCCAATATACAATTTTCTTTAAAATTATCGACTATGAAAGAGGTTAAACAAAATATTTTAAATCTAAAGTCAAATGCAACGGGTAGCGACAACATCTCCGCTAAAATGCTCCAGATCTCACTAAACTCAATACTGCCCTTTTTAACACATATAATAAATTGTGGTCTTGAATGTGGATATTTTCCTGATGTTTGGAAATATTCATTAGTAAAGCCGTGGCCTAAAATAAGCAATCCTACAAATATTAGTGAATTTCGCCCTATCAGCATAATTCCTTGTATATCTAAAATTTTAGAACGCATTATAGGTAAACAAATATACGACTATATAGATTTTTCAAATTTTATCTTAGTAATAGGTTCCAAAAAGTAGTTATAGATAACGAATCCTCTAACTTTACATGTGTTACATCTGGAGTTCCACAAGGGTCAGTCCTTGGTCCGTTGCTCTTTGTCATTTACACCTCTGATCTCTATAAAGTTGTAAAATATGTAAACATTCACTTATTCGCAGATGACACTCAGGTATACTATTCATTTCCTCCTTCCTATTTAACAAATGCCATCGACTCATAAACTCCGATTTAAATCGAATAGTTGATTATTCCAATCTTAACTTGAACAGCAATAAATGTATATGTATGCTTTTTCATCCTAGTCGACAAGAAATAAATTTAGATATTATAAAAATTAAAAATGAACCTATACCAGTTGTAAAAAAATCTAAAAATTTTGGAATTATATTCGACTGTGAACTGAGATTCAAAGAACATGTCACATTACTAATTAAAAAATCTTACTTAGTTCTTAGATTGTTCTATAGAAACCGTCAACTCCTTAATTTTTTGTTGCACAATCTGTTATGTGAATCGATTTTAATGTGTGGCATAACTCTTTATCATCCTTGCTTGGATGAAATGACTAAATATAGATTACAAAAGATTCAAAATGCATGTTGTAGATTTATATTTGACCTAAGAAAATATGACCATGTTTCAAACAAAATTTAAGAACTTAGATGGCTTAAACTTGATAATTTATTCCAATACCATATGTCAGCGTTAGTTTACAAAATTTTATTAACTGGTATGCCTCAATATTTAAAAGAAAAGCTTGTTTATCGTGGAAATGTACACAATGTGGATATAAGAAATCCATTTACTCTTATGCTACCTAGATATCATTTAACCATGTTTCATCAGTCATTCACTTACCGTGCAGTTTCGGTATACAATGACATTATCACTGCAATTTCAATCGCAGTCACTAAAAAATTTTAAATACCGTATCAAATCACTTTTACTAATAAAACAGATACGTTACAAATAATCTCTTAATATTCATAATATGTATAAAAATTGTCACTAAATTAAACTTTTAGTTTACTAATATGTACCTATTATCATTTCTTTTTTAAGTTTTTCATTATTGTGTTTTTAATGTTTTTTAATGTTATTTTAAAGTTTTTAATGTTTTTTCTTATATATTTATATTGTAAAAAGGGGTTAAGGGGAGTAGCTAAGTTAGACTTCGCCTCTTTAAATTATTTACTGTATTGTATATCACAATGTAAATAAAGGCATTTTATTATTATTATTTTAATGCAAAAACAAGATGCATTCTATAAACTTTTTGTTTTGCCGCTTTTGAACATTTTTAAAAAGTGATTTTTCTCTTCTTGCACGATTGTCTTCAATTGTTATTTAAATGTTTCTAGTATTTTATTTCTCTTTTTTAAGCAATGTAGTTACGATTAGTGTTAACAAAAGTACTAACTTAAATTTTATATATGAATTATATTGCACACACCCGCACGCGGATTATCCCTTATATGTAATTTATTTTTGTATTTAAATATTAAATAATTATGATCTATTTAAATATGATAAAATGAAGATAAAATTAAACATTATATGCGGTATCATTAATAGATAAATAATACATTATACAGGGTATTTAAAAGTAGAGTTGCATTCCCATTTCCATTTTTTTAATACCAAACAAGCATTCTGTGGAATAAATTATGAAATATCAGCTGCGGTGTATGATTTAATACTTTGGGAGTCCACTTGCAATTTGGGAGCGCAGGAGCGCACATGTGTACTACTGAAGAAGCACCACTGTGAAATATATGATTCAGCTGAAAATAGTACAACAGAGGATGATTGGTAAGAAAAATGCAACTTTGAAGTACCACACCTTTTTGAAAGTAGCCTATATAATAAAAAATATTTTAGTAGGTATGTTGGATCTACAAAATCTTGCTGAAAACACCGTTAGTCGTGAAACACCCTATATTGTATTAATTTCGAAATAATTTTACCTGAAGGGCGTCCATACCAATTCTCGGATTGTAAACTTTCAATTTGCAATAACCTGAGTCGATAACAAAAATAATACCATCAACTGTTAGAGAAGTTTCTGCTATATTTGTGGCAACAACGCACTTTCTAATACCATCGGGCGATTTTTGAAAAATTTTCGCCTGGAGATCAGATGGTAATTGCGAATAAATAGGTAAAATAGATAACTCTGGAGCATTCTCTATTTCTGTTAATCGTTCAGTTAATACTTCACAGGATACCTCGATGTCCTCTTGACCGGGCATGAAGATAAGTATATCACCAGATGGTGGTTGTAAGTGTATTTGCAAGGCTTGTTTAACAGCAGCATCTACATAATCTTCGACCGAATTTTTACTGAAAAGTGTCTCTACAGGAAAAGTTCTTCCTGAAATATATAAAAATTGTAATTAAAAATATTATCTTTATTAATTTAAAGTTTTTACCTGGTATATTAAATGTAGGAACGTTCCCAAAGAACATAGAAAACTTGCTACTATCCATAGTAGCTGAGGTTACAATCAATTTGAGATCATGTCGTCTAGCTACAATTTCCCTAAGAAGACCAAACAATACATCTGTGCTTAATGAACGCTCGTGAGCTTCGTCCATAATAATGGCACTGTAATGATCCAAGTCAGACTCGCGTAAACTTTCTCTTAGTAGAATACCATCAGTCATGTACTTTATAACTGTTTTTTCAGAAGTACAATCTTCGAAACGGATAGCATAACCTACATCGTCTCCTGAAAATAAATTAATATTACAGGCGGTAGTTTTGTATATTATCATCATCATAGTTCATTATCTTAAGGTAATAAAATAACATTTTTATTAATATTTATTTGTCAACATTGATTTATTTCAAGGGTTGATAAAGTTGTCTGGCTTGGGCCTAAGTTAATCAAGGTATTAGTCTTATTTCAGCATACATTTTATAATTTGGGCTAGAACTGACTAAGAAAAGATATAAGAGCGTCAAATACCTGAAAAAAGTTTTTTAACCACTCAAAAATTAGAATAATAATAATTTATTTAGCATTCAGTATAAATATACAACAATATCGCCCTCTTAGTGCAACAACTAGATAACTCGAAATTTATGCATTTTGAGTTATCCAGTTAAATCTGTCCTATTTTTCATGCTCTTTTTAACCGACTTCAAAAAAGGAGGAGGTTATCAATTCGTCGCGATATTTTTTTTTTTTTTTTTTTTTTTTTTTTTTTTTTTTTTTTTTTTTTTTTTTTTTTTTTTTTTTTATGTATGTTCAGTAATAAGTCTTCACCACGGTGTCCGATTTCAATGATTCTTTTTTTGTTAGAAAGGGGGTACTTCAGGGGTGGTCCCATATAAATTTGGTTAAAATCCAATAATTGGGTCCATGAGAAAATCCTCAAACTCTTCATTTTTTTGTATGTTTAGCGATAATGCTCTACCACCTTGTTCGATTTATGTGATTCTTTTTTTGTTAGTAAGGGGGTACCTCAGGGGTGGTCCCATATAAATTTGGTTAAGATGTAGTGATGACATCTGCACGTTTTTGAAGTCGGTTTTTTTTAATTTTTAATTTCTAATACTTGTCAATGCAACAACTGGATATCATGTACGAGCAACCAAACTTATTTAAAGAGTGACTAAAAACAGATAACTCCCAATATATACATTTTATAACTAAACATCTTGAGATATCTAGTTGTAGCACTGGCATTATTGTTATCCGCCGGCACCTTCTTGGTCGCTATGATATATCTAGTTGTGTTCTTGAAGCAACAGGTTTGTTTTCTGTGCTGCTAAATTGTTTTTACGGTATTTTTTAATGCAAAACTGACGTCAAGGGGAAAGAATATTTTAGAAATTCTACGTAGCCAATTAGAAAATGTCAAAATCTATTTAAATCCATCCAAAAAAAGTATTACTATAATGTACACAACGTATAAAGAGGATTGTACAGAAAAAAATTTACCTTTCGTAAGTTCGTCAATTTACAGAAAGATATTTTGTGAAAAATATAACTTGGGTTTTTACCGTCCGAGAAAAGACCAGTGTCGTACATGTATGAGTTACAATATACCCAGTAGCATTAAAACAGAAATTATAGAAGCTAATTATCAAGCACATCTTGCTGCCAAAGATAGAGCCCGGGAGGAAAAAAGGTCCGACAAGAAATTAGCTGAAACATCCATCAAAAATATTTTATGTTGCACTTTTGATCTCCAACAAGTTCTCATGGTTCCTAAGGACCCGTCGAACAATGCCTTATTTTATAAACAGCGTTTGAAAGTGTTCAACTTGACTATTTACAATGTTGTTTCTAAACAGAAGGATTGCTACATGTGGAGTGAAGTTGGAGGTAAACGTGGGAGTTGTGAAATTGCTAGTTGTTTCAAATCATTACCTGAAAATATTAAACACATTATTTGTTACAGTGATAGATGCGGAGGACAAAATCTCAACAAATATGTGGCAGCTATGTGTTTAACTGTGATTCGGAAATTCCACACTTGCAAACTATCGAACTAAAATTTCTTGTCGTTGGTCATAGTGAGATGGAATGCGATTCAATACGGAACTAAAAAGAGTTGGGAAAGTAAACTGGCCTGAAGATTGGAAAACTATAGCACGCTCTGCAAGAAGAAGAGGTGATTAACCCTATTTGGTTAACGATGTTAGACATAATCAAATTCTTGACTGGAAAACTTATGCAGACCGAAAATTAATATTTAGAAAACAAGATGAATACTTAGTTGGCAGAAAATATGCTGGTTGAACTTTTCAAAATCGACGCCATTTATTATAAATTTTATAGAAGATGTTAATGGGGAGTTTAGATGAATAAATTGTAAACGTAAAACACGTATGTCATCTTCAAATAATACCCAAGAGCCTTTGCATCAAAGTTAACTACCACTTAAAAAAAAAATATGACGACCTTATGTATTTGTTCAAAATGAATCCTCCGGCCCTCCCTAGCGAGTATAAAGCATTTTTGAAAGTCTTCCATTGCAAGGAAACCAACAGAAACGGCCTCAAAACATGGAAGATTCCCAAACAGACATCATTGATATTGACACTTAAGTTGTGTCTCTCAGAAAACTGCAGAGCCTTTTGGCAAAGTTTGGTTTCCCAGTTTAATATTCAATAAAGATGTGCAAACTAAATTTGACGTGTTTTATTTTTCAGAAATTGACATCAAAAAATACATCGTAAGATACAGTGTCCTACATAAAAATAAATAACAACAAATAATCTAACTGAAATCTAACAGTGTCAAGGGTGGAATCTTTTGGGTTTTATTTAAACTAATCTTGTTAATTTTTTATTCCAAATAAAGTTGTATTTAGTAGGTGATTTGCGTTTAATTGTTAGTGGTTATAAATAGATAACTTTACTCTTTTTTCAGCAACAACTAGATATCTCAAGTTTTTAATTAAATTCTGCAAAGATATAAAACCTAATTGTTACCAAAATTAACAAATCATAATTTGATAGCAACATATCTGTATAGATATTAAATATTTTTGATTACTTAACAGGTGTATTTTTTTTGGGTTTTGAATCTTTAAAGTGGATTTACTCAAAATATAGTTTTCAAGTTATCTAGTTGGACGATATATATTAACAAGTTCTTTTTTCTAATAATATGTGAACTGGTCGCCCATTTATGACCAATTGGTTGCGCATGGGCTGCCAAATCGTTTACTAATATTAAGCTAATGTTATTGTGTGCTTAGCTGATTCTAAAAATACATAAAAAAAACATATTAACATAATGAACATATAATATAAAAAGTACTATACTTAGTTCCGTTAGAAGCTTACATAACAAAAAAAATAACTAAATAAATTAATAGAATATATTATAATTGCAAAAGGCAAAAAAAATGATTTAATATAATTTATTGTTAGCTTTTTGTGAGTACACCAATCCACTATTCCTTTTATATCATTTTCAGATATCTTTTTTACTTCTTCCCATAAGTCGGCTTCATAATAAATTGCTGTGTCGTCGGCAAAACTCACTATTTGTCCTGAGGGTATGTTGTACGTATAAGCTATTTACATAGATTGAAAATAATGTGGGTCCTAAGACAATACCTTGAGGAACATCAGTTTTTATCATTATCTCGCCGCTAAGTTCACTTTTAACTTTTACTTTCTGGCATCTGTTCTCAAGATAGCTTTTGAACAGATTTAAAGTCGGTCCTCGTATTCCCGTATCCTCCAAGGCCTCTAATAATAGTCCGTGATCTACGGTATCAAAGGCCTTTGCAAAATCCAGAAATACAGTTAAGGATGGCTTTTTTGCATCTACAGATTGATAAATCTTTGTTAACAGTTCTAGGATTGCATCAGTTGTAGAGAGCCCTTCTCGAAATCCAAATTGTATATCAGATATAATTTCGTATTTGTTTATATACTCCTTTAATCTAGTACTTAATGCCTTTTCTAAAATTTTTGTAAACGTTGTGATTAAAGTATTCGGTCTGTAATTTGTTAGCATTTTCTTATTGTCTTTTTTTAAATATTGGTATTATCAATGATTTTTTAAGTTCAATAGGAAATTCTCCTTTTTTAATTATATCAGTTAGGTCGGTTAACAGTGGTGTAAATATTTCGGTATTTTTTTTAATAATTTCAGTGGTAATGTTGTCTATTCCTGGTGATTTTTTATTTGAAAGTTATCTGATATTTTTTATTTTTGATTGGCTCATTGATAACAGGACCATAAATTTTTTGTATATTTCTGACAGGGGGACGTGTATGTGGAATTCCCAGTTTATCTGTAAGTGTCATACCTACTTCAGCAAAAAATTTATTGAATTTCTCTGCCACTAATTTTGGCTCTGCTACTGCTCGGCCATTATCTGTGAGTATTTCTTGTATTTCATCATTTTTAACTTTTATAGTATTATCTGGTAGTTCTTTAATAACTTTCTACAATCCTTTAACATTTTTTTTTATTTTGCATTATTTGTTTTGTATAATAATCTTTCTTCGATTTCTTAATAAGTCTATCTGTTACTAGCCTATAATTTAATTAGGTTTCTTTTTTCTATATTTTCTATATTAATCAGTTTCTTTCTTTAATTAAATTTATAATTCCCTTCGTTATCCACTATTTTCTTTTCTTAGTTTGTTTTTTTTTCTTGAATGAGTTTTGTATTTTGATCTATGTATGTATTGTATCTACCAGATAATTAATTTTATGATTTAAATTATTTATGTTATAGAACGCTTTGTGCTGTTTCGGCTATTAAAGAGAGATATGCAATTGTAGCTTTATGATTATCCGATTTATCGGAACTATAAAAAACGTGATCTATACAACTTTTGGATTTCCCTTGAACTCTTGTGTATTTATTTATTTATTAGAAATTCAAAGTTATATTCACCTAAGATATTTAGATACTAAATCTGTTTGTTGTTTTATGTTTATATTAATGTCTCCTATAAAAACATGTCTACTAATTTTTAAATTAATTTTTGTTTCTTCCAGGTATGTCAAGATTATCAACAAATTCTTCCTTAATTGGAGGTGGTATGTATAAAGATATAGTTAATTTAATTATTGTTTGAATTGCCTTACACTGTCCGATTTGTACTATTTTATAGTTACATTTTAAATTTATTTTAATAAAAATTACTACGCCATCATTTCGGTTGATATCTCCCTCATTGTAAATTGAAGTGTAACCAGGCAATTGAAATAAACTCATATCTGGACTCGTAAGTGTTTCTGCAAGTACTATAACGTCAAAGGAATGATTTAACTGTGATAGAAAAATGTTTAGTTCATCGAAATTTTTATTTAAACTATAAATATTCTAATGGAATATTTTGAATGTATTGGTTTTGTTTGTTATATGCTATGCATTAATTTCTTGTAGATTCGTAAATTAGATAGTATAATACGGTTCGTGAATTGTATCTCTAATGTATTGATTCATTGGGATATAATAGTATTATAATTTTTAATTTAATGTGCCTACAAAATAATAATGAATAATATTGAAAATAATGAAGAAGATTGTATGGCTATCTATTATTTTTACTTCCCAATCTTGGCCTTAAATTCGGTTGAGGATCCCTATTATTTTTTTTCTGGTTTATTCTTTGGCGTTTGATTGGTTAATAATTATTTTTGTATTCTTTTTTCTTCACTAACCTTACCCTTTTCTATTTTCTTGTCCCCAGACCCACTTGGTTGTTGAGTATTCTGAATTTCCTTAATAATTAAGCCGTATAAGCTATATTATTAACATATAGTTTATTACCCTTTATGTAAGATATATCAGACGTATTTGCTATTTTTAGATGTGTTGAAAATACTTTATTTTCTTATCTTTGTATTTCTGTTAAATCGTTTGTAATACGTATATTTGTGCCTTTTAGGTTTTTACAGTTTCTTAGGATTTCCTGTTTTTTTTTTAGATATGATATAAATTCGATTTTAATTGGACTTGAATTATCTTTTCCTAGTTTGTATGATCGATGCTAAAGTCAACTTTTAGTAGGTTCTTTACTTTATCAATAATACTAACAAGATCGAAATTGTCACAATCTATTCCATAAATAATAATATTGTTTTTCTTTGTTGTTCTTTCTATATATTCTAGCTATCTTATAATATTCCTTTTGACCTCCTCTGCTTCTGTTATTCTTCTAGGTTTCAAAATATTCTCGTTTCACTTGCCATTATACAATTTTTTACCTCACTCTTGATGTCATTACTATCTTGTTTCATATCACTTCTTAATGTATTTATTGCTTTGTAAACATCGTCTTCTTTATGGTCAAAAGTAGACATTCTAATGTTTAACGTATATTTTATTGCAATTAATATTATACCGTGATGGAATGAATCAAATTTTATATTGTAAAAAAAGTTTTTGCACTCACAAGAAAAGAACAATTCAGGTTTTTATTCTGTTATAGCGTCTTCAAATGGCGTACTGAGTGCCCACTATTTCAGAACTAATTGAGTATTTGTCTTCAAATAAAATCGCACTGCACCAGACCTTATTTTTTTGTCTTCAAGTGGACTGGCACTTTTAAGTTACTGTTTTAGTGCAACATTTTTATGTCTTCAGTTGACATGCACTGATCAAGGTTTTATCTTCAAACGATAAATTAGTGTAGCGCTAGGGTTGTATTTTTGCACTGACAAATTCGACGGTTTTATGATTGCACTGCAATATTATAACCTATAATATTCTTAAAAAAATATGTATCTGTCAAAACAATACATGTAATTAAATGTGATAATGCATCGTAACAATATAGGAATTATTAAATTTTGTTTCAAACGAGCTATCCAGTAACAGCGGTAGTGACGAAAATATGGTAATTTTTTATTGTGGGAGAGAGATGAAAGGAGAAATTTGGTAAATAACGATATATTTAATGGAAATCCACAAGATGATAGAACAGAGAGGGGGGGAACTGAAAAGACACTTGTTGTGGCAACAATTAAATATTTAAATTTTGTTTAAATTAAGAATACATTTTTATTAATATGTATTAAAACATTATTCGGTATAATATTTGTTTATTTCAGTCAGAACTAGTCAGAACAGAAATAAATAAAATATTCTAAATAGGAAAAGGAACATAACATTTCATATAAATATCTTTCATAAGAAAACAGAACTATTTTTCTAGTAATTTTTGTGAAATCTTTTAGAAAATCCAGTTTCTCTCGGTGACTTCTTTCTTTGTTTTCTTCCTTTTCTTTGTGAATTTTTAGAAGAATTGTTTTTTTTTTGGCTTTACTAGCTTCTACAACAACTTTATCACCACTTCTTAAAACCTCCGGTTAAAAGCTGTGGATAATGCAATTTGCCTAACTCTGCTTTAAATTCTATACTTTTTCGAATTTCATCAGACAGAAATTTCTATTTTTATGTTGTTTTTTCCAGCATCGTTTTGTATTTTTTTTTCACAGTGTACCCAAGTTAGAGATGAGTTAAATTTCTTATTTTTTTGTAGATCTGCCACATATGTCTTGGATTTACATTTTTTCATTGGAACCTACATGAGTCAGGGACACACCATAATAATTTAGTAAAAAATCTGGATTCTTCACTTGTCCATTCATGTTTCTTACTGCTTTCAGCTTCGAAGCTACTAGAGCTGCTTTTATTAATAAAATCAAATTCCTTTTGGACACATAAACTCGGCACAATGTCATCTCTTCTCCATTTTTATTAGTATTTATTATCAATTACTCCTATTTCTTAAAATCTCAACGATTTCAATAGGTTATTCCATTTTATATAAAAGATTAGGAAAAACCGATATTTATTTATTTATTTTTTTAAAACAGCTGTCAGTGCCAAAGTGCGCTGAAAGCATTAACATGATCCCAGTGGATCCCAGTTGTGTGCAAGTTTGAATATTTTATACGTGAAACTTTTAGCGATCAGAGCTACTCTAGTGCAATGTTAAATACGTTTATACACTACACGGTGGCAGCGCGATCTGTCCCCGTGCTAGTGGTGCGCCATTTGAAGACGCTACATTGTCACTTACACTCGTATTGATACACTATACTGTATTCTGTTATATGTACTGTTCAAAACCAATTTTTTTGCGTAGTTTTGGCAATTTCAAATGTTAATCAGCCCAAAGTATAAGTAATTGTTACTTGCTTGACACATTCCACAAAAAAAAAAAAATGAACAAAAATAAAAATGGACTTGAAATACTACTACAAATATCTCTTATTACCAGAACTTTTAACAACAAAATAAGTAACAGGTATGATTGAAATTATCTAGATCAAAACAAAACTCCAGGCTACGATTTTATCACTAGTAATAAAAGAACTACCAAAAAATCTGATGACTTTCCTGTCTAGTTATTGCAAGCTTTTTCAGGTGTACAACCTTATTGTATTACCTTTGTAAATGTTTGAACTAAATACTTGTAACACTACCATCAATGATATACTAATAATTTTAAATTAGATTTATGTAAAAAAAGATTATGTTCGAGAAAGTCTCGAACACATTGAATTTATTATTTACAATAAATACATTTGTTTTTGTATCATCCTGTATATTTCTACTCATAAAGTAAAGACCTGAACTGGAACAGCTCTGATTCTTCCGTAATCTTTCAAAATAAGTCCCAATCAAGGGTAATAAAAATTCTATTAGAACAGATAATAGTCCGATATAACTTATTAAACTTAGGTAGTTGGTACTAATCCAAAACAATTTTAAAATACGGTTTTTCCCAAGCAATATGCCTGGTACTTCTGGGGGTTTAAGAAGGGAGACAGAGTTACTAAAAAGAGTATTGCTGACAATAATAAGAGACTTCAACGATATTTCGTGTTTAAATAAAACATTTTGTAAGAGGATAAAAATTACATGGTCCTTTGAGTAAAAATAAGTTTTAGACAAGTTTCAGTAGTTTTTCTTCTTATATGTAACTGCATTTTATTTACAAAGCCAAAAATAAAAAAACTTCCTGCTGAGTACCTAGCTTTAACAACAAAATCTATTTTTGTATATGTATTGAGTGAATTTAATTCTTTACCTCCTGAAATTAAAACAAGTACCTCTCTACTTTAATTTAAAAAATATTTGCTGCAATTTATTTCCAGTCCGAATAATTAGCATGTATGTATTTTCATTTTATTTGAAAAATGAACTTTTAACCTTTTTTTTAACTAAATTTATTTGTACTATTTTGCTGTTTTAAAAGTACTATGTATTAGGACTTATTAAATACAGTTTCTTTCTTTCTTTCATACATTTTCCACATTTCCTCTTACTCGAAACAATTTTGTATATAATGTTCATTGCCAACCAAAATACTGAAAAAATAAAATTTTATACTTTTCCTCAAATTTTTCCTTTGCGGTCCATTTTAGAAAAAATCAAAATAAAATTTATAGAGAATGAATATCGCAATTTTTTTTCCAATTTCCCGATACGGATTATTTTAAGAAATTATGTATAGTACAAATTTTTATTCACCAAGCCTAAATAAGAGATATATTTCATAAAGTAGAAAAACGACCCCTTATAAAATTTGCTCTTTTTCTAAAATATCTCATTTTCGGTCCATTTTAGAGAAATTATGTATAGGATAAGAATTATAGAGAATATCATAAACAACTTTTATGTGCACAATTTTCTAAAAAATTTAAATTTTGCACATTTTGTCAAATTTCTCGAATACGGACTATTTTAGAAAAATTATGCATGCAACAAAAATTATAAAGAACATTTATTTAAAAAAATTTTTTTCTCCAAGCGTAAATAACATATATATTCCATAAAGTAGAGAAACGATCCTCTATAAAGTATGGTCCAAAATATCTAATCAGCTCACCCTAGGATGGGATTAAAGCTTAAGTTTAAAATCTCTACTGAAAGAAGGTATATTTTTGCTTCTTCCTTAATATTTTAAAAATTATTATAATTATTTGTGTAAGTTTGGAATAAATATTTTTTGACAACTTACCGAAAGCACTTTATGGATGTTTCAAAATACTTTTGGCAAGACAATTTTTTCATTATGTTATTCTTATTAAGCTTTAGGTAGGGTTGCAGATTTTCTACAGTTACTTTAATACATTTTTATTTGTTGACCGACTTTATAAGGAATAGTATTATTTGGAATATAATTATATTTTTAATATTTTTTACATAACTAACTGTAGAACACACCCTGTTAAACAGAGTAATTGAAAAATCACAATATGGGCCAACTTTACATTTTCTTTAAAGATTTATATGTACCTGTATAAATACTTAAAGGCAATAAGTATCTGAACTTACCTAACTGAGTACCCATTTCATCACTAACTCTCTTTGCGACGGACATTGCCGCTACTCTACGAGGTTGTGTACAACCAATCATTCCATATTTACTGTAGCCTTCTTCGTGTAAATACTGAGTCAACTGAGTTGTTTTTCCACTGCCCGTTTCTCCAACAATAATGACTACAGAATTTTCTCTGATTATATTGAGTAGCTCTTGCCTTACCGCAAAGGCCGGCAAATATCTTCTTTGTTCACCTATAGTTTTCTTTCTAGAAAAGTCACTACTTGCCGAACCTAAAAATAAAAATTAAATTAGTGGTAGTAGTAACACCAAGTTTTAATAAGAATATTTTTTTCGCAATAACATTTCCATTTCCTATAAAGTTTTTGAGTATCACTGTATGTTTTTGGATGTATATGTTATGTTCAATACTTAAATTTGGGCAATTCCCGAAAAAAGCTGCGAAACTGGTTTTGTGCGACGAATATTTCCCAATATATGGCTTGTCAGTGTTACAAAATATGTTTTGCATGTTTTGAATGTAACGTCACCAAGCACATGCAATTTAAACAGTAATAACATTAAAAAATAATAAAAGTAGTGCAAGTGGTAGTTCTTAAGCTTATATTTTTAAATAAACAAATAAAACTCAAACTAACCCATTCAAATAATAATTAAACTTTTACCTGTGTCTTTCATATGTTCAGCAAACTTATGATCTGCTTTATAATCAGTACTGTCATCTTCTTTGTTGTACTTTTTATCTTCTTCATCTTCAGTTTTCTTGATACCCATTATATTACCAATTTTTGTACCTCCTAACTCCCAGTGTTTTTTCTGAGCCTTCCTTCTTTCCTTCTGCTCTCTAAAGACCCTGACAAGATGTGACCCTTTTCTAGCAACTAATGCCATATCTGAGGTTGGATCTCTAACAGGAATGACAGGTTCAGGTTGTTTAGTAAACACAATTCGGCCATCTAAGAAAGGAGGTACTATGTTGTGTACTAAGAGATGAACTCTGTCAATTGACTCTTCATCAAAATCTTCATTATAGTCAACCGAATGTACAACACCTAAAAAAAAAAACAATGTTATTACATCATCAGGTGCCTATGGATTAGATGTTCTGTTAGAAAACAGCTTGTTTTAATGGTAATGGGGATAAATAAGGATATATTTTAGATTGTAAAAAAAAGGCAGAAGAATTTCATTTCGGAATAAATCTACTAGGTGGCGCTGTACAAAATCTTCAGATTCAGAAGGACTAGGCCAAAAAAATGAGAGAACTAATAAACAACTAAATTCAAAAAACTATACCAACTACTTAAAAAAGTAGTTTAATTACTTAAACTACTACTCAGAAATAGTTCAACTACTAACTACTGGTAGTTTTACAGTAACAAACCTGAAGTTAACATTCTGTTCCTTTCCCAAAGTTCATTGTCTTTATTAATTTGTCTTTGTTGAGCAGAAAGTCGTTTTTTCTTTCGTTGTTCTAGCTGTTCCTCTTTTTTCTTTGTGTATTCCTCACTCACATTGGCAAATGGGTTGTTTTCATTATCATACCCTTCATCCATGTTATACCACTCCCTATCCAATCTTCTTTGCTCATCTTCCCAATTTTCTCTGTCAACTGTATTATCCCATTTTAGTTTCTCATTGGTGCTTGGAGTGGCACCTGTTTTTTTCCTGTCTTTAACCCATGCATTGAATTTATGTGCAGGAGTTGGTCTAGGAGTATCATCTTCAAATTTGTGACCTATAAAAATATTTTCAGTTTGAAATACTATTTAATTAAGGATTTCTCATGATTATATGACATTAGTAAAAATAATAACCTGTTTTATACATATTTGAATAAAAATTTTTACTTTGTAAACAGTAAAGTTTCCTATGAACTATTACAAAATTTGTCTGTTATAACTTATTGAACTCTTTCAAGTAGTGACTAGTTGTTGATAGAAACATCTATTAATTTTTCTAATAATAGTATTAAAGCCTGTTCAGACTCTGCATGTAAACGACCAATAACCTTCTTTGATAACACAGGTTATGGTGGTGCTTAAAGAGCAGGATTTTATACGAATTTTTATTGCACTCTTTCAATTCTGTCGATATGACGATGTAGGTAGGTTGCTAAATAACAGAATAGTAGTCCAGGACACTTCTTACCAGACCATTGTAAAATGTTATAATTGCTCTTGTGCCGTTTGTACCTAGTATGCCTATTAATGAGGCCAGTTAAATAACTGACGAACTATCTCAATATTGTCAATACTGTTACAGTTAAGAGTAGGATTATGGGATCTTGAAAATGTAGAATTTCTGATAAATTTTTACACCAGGCAACAAACCTATTTAGGTCATGATAAATGTAAGACAATTATTTGAAAACGCTCTACATATAATAAGGCTCTTTCTTTACCCTTGCAATGTACAGGATGTTTCACAATAAAGTAAATTAAACTGAGGGACATGTCTTAATTGATTATTAAGAAAAGTTAAATATAATTTTCATATATACGTTCCAATTTCCATTCTATGTGATAGGTGAATTTCATAGATATATAATTTTCTAAATTTTCCCTTCGGACAAGTTGGTAAATCATCATTTGTAGTTTATACGTTATTTCGATAAATTATGATAACCTATTGGCATAGAATCAGGGGCTAAGAAAAAAATGTTTATGCCAACTTTTTTAACACCCTGCATTTAATAAAAGTTAAGGTTCATAATTATTCCTCAGGCAATTAGTCACAAAAACGATACTCTCATTTAATCTCTGTGAAATATTAAATTTTCGAAATTTTTCATTTTTAGCTCAACTACCATGAAAGCTATGTATGTACCTATACCTATATGAAATTGCAAAAATGCAAATTTTTATTTAATAAAACAAAACTTACTACATAATGTAAGGTTTTATTAAAAGTGTTTTTTTTTTGCAACCATAGAATATTTATAGTACATACTCTGCAAGTTAAAACCTACAATATAGTAAATACATACATAAAGCCGTCATTAATTAATAATAATTCAGAATAAAGTATTAAAAGTAATTTTAAAAAACCGACTTCAAAATCGTGCAGATGCCATCACTACATCTTGACCAAACTTATATGGGACCACTCCTAGGTGCCCCCTACTAAAAAACAAAAATCATGGAAATCTGGACAAGGTGGTAAAGAATTATCGATAAACATACATAAAAAATTAAGAATATGAGGATTTTCTCATGGACCCATTTATTAGATTTTGATCAAATGTATATGCGTGAAGAACTCCCTTTCTAACAAAAAAAGAAACATTGAAATCGGACACTGTGTTAAAGAATTATCGCTAAATATACATAAAAATGAAGAGTTTAAGGATTTTCACACGGGCCCGTTTATTAGATTTTAAACAAATGTATATGGGACCACCACTGAAGTATCCCCTTTCTAACAAAAATATAATAATTGAAATCGGACATTGTGTTAAAGAATTAGAAGCTAAACATAAAAAAAAAACTTTTTTGAAGTCCGTGATTAATATGTACATATTTTTAAATTAATGTCTACCTTTAAAAAGATATTTAGAAAATCAGGTATTTAAGAAATTCACTTTATCACCTTGTAGAATGTCAAAGAAGGCAGCAGAGCACCTAGGCAATTTTGAGTTGACCCTATGCATACTTTAAGGCTATTTTTTACCCAAAAATCAAGGGCTCTGCTTATTTTCAAAAACAAAGACACCATATTTTTAGGCTTTTAAAATATTATACAGGGTGTGCTTTGTTAGCTTCGAACGAAGCCAGCAGAGCACCTCGGTTTTTTAAAGCTTTTTTCCAAAAATCACCACACAGAATTTTTAGGCTATTGTTAGGCTCTTGAAATATTATAAAAACTTTACTACAAACATTGCTACTTGGTGCTTTGTTGGAAGAAAGTCTGCAGAGCACCTCTGCTTTGTATAGCTTTTTTTCTAAAATCTACCACACCACATCATTAGGCTATTTTCAGGCTCTTGAAATATTATAAAACTATTCGAAATAAATAAATAAATAAAGGTCGCTTTGCCAGCTTCGAACGAATCCAGCAGAGCACCTCGGTTTTTACAGCCTTTTTCTAAAAACAACCACACTACATTTTTAGGCAATTTTTAGGCTCTTGAAAAATTATAAAACTTAAAGAGTATTTTTTAAAAAATACAGGTTGCTTTGTTGGAACAAAGTCAGCAGAGGACATCGGTTTATTATTTTTTAAAAACCGCTTATACATTTTAAAGCTATTTTTAGGCTCTTTAAATATTATAAAACTTTTCAAGAAATGAGTATTTTTTTAAAAACTACAGTGTGCTTTGCTAGTTTTGAATGAATCCAGCAGAAAAGTTTTATAGATCCTAAAAATGTGGCATTAGTTTGTTTTTTTTTTTAGAAAAAAAAAATAAATAAATAAATAAACCGAGGTGTTCTGCTGACTTCGTTTCAACATAGCACCCTGTAATATTAAAAAATAGCAATTTTTAGTAAAAATTTATAATATTTCAATAGCCTAAAAATGTGGTTTAGTTGTTTTTAGAAAAATCTTTAAAAACTGGTGTTGGATTCGTTCAAAATATTATTTTTTCAAAAAGTTTTATATAATTTAAAGAGCATAAAAATAGCTTCAAAAAGTGGCATAAGTAGTGGTTTTCTAAAAAAAAAAAATAAATAAATAAATAAACCGAGTTGTTCTGCTGACTTTGTTCCAACAAAAGCACCGTTGTATTATTTAAATATAGGTAACCTAAAATGTGGTGTGGTTGTTTTTAGAAAAAATCTTTAAAATATTGATGTGCTCTGCTGGATTCGTTTGAGCACCCTGTATTTTTTTAAAAATACTAATTTTTTATAGTATTTCAAGAGCTTAAAAATGTTGCATAAGTTGTTGTTTTCAGAAAAAAATAATAATAAAGGGATTTGCTCTGCAGACTTTGTTCCAACAAATCACCTTGTATTATTTATTTATACATTGTTCAACAGGTTAAACCCAATTACAGAACAGGAGTACATTTGGAAGAAAACATGTTTAACAAAAGCATATAGATAATCAAACTAAAATTACAGTACTTAAAAAAATTCTAAATTATTTTAAACAATGTGTTTTTATGTTTTTAACACTGCAGTTAAATATATCCAACTGTTCACTAATATTATTATATTTATTACACATGTTACAGGTGAAAACTTCAGAACGTTTGTCCGAGGAGTTGCAATGTAAAATGATTCGGTGTTTCGAGAGGTTGCACCGGAGATTCTAAAATTAAGCATATATAAAAGAGCTTCACAGTTTATTTTGCAATTAACAACTTTGTAGAGAGTAATTATGGAGAAGTACTTCCGTCTTACGTCGAGACTTGTCAATCTGTGTCTAGTCAGTAAAGCATTTTGAGTAATACCAATCGGTGGATAAATTTGGTCTGCTCGAAAACTTAAATATTTAAGGAAACACCTTTGTATGGACTCTATCCGACAAATGTGTATTTGATAATAAGGATCCCAAATAAACGAGGCATATTTGAGTTTAGATCGAACAAATGAGAAAAACAATGATTAATATTATCTGTTTTTAAAATCACGGCCTACTCGTACTATGAATCCATACATACGGTTTGCTGCTGTTGAAATGTTATATATGTGGTATTTAAATGACAATACTGGGTCAAATGTAACTCCTAAATCCATAAAAATTTTGGGTCTAGAAAGCAAACGTCCATTAAGGAATAATCGAATTTAAAATATCAATTTTTTATAAAAGTTTTATATTTCAAGACCCTAAAAATACCCTAAAATGTGGTGTGGTTGTTTTTAAAAAAAATCTTTAAAAAGCAGAGGTGATCTGTTGACTTTGTTCCAACAAATCACCCTGTATTATTTATAAATAGCATTTTTTTTAAGTTTTATAATATTTCAAGAGCCTAAAAATAGACTAAAAATGCGGTGTGGTTATTAGAAAAAAGCTTTAAAAAACTGAGGTGCTCTGCTGACTTTGTTCCAACAAAGCACCCTGTATTATTTATAAATAGCAATTTTTTTTTTTCGAAAAGTTTTATATTTTAAGAACCTAAAAATATGGTGTCGTTTTGAAAAAAAAACAGGTGCTCTGCTGACTTTGTTTGAAGCTAGAAGAGCACCTTGATTTTTTAAGCAAACGAGGAGCATTAAATTTTTGAATAGGGTATAAACATAGCCTTAAAATAATCTAAAAATATGGCATAGGTTTCAACTTAAAATTACCTAGGGACTCTGCTGCCTTCTTTGACTACACCAGAATGAAGTGTAATGTTACTGTACATATAAAATAATCAATTATAAAATAGATTCTCCACGATGAACTTACATAAATTTTGAATACCTCTTGTAGTTTTTTGTGCTTCTCTTTTTTTTATTTACTTTTCTTGATTTTGGTTTTAGGTCTCTCTTTTTTACCCTTAAGTTGGCAGTAACAGAAATAGTTATTACAAAAAATAATTTTTATTGAAAAACTACTAAATAACGGTTATAAAATAAGATGTCAACTTCAAAAAAATTTTACTTGATATTTAAAAAAAAATACTAACATGTTTCTTATAGGATAGGTTGCCAAGTATATAACAAATTTGTGTTTTACTTAAATATTTAATTTCTATATATATTGAAGTTTCATTTATTATAGAATGTTAGGAAGCAATTCTTTGAATTCACTAAACAAAGTCTGATGTTGCATTTTTGGAAAAAAATTGCAGTTTGACCATTTTAACATAAAAGGCATCTTTCTTTTTTGCCATATATTGCAAAATGCCCCACATTGTTGAAACGGATATTTCATTGAGCAAATTGTTTTGTTGTGCAAAGCCTATTGGAAAACATTCAGTGGCCGACACTATGCTGCCCGGAAACGACAATTCAATAAAGAAATTTAATATTACTATTATTTTTTGTGACAGTTTATTGTCTTTGTGTAAAATAATTCACTTCACATTTATAAAAATAAAACAAAATAAGGTATGCTTAAGAACTTGGCAATGTATCCTATAAGATACATTTACCTTTTGTCCTTTCGGGCTGAAATTATTTTACAAAAATAATATCTATAAGTGTAAATACGACTTATTATTATTTGGAAACACATCTTCTATTTTCAATTCTAATATACCTTAACATTTTGAATAAAATAAATATTTATTGCAAGTTGTTATATCTCAAGATGTTCATTAATACTGAATCACTATGAAAGTTGTCACTTTGTAACTTAAATTAAAATCATCTGACAGCAAGCCTATTGACAAATTCATGGACCAATATGTTTCTAAATGTATGTATACTACCCAGAATACATATAGGTATTGAACAATTGTATTTATATTAGCATACTTTTGATGTACCCCATAGAATACGTTGCCAAATAATGGTTAATAATATTTAATGAAATATTATTATATAATAAGGGTATCTAAGTGATTAGGCTTGTTTGGAAGAATAAAAAAAATAAATATTTAGCATTTAGCTAAACCCATATTTTCAGGTACTTTATTCTGAAAGGTCCTCTATAATTCTTAACTAATGTTACTCTTGTCAAGCAACATCATCCCAAATTATTTCACAATTTGAGTGAAACACTTTAAACAGAATTTGAATCTCTATATTGGGGATATTTTTGTTCATCAACATACCTATCGGATGGAAAAAAATACACACTGAATATTATTGAAGATTTCTCAAAAACAAATTATTACATTAAATTAAACAAAAGAACAATCAATTAAATAATATTAACATAAACAAAAATACCTTTTTCATCTCTATAGGATTTGGAAGATGTATAATTTCTTTCTGACCAAGCTGTAAAAAAAAACTAAAAATTCTTTAAGGTGGACAAAATTTTGAAATAAAAAAAAAATAAGTAGTTAGATTTGAGACAAAGAAATATGAACATGGGGTATACAGTTGCATATTGAATTTTGCTTTGTTCCTGTCCCTATAATTTTTTTTTTCTCAGAACAAACTGAGGAACTAAATTTGTTTCATTACAAATCTAAAAATATATTTACATTACATCTATCCAGAATACCTGAATAGGAATATTATATCTATCCAGAATACCTGAGTAGGAATATTATATGCTGTAGATCAAAAATTAAGGAAACAGACATTTATGTGTTTTATAGATTTTAAAAATGAGATCTTGTAAATCGAAACATACAAATTTAAATCAGAAATACCTTTCTAAAACTGACAAGAACATTAACATACATTTTTGAGGCAATTTTGTGGTAAGTAGGTAGGTACATAGGGAGGTAAGTAGGTACTCAATTCAATATAGGTAACTATTGGATGTAAAATATATTATTTTTTTTAATAATTAATTTTAACTTAAAAAATACCTTTTTCATCTCTGTGGGATTTGGAAGATGTATAACTTCTTTCTGACCAATCCCCACCTTTATATCTGTGTAGAGATGGTGTTGGATAATCCCATGTAGATTTCCTTGATGGCTCATAATCATCTTCATCCCATGCAGTTTTTGACATAGTATCTTTTGTATAGAAATTAGGGGTTCTTGGTTCATCCCTAAATCTAGGAGACTTTCCTCTTTCACTCATATCAGAATATTCCCTCGAACTTCTATCATCTCGTTCCGATTGATTCCGATTTCGAGCCTTATTTCGTTCTCGATGTTTTCTTCTTTCATAGTTTTCAGTACGTCTACTAGTTTTTGTAGAAGCATATACTCCCTTTGATTTAGAGGAATTTAATCTTTCAACTAAACGCTCACGTGCTTCTTTGCTAATACCACCAGTATAAGTTGGAGTTTCTTCTCGAGGTTCTCTAAATTTTCGTTTTATACTACATCTCTCTATTGTCTCTATTTCATTTTGTTCTTCACCTTCATTGAACTCACTTTCATTAATATCAAATGATATTTTATTGGCTGCTGCCGTTTCCCTTTCTTTCCTTTTTTGAGCTGCTAGTCTATCTAATCCAAATAGAGAAGATTGGGGAACTTTGAATATAGGAGCCGAGCCTTTTTTTTTGATAGTTAAACCACCTTTAGTCGAAATACTTCCTTCTAATCGGTGAACATTATCCTCAGAATCCATTGTTAAATATCTAAAATGTAAATTGAAATTATTGAAACTTGCTTTTAACTTTACTGCTTTTTACAACAAAATAAAAACAGTGTAGGGTAGGTTAATTTACTTGTCATATGTCATATATATCTTCTTTTCTGGAGTGCGTTTAGAAACCCCGCACGGCGCGTCTGATCACATGCATTAGAATAGGGCCCAGACGCGCCGTGCGGGGTTTCTAAACGCACTCCTGTTGTATCTTGTTAAATGTCATCTAAACAGTGTT
Source organism: Psylliodes chrysocephalus (assembly GCA_927349885.1). Lineage (NCBI taxonomy): Eukaryota > Metazoa > Arthropoda > Insecta > Coleoptera > Chrysomelidae > Psylliodes > Psylliodes chrysocephalus. The sequence continues at coordinate 21,614,732 of OV651825.1, read as the reverse complement.
GCCAGTTCATTCAGATCCAAACATCATATACGGTGGTCAAAATTATCGTTCTTTTATCGGACCAATTTTTTTATGGATTATAAATAAAATAATGAAAAACCACTATTAAAATTTAAAATTGATAAAGCGTGGGTAAGTCAAAGAGGTTAATAAAAAGTAAAAATAAAAAAATTAAAAAACTTTTCTGAAAATAGATAAGATTTTTTTAAACCGGCATGTTTTGTGTTGTTTTTTTTTGTAAAAATATTTTTATCAATCAACTGTTCGTTATGTAGTTAAACAGCAGGATTTTCTATAAGATCCATAATTTAAATACAGTCCATACAACTTTACCCGATAAGTCACCATTACACAGGCTGCGATAATTTAAGAAAAACTATCGCCGTCCTGTAACAGATTCCATATAGAGGTAGATCCATAAAAGGGGACTTTCTTATAGGTTTCTTTATTGCAAAACCTATTTTTTATCGTTATTTTTCAATGGTCTTCTTGTAATTTTTCCCACTGTGTTAACAGAAACGCCTGTAACAAAGTATTTTAATTGAATAAATTAAAAACATTCCATACATTCGTGAGATTTAAGTAGAGCTCGATTTTTTTGTGAAGAGCACACTTCGTCATAATGTGCAGAAATCAATTTGAGTTTGTAGGCATGGTCAGACATATTTAAACGTAATCGAAGCCGCCTACTGCTCATACAAGTTGAATTCAGTAGCGTAGTGTTACTCATTTTGTACTTGTTGCATTTAATTAGCTATTTTGAGTTTCTTGAGTTTTGTGCTTCGATTTTTGAGTTTCCTGAGTTTTTGTGCTTCGATTTGTGTGTATATAAACTTTAATTTGTTATATTTTTTGAATTCCTAATTAATTTTGTGTATATTTTGGTAAGTACATTTACAACACTATAAATATTAATCTTAGAAGAAACCGAATAATCCTGAAATATTTTAAGTACCTTTTAAATCCAGATTTTTTGTAAACCATATTTTTCTTATCTTAAAAGCTATTTCTGCGGTAATGAGATAAAATTCGTAGATTTTATATATTTTATCACCAAGTTCTTAATATTTAAGGTATTGTACGTGATATTTTTTTTTGTTGCTATATAGTAACTTAAACTACAGTTCTGTAGTATGACATCAACAAAAAAGTATTACCACAAAGCAGAAAAAAAATAAAAAAAAAGTCTGAGTATGATCACGGTTTCAAGAATTCGGTGAACATATTATTATTTCTTGATGAAAAAACTGAAAATAAAATTAAACAATTAGATAAAAAAAAAAAAAAATATTTTTCAATACAAATTTTAAAGGAAAGATTTCTCTAGAGAATTCTTAAAAGAAAATTCTAATCGAATAAAAAATAAAAGCAGAATCCTCAAAACAGTGATCATACTCTGAAAATTTTTTATTTTTTTTTCTGCGTTGTGGTAATACTTTTTTGTTGATTTCATACTACAGTTTAAGTTACTATATAGCAACAAAAAAAATATCACGTAAATACCTTAAATATTAAGAACTTAGTAATAAAATATATAAAACCTACGAATTTTCCTTGGCTAGAGGTTCGGTTTGCTCTTGATGAATAGAAAAATAAGTTTAATATTATTTAAAACAAATTTCCTACAAATATCTATATTTTTAGCAGAAAAAATTATTAGACAAAAAGGGCCAAATTCTTCAAAGTCAAACGAAAGAAATAATTTCACGCCTCATAAATTTTATGAAAAACGAGGCTGAACACGGTATTCAAATACCATTACACAAATACAGAGAGAGAATTTTAGCTGCTACAGGGATTTCTAGAAGCAGTTATTCTAGAATTAAGAAGATGGCTGGTAAAGTAGAAATTGGAGTTAGTACTTTATTTTCACAAAAAAGATATACAAAAAGAAGTACAGTTGTAGAATCTATAAGGCCTGAAAAGACTACTAACTCTAAATTGTAAGTTACTATTTTGATTATAATGGCAACGTATTTAATATAAATATTATTTTAGGTATATTACAAAAATTAAGGATTGTTGTTTTAAATTCCGGGGCAGCATCTCATCACTTAGGAAAATATTATTAAACATATGGGTTTTAAGTGTAGATAACATTATCTAAAAAATCAAAATGAAATGATACCAAAATAATTAATTTCTCATAGTCAATTTTTGTACGTTTAAAATTACAATGTTAATTTTTTCAGGTGGAAAAAAAATTAAGACAACAGATTTGTTCTGTTGGAATCCTACAACATTAGGAATAAGAGGACAAATTATTTTAAATCCTTAATACATTATCGGAAAGAGGGCAGGCAAAACTATTTATTATTATGATGAGACCTATTTACATAGTAGTCATACACATTCGAAAGGATAGACCGAAGGCAAAGGCAAATTCAAAACTCCAATGAGCAAGGGTAAAATGCTCATAATGTTGCATGCAGGGAGTAAGGATGGTTTTGTAGAAAATGGACTGTTGATATTTACTTCAGGTAATAAGCTATTTTTTATAGAAAATTATTTATTATTTGCGTCTTTACCTACTTCATAAAAATCCATGATGCTTAACAATCGAAAGTTATGATCAGCTTAAATTTAATTTAAACTGTTAAAGTATTTAATTAACAAGTAATTTAAGTACTTAATGTAGTGGTTTATTTTATTATCTTCAGTTTAGTTAAAAGATCTGTACCTGTACTTAATCCTTTATTGTTATACAAGGGAAAGTTTTTAGTAATAACTTTTTCTTAGGATTATTATAATAAGTCTTATCATCTTGAAGAAATATTTCTTCTAAAAACAGATTATTTTTAAGTGATTTAAAATTCCTAATAATTTTTGCTTAACTAAGCAATTATTTCATTTAAAAGAGTTTTTTGTAAGTTTTAAGTATCATACAAAAATAACTATGAAAAATATACTTGCATTATAGATAATAAATTCTTTTTTACTTTTTTTCAGGGAAAAAGACAGGAGATTATCATAATGAAATGAACTGGAATAATTTTTCTCAATGGATTAGAAGGCAGTTACTACCAAATCTTCCTCCAAGGTCTGTAATCGATAATGCAAATTATCATAATGTAAAATCTGAAAAATCGATTACAACGCAGACCAAAAAAGCAGATTTAATTAACTGGCTCGTTAAAAACAATATACGACCTGATGCTAAAATGACCAAACCAGAACTGTACACATTAATAAAAGTTCACAGACCTCCACCGAAATTTCTTTTAGACGATTTTCTCGAAGAACATGGACACAAAGTTCTACGATTACCTCCATATTATCATCCCGAATTAAATCCCATAGAAAAAATATGGGCCACAGTAAAAAATTGAGTGGGTCAACATAACACAACATTCAAGTTGGATAATGTTGAAAAGTTGGCAAGAGAAAAATTCCGAAGCATAACGCCGGAGGACTGGGCAAACGTGGTGGACCATTCCGCGAAATATGAGGATGCATATATTCAAAGAGAACACCATGGAGGAAGGATGCAAAGAGTATCCCCTGGAGAACACCTTATGGATGAATTTACAGATTCCCTCATATTTAGTGTAAACACGGGGTCATCCGATGAGTGGGAATCCGATATTTCCGACTTGGAAGATGATGAAAATGTTTAAAATTATACAAATTAAATTAAAATATATTATTTATTTAAACTTTTAGTTGTTTTATTAATTTAAAGTTCATCAGCAATTTAACTAACGCATATAGTTAAGATTTAACATTAACTTTATTAATATGTTCGATTTTTAATATATTTTATTAATGTACACACGTCACGCCTTGATATCAGGTACCCCTACCGCAGCAGATTTCAGCCCAGCGCCATCAACTAAAGCTCCACAAAGTTATGACGTACTGCGCGAACTGTGGCATAGCTATGACGAAACGTGCTCTTCACAAAAAATCGAGCTCTATCTACGTATTTCAATTTAAAAAAAAATGAGAATATAGTTACATAAGAATTTCATTGCTTGATAGTTTAAAAATAACAATCTTAACACTAAAACGTGCATGAATTAAGACGGTAAAGTACCTGATAGTATTATCAGTAATGCCCCACACACACATGAACTCAGTTGGTTAAATTTAAATGTAAAATATATTCAAGAAAATAGAAATATTTTCCTAGTATATTCTTATTAAAAAAAAATCGAAATTAATTTATCTAACTTGCACGGCCTGAAGCCCTTGCGGGTTTGCTTCAATTTCAAACTTTTTTCATTTGAATTTTTGTATTTTCGAAATTTTGTCATTCGAATTTTATAGTTTCAACTATTAGTTTTCGAAATTTTGTCATTCGAAATTAGTTAATTCGGACTTTTATTTCATTAAACAAAATTATCGTATAAAACGATAATTATTGTACATCTGGCAACATTACTTCTTATTTAAAATAATTTTCGATAAACACCCTGTAATAGGCTGGTCTGTTAACCTTCGAGGTACGAGGCCGTGGACTAAATTAAAGCAAGTTATTCGGTTAACATCTAACCTAACTTCGTGCTAACTTCTAAGCACTATAAATTTTAAAACATTAAAAATGAATACAATATTCAAACAAATAAGGAATTTAAGACTTAATATCAATTTTCAGAACAAAAGTATATCTCTGTTTAGTCCTTTAAGATTGAAAGAAAGTAAGTTTAACTGTTCCTTATTAGTAATTTAAATTGATAGTTTACTTTTTTTAAGTTAATGAAACTCAAAACAAGAATGAACTAATAATATCTGGACACATTGTTAACTCAGGAAGAGAACCATACTTGTTAAAAAATCCACATCCTACAGTATGCCCAGTTTGTGCTTCTGGTCTTGACATTAAACACACAGATGTTTTAATATTGAGTCAGTTTGTTAGAACAGACGGGTGTATGCTACCAAGACGAACTACAGGTTTATGTAGGAGATCACAGAAACGAATATCAACACTTGTAGCGATGGCTCAAAAATCAGGTAATAATTGAAGTCATGTGTCCTTTCAGCACTAGTAATTTACCTAATTAATTAATATACTAGATTTATCAGTGGAGGCTTGTGGCCTAGTCCACGGAGGGCTACTTTTGAAAGGCACTTAAGGTATATAAAATTGGTCAAAACTTATCAAAGCACTTGAGTGCCATCTTCTGTACCTAAATATTCGGTCATTATGTCTAGTAGACACAGGTAAAGGGATTTGATCATTTACTCACTTTTAATAAATTGTTGTTTAGACAAATTGGTTAAAATAACCGAATCACAAGTTAAAAACGGACATGTAATATTTTTTTGTTGCCTTATAGTCCTTACAAACCTCCACTAAGATTAATCATTTATTCCTCTTTGTAGAACATGTTTCATTTCAAACCTTTAAATCAGTATTGCCAGAGCTTTTTTATATACTCACTTTGAAATAAAATATAAAATACAGTCCTGATATTTCCTTATTCCCAGTAAACTGTTATTTAAAACACCCTTTGTTTATTATTTTAATCTGCCTCTCTTTCATCCCCTCTACATAACAGTGGCTCCTCCATTTTTTTAAATAGCAAGAGGGGTCATGCTGCTCTTTTGTTACACAACAATTTTGAATAAAATAAAAAAGAAAGTATTCTATTACATCATCAAAATTAATAAATTATAACAATAATGAACTAGAAATTATTACAGGTGTTCAAATTTTTTTCCATTTACTTCCTGATATTTGTTAAAAAAACTAGAGTTGATTGGCACTTGATTTACGTCATCACTGTATAAAACTTATCAGATTGGCAATTTTTAATCTCCCTTTTAAACTTTCAGCAATACCAATTTTCCCAATGTAAACTATTCATTTTTTGAGAAGAGCTGATGGTATATATGCAAGAATTGATACATATTTTTTGCCACTTTTTTATTTACCTTATCACTGCAAATAAAATGTGTTATTTTAGAAAATTATGCTCTGTTTTAGGTTTAATGCCAAATCTAACTCCAGCAAATAGTAAGAAAGATCCCAAAAAACGATATGGATGGAAAAAGTATAATAAGTATTTTGATGAAAGTACTATCAAAATTAGATAGAATTTAAATAAAAAGTAAATATTAGATAATAAGATTCTTTTATTTTACAAATATAATAAAATAAATTATTAAAACAGAACTTGTTGAGCTTTTTATTCATATAAAATGTTTCTTCTTTAGTCATTTAACTCAAAAGATTGTTTTCAAATACTTATAAACTCCACCTTAAATCAATAAAAAACTGAAATTATCTTTTTTCATCATTAATACCTTGGCAGTATCTTTTCAAAAATGATAACCACATTCAATTCTATTTGGGCTTTAGTCAAAGTCATCTTGATAGTTGAGAGTTTCTGCATCCTTTGTCAAAGCCTTTTGTAAAACAGCTTCAGTTATACCTGTTTCTGTGGTTTCAGTTTTTATTAATTCATTTTCAACCATGGCTGTAAAAGGGCTACCAGCATATGTTGGTGTATTAATCATTTCCCTAAAACAAAACTACAAGTGAAAAATCCCTTTTTTCAACAAGACATTTGCCAAGAAGTATTTATTTATCTGCTCCAGGTTTCAGTTACAATTAAAAAATTATACAAAAATTGTAATTGCAATTTGTGAACAAAAGCAGAGAATATCGGAAAAATATGAGTAATTTTTTAAAATTGTTTGTAACAACTTTTTTATTTCAATGATACAATATATGACATTTAAAGCAAGTTATTGTTATTCAACGTTTATATGAATTCAAGCAAACTTACCTAAATAGAGCTAAAATTTGTGGAGGTTCTAATTCTCGAAACTTGGTAAAAATGTTGATATCAGAAAAATAGTCAAAATCATGTTCCAATTTTGGCATTAAAATATTTAATCCACAATCGGGTACCCATTTTCTATAGCAAAATACATAAGTATTACTAAATTTAAATTGTGTGAGATATAATATTACTTACTCCATTGTTGGTATAACTATATTATTTCCGGTACGGAAAAACTGCTTAACAAAATGAAACAACGACAATATTTGTCCTGTAGGAATGCCTAAGTTCTTCTTGAAATTAATTTTTATTAAAACCGTTTCTTCATCCTAAAAATGTTGAAATTTTTAACGATTACGGTATACAAAGAGTTTCGATGTTCTTAAAAAATCAGTAGATTTTCTGTAGTAAAAGATTAAATATATTTGATATTATATAATTATTCACAAATTGAAACCCTACTATATTATACATATGACTATGGAAATTCAATCTACATAATGTCACAAAAAATGTCACATAGTTTGAAATTATTTTTGTTTGATATTTTTAAATCTAATCATAATTGAATCGGTGAGTTCGAAAATTTGACATTTTAAAGTAAGATAGCCATAGGTTTTTATTGTTTTTCTCGGAAGGTTGATTTGGGACATTCAATGATGTATGCTATTTTAAGAGTAAAATCTGTATACTTAAATAATTCGCAAGTACTGAGTGTCCAAATAAAAAAGAACAATTTCGCACAGATTACGATTTTCATATTTTTTGCTTTTAAATTTACAATTCTATAACAAAGACCTAGTTCAAATTTATTTAATTTAACATAGTGATGAGTCTTTTCCTGAAAAGTGATTTTCAATGGACATATTATAGTAAACTTCGAAAAAACTTGAAATAAAAGTGTACGATAATCAGGCCTGTCCTATGCAAGCCAATCAGGGGTCTTCATATTTTGTTCATAGGCGCCGGAATTCAAAAATCGCTTTGGGTGCCCGGTGTCTATGCGGAAAATGGGGGCTATCCCCCCCACCCTCCACAACTCACTTAAAGGCACCAACGGTTTTTTAAAAAGCTATTTTAAAGTTGATTTATAAAAATTTTCTTCAAAAAAAAAAAAAAAAAGGTATTGTCAAATGGCAATTGCTGGATAGACTGAAGGCTCCCACCTACCTAAAACGGGATACCTGGCAACACTATATGCTCGGTGCAGCCACCACTGGTATTTTGAAAGTATTTTTAAATAGATTATAACCCCCCAAATTTTAAATCGCCACTGTCTTCCTAGCCATTATCTTTTAACGATTTTTATTTTCTGTAAAAGCCTACCAGTTAATCGAGTAAATGCTAGAAATGCTGATTCTGGGCCTCCATGCAATAATAGAGGTTTTGTTCAAAATGCTATCGGACATTTTGAAGCATCTATGGGGTTATTTGATGACATTCATCAATTATCCGTCGTTGTCGCAGATTTTCCAGTGATGTTGGCTGATCGTCATTTTCAATCAACTCTAGTAATCTGGATAAATAGCGTTTTCTAATAATTCCAGATACATTTCTGCGGCTAAAGTTTCTGGTAAAAAAGGGGCCCATTATACGGTTACCAAAAATGATAGCCCAAACATTCAGTTTTTCCGGATGTTGCGTATGTACTTCATGAAATATTCTGGGATTTGAATCGGACCAATAACGACAGTTGTGACGATTTACCGTACCATTTAGGAAAAAAGTGCATTGTCTGAGTAACACACATTGAAAAGAAATTGCTGATCATTTAATATCCGTTCAGTCATAATTTCACAAAATTGTAATCGCCTATCAAACTCGTCTCGATTAAGTTCTTTTACCAGATGTATTTTGTAGGAATAAAACTTTCAATATCTTCTGAATACTACGTCTCTTAATACCAGATGTTATCGCCAACTGTCTTGTACTCAATATGTACTCAACATGTCCTAAAATCGCCGCCTCGGTATCTTCATTTACTACAGAATTTTCCATTTCACGTTATTTGTTAGCTACTGACCCTGTTTTCCAAAATGTTAGGACTAATTCCAAAATGTAATTTCGATGGACTTGTCGATTTTGATGTTGATTGTTAAACAGTTAGGCAGTTCTATTAGCACATTTATTATTCGCAAAAAAGTGAAATTATTTGCACCCTCTTAGCAATAGAGTAAACCATTATCACTGATATGCCACTTTTATGCCGACTCTACAACGAAATAAACTAAACCTTACTACTTTACGGCGACCAAAGAATGTCATCTGATAAGAATAATTGAGAGCCACAGGAATAAAAGTAAACTTGTTATAAAGAATTCCTTTTTTTTAATAACAATGTAAAAATTATGTTAAACCGGTTTTGTACTTTTGGTGAGCCACTGTATGGGCTACATAGATAGTAGCGATGTAAAACTCGGGGGTTATTATCTAGGTAAAAATACCTTCAAAATAACATATCATTCGACTAATCTTTCCATTTAAGATATAACTGGTGAGTCTCACCCCCGATAGAGGGTTTCCACTTAGGGAGTGCAACTGCCAAAACAATGTTCTCCCGTAAAAAACAAAATTAACTGGTCCAAGCGTTTTTTAGTAGATGACCTGGTTTCTCGCCAGCTGTTTCTAACTCATGAACGTTTTTTTCTAACGTTGCTTGATCAGGAGCAACTTTTAAATGTCCTCCCTTTCCCCTTAAAGCATTTGCTCAATGGCATATGTACAAAGATCTTATCTTGATAATTGTAGACCGTTAATAATCTTTCTTTTTTGACGTCATAGGGTTTTATACACCAAAAATAAAAAACCCTTAAGTTCAACGCGTTGTCTATGACAAGTTACGGCGACTTTTTTATCACAAAAAATATAGCTCCGAACGATAATATTTTATTGAGACATCTGACGCTATACTAACTTGGGCCACGACAGCTTCTTCATTTCACTTATTGACACTTTTTGTCCTCGTTGTGCTCCCGCACCCTGTTCAAAACTGCTCTGGGTGCTTGCGCACCCGGAGCCCCGGGGATTCGGCGCCTATGATTTTGTTGGTTCCAGAAAAGTTTTTTTTTGTTTTTATCTGTTGTATAACAACTTTTATCAAGTCCATATTTAGTTTATCTATTTGTTTTCCTATGCTGTTGACTTGTTTATGTTCTAATTATTTAAAAATTGGTATCCTAAATATTAGTTAATAAAAAATGTTTTTTATTTGTAGAGCTATGTATGAAAACGTTAAATGTGTTATATTTTTTAGAACTATATAGTAAATAAATAAAAAAGCTAAATACTAATCAGAAAACAGTTATAACATAAAAGTCAATCATTAGTTGTTTCTTCTATTCTAAACCATTTACATTCGTTAATGCTTACAACACTATTGAAAAGTTTGGAGTGTTTGGATATGTCCATTTTTCAGACATATCTAGACATTTCTGAGCGACCATCACTAATTTTACATTCAATATTAATCAACCAATTAGACTTTGTACTTACCTGTAAATTTGGCTTTTGTGTAACCTTTTCCCATGGTAAAAATATATTCCTAGGAAAAGTTTCCAATGTCTCATAATCAAATAAAAGTTGAAAAAGTACTGTGGTATGCCGATACAGTCTCAAATTTTGTTTTGGAGTTGCAGTCAATGTCTAAGAGATACAAGAAATAATCAAATTCTATTCTTGCAAACATTAAATATTTTATTGTTAGTTACTAGTTGTTCATAACTTCAAAGTTATTTTATTCTAATATATCTTGTATTCTAATCTTACTTGATAATGAGTTTTTTTCATTATTGCATATAACTGCATTCTGCCATATAATACAGGTCCTGATTGAAGTGCCAAAGATGCCATTAAATATCTTAAAAATCTCAAATTTGGCATGGTGCCTATTACTGTTATAGCTGGATCTGAAAACATAATAAAATTTGTAATATAGAACAAAGTAACAAATATAATTCCTACCAGTTTTACCGATCATACGAGTATTACCATTTTGTCAGAACTTAACAATGACTTAAATATTAAATTACTACCTGGAAAAGGAGACAAAAAATGAGAAACTACATTTTTTAGCAATGGTACAATAAATTGTTACATGATAAACCTCTGAGGATAAAACTATAAAACCCCAGTATTCCCAAATGTACACAATTATTTATCTAGGCTAAATAAAATATGTAGAAGTATTAAATTAAGTGTCACTGAAAAATCAATGTTTCTGAAACCGATATGCGAAAACGATATTATAAAACACATAGTTTAAAAAACAATAGTGCCCCGGGATTTGATTGTATAACAGTAAAACATCTGAAACTACTACATCCGTATTTACTGCAACCTTTAATGCATTTAATTAATTGTATTTTTAATAAAGGAATCGTACCTAAATAATTTAAAACTTCAATTATAACACCTATTTATAAAGCTGGTAATCCAAAATTAATAACTAACTATAGACCTATTAGTTTAATTAGTAATGTGGCCAAAATATTTGAGAAATGTGTGAAAGATAGACTGACAGATTTTTTAAAAACTAATGACTTACTTCCCAAGCACCAATATGGCTTTACTGAGGGTCTTAACTCAGGAGATGCTATGCATGAATTGATTTCATATGTTACTGATGAAATTAATACTGGTAAAAAGTGTATAGCTATATTTCTAGATCTAGCAAAAGCATTTGACACGGTGCCACATAAGAAGCTCTTAAATGTTCTTGAACAGAATGCATGGAGTGAGGGGCATCGTGTTGAAGAAAATTATTTGACACACAGACAACAGAAGGTAAAGGTCAGAGACAATGTGAGTAACCCTGAAAATATACAAATCGGAGTGCCTCAAGGGACTGTTCTGGGACCTATACTATTTAATTTATATATTAAGAGCTTAACTCAGATTGATATTCAAGGTAAAGTTGTATCATATGCTGATGATACAGTGCTAGTCTTCAGTGATAAAGATTGGGAAGCCATACGTGCTATAGCTGGAATGGAACATGTCAAAAACTGGCTGGATGTTTTTAAATTGTCTTTAAATGTTAACAAAACAAACTACATTGCTTTTTCAAAGACAGTGGCTGATCGACCTCAATTTAGAAGCTTAACATGTCAACATTTAGACATACAGGAAACAGAAACATCCAAATATTTAGGTATAATTATAGACCAACACTTAAAATGGGACTGCCATATAATATATATAGCAAAAAAACTTAGGATTTCTGATTTATAAATTTTATCTTCTAAAACAATTTCTCAACCAGGATCTACTAATAACATACTACAGTCTAGTAGAATCTATACTACGGTATGGAATCTTAGTATGGGGAGGCCTGTATGGAACTACATTAAATCAGTTAAATGTTATTCAAAACAAAACCTTGAAGTTAATATATAAAAGAGATAGACCATAACTTTATATAATGAAAACATTATCAATGTTAGATGTTTATATATTCACGCAGTGTGTTGTTAAGTATATACAAAAATGAATTTTTAAAAAACCCTTTAGAACATAGACATAACACTAGAACTGCATTGAACATGTGCATTAAAGTACCAAAACCAAATAGTGAGTTTTTTAAAAACAGTGTAAATTATCTAGGGACAAAGTTCTATAACGCTCTACCTCTTCATATAAAATTATTAAACAAATATAAAAAATTCTGTAAAGTTAGCAAAATATACATTTTCCAAAATAATGCAAAGTTTATCAGAATATTTTAAGAATAACGGACTTAATACATGGATTTTTTTTAAATAGTTTTTTTTCTGTTTCTTGCATAAATTGTTTATTTTTTATTTAAAAAAAAATAAAATGTTTTTTTTTATTTCCTTTATAGTTTGTTGAATGTAATTAAAATAAAATTTTAATTTTTGTCAGCACATACAGGTGTTCTCACCTAGGTGCTTGTTATTATATAATTGGTTTCCATTATTGTACTTTGTTGTAACTTGTTTATTGTTGTAACTCATTGTAACTTGTAACTATTAAATCACTTTTGTTCAATTTTAACGGTAAACGAAACCCCAATGACTATTTTTTTGTATAATCTTTCCATCAAGGAAACAAATTTTTGACTGTGATAATCTGATTCAATCTAGGATGATCCTCCGACCACCTTTGGATTAAATTACATAGTAAATTGTGTTAAAATTACTTTTTAAAAATTAAAATGGGTTTTGAGTTGTTAGGTAATAAATAGATACTAAATTATTTACCATCAGTCCAAGCTTTTCTAGGCACACCTTTAAGAAGAGAGCTTACTCGATTCATCCCATCTTGTTTATCCATATAGGTAAATCTTGATAAGTGAAACAAATTTTTTATAAACAATTCCACTCTACCAGGGTATACCGTTGCAAAGTTCTAAAAATGTAATTCTCTTTAATTATATTGAATTTTTTTTTTATAAACTTTAACCTACTAATAATATTATATCCTATGATATACATGATTTAAATTTGTTAATATTCTTCGCAACTTAATTGTTGTATAAATTTACTTTATTGTACAATCAAACGTGATTACTTACTTTTAAATCTACTCGAAATTCAGAACATGATTCATACATTCGTACTTTCTTTATACCTTTTTCTAGAAGTTCTGTAGTTATTAGACCTAAACCTGTATTAGTTTCAGCAATAATTTGATTGTCTGTAGCTGCACTAACTACATGATCAGCAATTTTATGAGCTGCGTTAGGACAAATCAAATACAGATATTCATTAGCAATTTTTGAAGAAGTTTTCAGATATTTATCTGGAATATATTGTTTTATTTCTAACAATTCAGGATTTTTTCTTAAATAATCTTTAACGCCTCTTGAATATGATCTAGTGAGTATATTAAATGAAGAATACCTTTTATAAATCCTTGTGTGGAACATTTTAAATAAAGTAATATTTCCTAAAAAGTCGTAAGGTTACTGTAATATCTTTTTATTTTTGGTTTACTCACCTTAATTCCTTCACATTATTTCATAAAATAGTTTCTTTAGATGTCTATATGTATATTTAATTTGTATACTTTATAAAAGAGTTTATTTAGATGTTTTTCCGTTTTCATAACCTAACTTTTAACAACAAAAACATAACCCCAAATATTCCAATCATAGGTAAGAGAAGAATAGAACGGCAACTCAATGTTAAATCATCAAACTATGAATTGAGCGCCATCTGATGGTTTGGGGACGCATAATGTAGCTAGACGTCTTACATTATAAAAGACCATAAAGATTAGAAAACGATCATTGGCTGCAAGCCTTATTTAAATACGCACGTTTCGAGTAGAAGCAGAATTAACCAAAGTCCTCAGTCAAGAAAACAAACATTGAGGTTATGTCATTTTCATTTGTTTACTAAAGGGCCGATTCCACCGTTGTGTTAAAGTAAGCTTAAATTACTAAACGAAGATTAAAATGACATAGTAATGTAAAAATGTAATTTTAATCCTAGTTTGTAATTTAAACTTCGTTAACACAACGGTGGAATCGGCCCTAAATAATTAAAGCCAAATTTTTTAATTTATTTAATTAAATTATAATACTATTTTTGTGTTATCTTGTTTATTTTAATAGTATTTGTAATTCAAAGTTACAATTATAATGAATGCTAAATGTGGAATTTTATTTACATATCTACTTGAAAAGTTAAGGCAGATTTAAAAACAAATAATAAATGTCTTAATTAACAAAGCACGAATACAAGTTCTAACACTAGCAAAAAACCAAAAAAACACACATAAAAAACCAAGAAGCACACGAAAAACAGATTAAAAACTAATAAAATAAATGTACTTTTAATTTTCCAATAATATAATTCACAAAAAATAAAATCCAGTCACCCACAAAGGACAAACGATAAATAACAAATTTTGGTATGTCAAAAACAAGTGACGTTACAGGAAAAACGAAGAATTATAGTAACGCCCTCTGTGAGATTGGTGCATAGTACTAACAGTGGAATGTGAATGGAATGTGTATATCCAAGTGCGCATACCCTGATTCCAATTAGGGATTCCAACGACCTGTCAAACAATAGGTAACAGTGGGAAATTCTTGTATATTTAAGGGGGGTAGCGACATAGTCTTGCAACTTGGACACTATTTTTATTCGAAGTAGTACTCGCAAAGCCTGCCAATTTATGAAAAAATGTATAGGTGGGTTTTTTAAATATTATTTTTATTGTGTTTGACATAAAATATTTAAATGTAATCCATTATTCATGATTTTACGTAAAGTAGATTAGAATACACCATATGTCGCCACCCTTAGATATACCAAACCTGCCCACTGGTAATTCATTTGTTTGGAATGCCTAATTAGGCATTCCAACGACCTGTCCAAATGGCTACCAGTGGGTAATGACAGTTTAGATATGGCAACCCTGTTGTTATGTTGTCATTAACAGGGTCAATGATACATATATAGTTATATAGATTGCTCAAAGCTGGTCGTTTACGAGTGGCCATATTGCCTGTCAAATATTTATTAATTTGAATCGGTTTAGCAAAAATGTATTTTAAAACCAATTTTTAGCCTTTAAACATTAAAAAAAATATTTGCTTACGTTTTTACTTCAAGGTATAAGCTTATGTTTATTTTGAAAAATATGGATGATCAATCTATGTAACTATCTATTTCATTGACCTTGTCAAATCACCAGGCCTACAGGGTTGCCATAATTTTGCCATATCATAACCCGTCAAAACCCACTGGTAGCCATTCAGTTTGGAATGCCTAATGGCAGTGAGAATGGCTCGTATATATAAGGGGGATGCGACATAGCCTTCCAACTTGGACGCGGTTTTTATTTTTTATTCGAAATAGTATTCGCCAAGCTTTCCAATTTATAAGCCGTTTACAAAAAATTATATTTTTATTGTGTTCAACATAAAATATTTAAATTTAATCTTTTAATCCCGTATTCATAATTTCACTTATAGTAGATAGAATATATCGTATGTCGCAACCCCTTAGATATACCAACCCTTCCCACTGACGGTTGTACATGTTATACAGGGTGTCACATCACTTCTGTGCACATCACAAATAATCTTTAAAAATTTATTGAATTTCGATCTTTTCTCACTTTCGACTTTTTTTTAGTTTCGAAGTTTTGTCATCCGAACTTTTGTATTTTCGAAGTTTTGTCATTTGAAACCGAATTTTTATGGTTTGAACTTTTGTTTTCGAAATTTTACCATTCGAATTTATTTAACTAAAAATTGAAAAAAATGCTGGTAATTTTTTTTATATAATAGGATGTTTTTAAAAATGGGCGTTTTCTTTTTACTTACTTATGTGTATACTGATAGGGAAAGTATAGGAATCATGATTTTTTTTCGACCTCGAGTTTTTGACGGATTTTTACGTTTGCGGTCCTCCCCTGGATCCGTTTTGACTATTTTCACGATAACTCATGAACTGATACAAAGAGAAACACCAGTCGGAACATCTGGGGGGATACTTTATAGGAGGTCGTTTTTATATTTTATGGAATATATGTTATTTATGTTTGGAGAAGAAAATTGTTCAAATAAAAGTTACTATTATTCTCTATAATTTTTGTAATATACAAAATTTTCCTTAAATGGGCCGTATTCGAGAAATTTTACAAAATGCAAAAAATTCTGATTTTAAAAAAAATGTTTATCTAAAAAAAGAGGAAAAGTATATAATTTAAATTTTTCAGTATTTTCGTTGGCAATGAATGTATATAGAAAAATGTTTCAAGTAAGATGTATGTGGAAAATGTATATATTAATAAGTTAACAGATGAGGTGCTACAAGGTTGTACCAAATAACTGAAAAGAGCCTGTAATAACTAGATAGGAAAGTCATGTGTTGGACACATCAGATTTTTACTTTCCTATCTGTATACAGATAAGGAAAGTATAGGAATCATGATTTTTTCGACCTCCAGTTTTCGACGGATTTTTACGTTTTGGGGTCCCTTGAATCCGTTTTGACTATTTTCGGGATGATGTCTGTGTGTGTGTCAGTATCCACCATAACTCATGAACCGATACAAAGAAAACACCAAATTTTAAACTTAAGCTGAACTGATTAGATTTTGGGCAGAGTCGGAACATCTGGGGGTACTTTATAGGTGGTCATTTTTATATTTTATGGAATATATCTCTTAGAAAATTTTTCAAATAAAAGTTACTTATAATATTATTATCAATATTTTTTATCCTATACAAAATTTTCCTAAAATGGTCCGTATTCGAGAAATTTGACAAAATGTAAAAATAATGATTTTTTATAAAAATTGTTCAAATAAAAGTTGTTTGTAATATATTCTCTATAATTTTAATCCTATACATAATTTCTCTAAAATGGACCGTATTCGAGATATTTGAGAAAATGTGTAAATTTCGAATTTTGAAGAAAACTCAAAAACGGATAAAGAAAATAACATTAAATTTTAAACTTAAGGTTTGTTTCGGCCTGACGTGAAATGATTAGATTTTGGACAAAGTCGGAACATCTAGGGGGGTACTTTATGGGAGGCCGTTTTTATATTTTATGGAATATATCCGTTATTTATGTTTGGAGAAGAAAATTGTTCAAATAAAAGTTACTTCTAATATTATTATCTATAATTTTTGTACTATACAAAATTTTCCTAAAATGGTCCGTATTCGAGAAATTTGACAAAATGTAAAAAAATATTTTTTTATAAAAATTGTTTAAATAAAAGTTGTTTGTAATATAATTCTCTAAATTTTTATTCCATATATAATTTCTCTAAAATGGACCGTATTCGAGATATTTGAGAAAATGTGTAAATTTAGAATTTTGAAGAAAACTCAAAAACGGATAAAGAAAAAACATTAAATTTTAAACTTAAGGTTTATTTCGGCCTGAAGTGAAATGATTAGATTTTGGACAAAGTCGGGACATCTAGGGGGTACTTTATGGGAGGCCGTTTTTATATTTTATGGAATATATCTGTTATTTATGTTTGGAGAAGAAAATTGTTCAAATAAAAGTTACTTATAATATTATTATCTATAATTTTTGTTTTATGTTAAAATTTCCTGAAATGGTCCGTATCCGAGAAATTTGACAAAATGTGCAAAATTCTGATTTTTATGAAAATTGTTGAACTAAAAGTTGTTTGCGATATCGATTTCTATAATTTTTGTTTATACATGATTTTTCTAAAATGGACCGTAATGGAAAAGTGCTAAATTTAAATTTTTCAGTATTTTCGTTTTCAATGAATATCTACAGAAAAATGTTTCGAGGTAGATGTATGTGGACAATGTATATATTTAGTTTATCCTCTAAACATTTATAGAGATGCTGCAATAGGTTGTACAAAATAACCGGAAAAAGCCTATAAAAACTAGATAGGAAAGTCATGTGTTGGACACATCTGATTTTTGGTATTATGAAGCACACACTATTTTAAACCAATGGATATGAAGTTTTAATATTTAACTTTTTTTTAATAACTTTTAACCCTTAAATTACGATAAAATAACATAGAGATCTGTACCGAAAATCTGAGATATGAAATTAATTGATGATAACATAATGATATTCCTTCTGAATTCAAAAAAATAAATTCCTATAATCTTTTCAAAAATAAAATTAGTCGCTGGATTTTACAAATACCCATCATCAAAGTAAAACAATTTTTAAATTCAAATATTGCTTGTTATAGTCTGAAAATCTCTCAAAAAAAAAAATGATAAAAATGTCCATAAATTTGCTAATATCTGTAAATATGATTTTGTTTTATTTTTAGTATTACTTACTTTATTAATTACTGTCCCATGTTACTTGTTTAAATTAATTTAAAATGAAATATATAATTCAAACTTATAGATAATAATGGAAATATTGCCCAAGCTCAGGCCTTCCTTTTGTGGGTGTTTTCATCTTTATTTGCTATCTTAAAGTAAACATTGAATAATTACTCTATATTTATATGTATAATAAAAAGAAAATGTATTCATCTTATTAATGTATTTTAGTAAATAAAAATTATTATTATTATTATATTAATTCACGACACTTTTACTTCTATGAAAATATTAAGAGTTTGTTATAATAAATAAAAAAGGTTTTTGAGAAATAGTATATTTTAATAAAAAAAAATTATATTTACATTAAAAATGTGAAGAATAAAAGGCATCTCACAATTTTATAAAACACGTCACATTTTTTCAATTCATGAAGCTAAGGTAGTCCAATAACACCCAATAAGCAGGTTTAATAATTTGTAATGCTAGGTATATATAATAGTTTAGCCTAGTGACCTATATTGGTCTAAAAATCATTACACAGTAAGTAATTGTACTTTATAAATATTACAGAAACTAATCAAATGTAGAAAATAATCAGAATTGTGTTTTAACCCTTTCAACATAGCAGCATCTCACAGGATTTTTATCTTAAAAGGACTTTTTTGCTGCACAAATCTTATTAAATATATATTTATATTAAATTGCTTCTATTAAAAGATTGATTCATTATGAGGTTGACACATGCATAAATAATAAAGGTTGGAAAATAATAATTACAACAAGCAACCTGGATGAAGATTAAACAATAATAAAATATGCCCAATCTTCTTTTATTTACTAAATATGCAATATAATTTAGTTGGCAAGGAGATCCAAATAATTTTGTTAAATTGTAGCAACTAATGTAAACCATTCTGAAAGGATTAAGTAAGATCTGAAATATATTTTAGTAAAAATTACTGAGGAGCCATCATCTTTTGCATTTACTTATTACTATTGAATTTTGCATTGACCAAGACACTTTTGTAAATCCTGTATTGTAACCGACATATTTTTAACACCTGGCAAATCAGCTAAAACTAAAGTCTGCAATTTTTTTAATACAATTAACTGTAAAATACCAGCATCAGTTACTTCTTTACAACTGCTAATGGTTAAATGTTTTAAAGAATCCTTCAAAACATGCAACCCTTGTAAACACTCATCATTTATGTAAATACATTTGTGCAATTTTAACTTTTCGATATATTTACATCCCTGGAAGTGTTCAAAACCTGCCTTCATAATATTTGTGTCCGATGCATCTATTTCATTCAAATGGAAATCTTTAGTGTCTTGAGGTAATTCATTATAATCTGTAACTGTGCCTTTCTTCCATTTAACAGAACCCCCATTTCTTAATATCCACTCAGCACATGAAAGATCAGGTCCAATTAGTTTTCTACGATCACGATCGACTACGTTAAATTGTAAATTTATCCAGTAATACAGACTTCTTTTTGATTGCTCTATGACAGGTTTAGCTTTAAGCGTCTTGAAAAAATATGATATTGGATACATTAATATTGATTTAAACCAGTTGGTCTCATGTAAGTGTTTCACCTTTTGTTACCTGTAAGAATTGGGGTTATAGTTTCTTCTCAAAAATATTCTCAATTTTATACTTACGCAAGCTTCCAAGTAATCAATTTTTCTTTCTAATATAGTAAGTTTTTCGTTGAGACCAGCCAGTTTTGAGCGACAGGAAAGATCTACAATTTTGACATTTTAGAAAACACATCAATTGTTAAGATTTATAGGTACTCACCGAATGAATTCAAAAAATCTGTTATCTTCTTTATGCTTATTGTAATTATTTCTATATATTCCCTATTTACCCAGTCTTGTTGAGTTAGCTTTTGAACAGCCTCACCTCTATTAGCAGATGCCATTTTTATTTTTAGAATTTATTTTTTTGACATTTCACCGGGAACGTTTTGTTGAACTGCGTTCGTGTGCTCATTCTATGGCTATGGTTCTATCTAGGTTTCATTTCTCACAAATGATCAGAGATGCATTAAACCATAGACGTCGACATTCTGAAATTTCGATGGGGTATTGTATCTACTTTTAATAAATTGATAAAGTTATACGCGAGGGATATTTTGTTTTGTTTTAAATCAAAAATCAATGTTTGTATTGGCATTTATCACCTATAGATATAATGAATAATTTCGTTATATTTCGGGTTCTGGTGAAGGATCCTGAGGTGCGAATTTCATAATTTTATTGAAGTATACTTTTTATAATATTTTAACTAAAATTAATTATGGAAGATTAAGTTTCATTTGCTATTTTCATTTATATTATAATAAAATGCAATATTTTAATAATAATATTATTAATAACAATATTTATTGATCTGAAAGTTTACATCAACGTACAATAATTATTGATACATATAATAATTAATAAATATGTGAAACCCACAGAAGATCAAGCCTATGTATGGGTATAAACAAATTTTATTAAAATGACAAATATAAAAAATGTAATACTATATATAAATTACTTATAACTATAATATTTATAAAGTGCATAATATCAAACACAAACTACGGTGAATTTCCAACAAGAGTATCAATTAAATTGAAATAAAATAAAGAATATGTACCAAAAATAATAAAGCAATTGCATAAATAAAGAAATGTTAACTATTTTTTTTTCTCCTGGGCTCGTCTGACTATGTCTCCGAATAACACTGAAGCCTATTGGCTTATTGTGTTTTACCCCATGTTAGTTCATAGCACCCACTCTGTCATCTTTGTACCTTGTACAAGTGTGTACAGATCCTTGGGTGAGTGGGTTCTATACGTTGTTGGATCAACCTGGGATTATCCAAAAAGAGCCTGTCTTTTGCGATCTAGAGCTTCGCATTCGCACAGTATGTGTTTGGCCGTTTGACTTAATTATTAATAAATAAACTGTTGTTTTAAAGTAAACAAACATCACATTGGTGTCGAGAAGTGGAATAGTGTAAATAAATAGTGGACAATCATGGCTAAAAAAACTATGTAATTTAAAAGTGGCTGAATTGCGTCGAGAATTAGAAGATCGTGATCTGGAGACGACAGGGCTGGCTGAGCTGGCAGAACGTCTTAAGGAAGCACTGGAAAGTGAAGGTTTGGATCCGGAAACTTATCTATTTTCCGATGATGCGTCTTCTATAATTTCTTCTTTGGAAAGTAAAATGTCTTCCATGAAAACCGATATTTCTAATTCTCGACGCAATTCAGCCACTTTTAAATCACATAGTTTTTTAGCCATGATTGTCCACTATTTATTTACACTATCCCGCTTCTGACACCTATGTGATGTTTGTTTACTTTAAAACAATAGTTAATTTATTAATAATTTATTAAAACACTTAATTATTTATAACACTATTATTCTAATTTATATATATTTCGAATGTCTCTAAACTGTTCACTATTTATATTCACTGTCCATATAATAACTGATTGT
The DNA here is from genome assembly GCA_927349885.1 of Psylliodes chrysocephalus. Classification (NCBI taxonomy): domain Eukaryota; kingdom Metazoa; phylum Arthropoda; class Insecta; order Coleoptera; family Chrysomelidae; genus Psylliodes; species Psylliodes chrysocephalus. The sequence continues at coordinate 21,592,730 of OV651825.1, read as the reverse complement.
CGCTTGGTCCTGCACCAATATTTATATACAAATTTAAAAAAATGGCGAATGTTCTAGAAAGTTCACATATTCTCACCAATACACTAGAAACATTATCCCGTCCTTTCTCGAATAGTCATCGAAAGCACCTCCGCCATAGTAGTCCCATAGGTTTGGTCTTAAGGGGTTTAATTATGTATAATAATCGGACAAGTTGAGCCTCAAAGGCCAAATAAGACAGAGAGGGACTTGAAGGGTTAGAGCATGACTGAATAATGAAATGGCTCACATAACAATATTTTATGTATGAGAAAAGTTAAGGGCGCAGCCATATTTTTAGCAATAAGTTTAATGTGTTCAGCTCTGATACCATCAATAGCGGGGGTTTTCTTCTCTTTTAGTGTATTTATAATTTTTATAACTTCAGTTTCCTGTATGTCTTCCAAAAAAAATGAATTTGTTATACTTTTTGTTTTGAATTTATAATTTTTATTTTGCTAGAGAAGAAATCAATAAAAGTGTCTGCTATTTCCTTTTCCTTATTCGCAATGTTTTCGTTTGGAGTTCTTATTTCTTTTATTTTATTTAAATATTTGTTTTTATTTGTAAGTTCATTGACAGATTTCCAAAGAGCGGCTGAGTTATTTTCATTCGATAATAACTCATTGTTTACTGAAAATATTTTTAAATATATTATAATTTTTTTTGTTTTCCTCATTTGGATTTTGATTAAATAATAGGTAGATATAATTGTCGCTTTTGTTGCCAAACGAATGCGTTATTAACATCGGCCACGATGTTAATAACGCATTCGTTATCCATGGATTTCGTTTAACATCTGAATTTTTTTGTTTTATATTATTAGTCGAACAGTTTAAAACATCTTGAATTGTTCTTAAAAATATATTTGTTGCGTTTTCAATATTAATTGCTGCATATATATTAATCCAGTTTACGTTAGAAATATTAATTTTTAGTTTATAATTGTCAATATATAGTTTATATCGTGTTTTTTCTATAATTTTTCTTTGTTTTTTTAGCAGAAATAATTTGAAGTATGGTAGAAAAGTGGTCAGTTGTGTCTGATTCAAATACAATTGGATTGTACTTAAATGATTCCGAGTCATCTTTAATGATTTAACTGATTTAACCTAACTTTTCATCATTTCCTTTCATAAAACTTAAAATAAAGTGATTAGCCATTGGCTTTTTAGTAAATTTTTTTAATAAAAGGCTCTATAGATTGTAAAAAATCCCTGGGGATGGAAGCACATGTCCCCCTCGTTAGAGCCAATCTTTTTGACTCTTTTCTCCATGTTTCCAATCACTCATCCTGTCCAAAAGACAAAAAAAAGTATTTCCTGGTCACCTGTGCGTGTGTGCGCTGACACGATATCTCTAGAATGAAAGCTCCGATTGACTTACTGTTTTGACTTTACTCTATAATTTCTTCAAGGCGAGAACTCTAGAAGAACACTTTAAATAACGTTTTTTTTTAATGCAATGCTTTTATTTTATGCATTGGGTGTCGTGATTAAAATTTAAAAATCTTTGACTACTTATTTAACTTGAGATGGATGCAAAGATATGCTCAAAGTGTAAGGATGTTTTTCCATGTGATTCATGCAAAGAGTACTTATGTGCTCAATGTGCTGACATAACAGCATCAGAAATCAAATGTTTACAATTAAAGAATAAATAAAGGAAAATTAATTTTTTTTGTGCAGTGAATGTGGAACAGGTTTTTGGAAAGTTCCAGAACTAACTAAAGAGTTAAAGCAAGTAAAAATTAACATTGAAAAACTTATGAAAAATAAGGCATCTGATCAAAATAACGAAAAAGATGCAACTTAAAATGCAGCTAAAATTAACAGCGAAGAACTAATGATGGAAGTGGCGGAAAGACAGAAGAGGGCATCAAAAATTATTATATTAAATGTAAATGAATCGAAACAAAAAATAGTTGCAAACAAAATAAGAGAAGATAAAGACTCAGTAAAAGAACTGCTAAAAGAAATTGATGGTGATATTACAAATATAAGGGTGTTCAGACTGGGCAAAGACCAAAACAAGAATATACCACTAAAAGTTTGTTTTCCCAGACCACAAGAAGCTCTTAAGGTGTTAAAAATGAAAAAGGAGATAAAAATTACAACTATTAAAATTTTTCCTGATCAAACAAAAGCGCAAAGAGAGTACTTCTTTAATGTCAAAAGGAAGCTGCAGGAATATTTAGATAACGGTGAAAACAAAACTATAAAATACATAAATAATATTCCAACAACTGTTGATAGCAATGCATCTACCCAAAACAAACAAAAAAACTAGTAAATGGTCCTAATATATCTTTTAGAAGTGATATAATTTATATGAATGTACAGAGTTTTTTGGCACACCGCGATGAAGTTTTAGTAGACATTTTTTGCTATCAACCATCTATAGTTATATTAAGTGAAGCAAGATGTACAGATGATATCCAAGATGTTGAAATTGCAGTAGATGGATATGTATGTGTAAGATGTAATTCTTCAAATCGATACACGGGAGGAGTACTTATTTATCTGCGGAACAACGTCACTTTTAGTGTGAAAAAGGAAGATATTCTTGTGCTAAATTATTGGTGTAAAATTGTTAACGTTCATTTTAATAAAACTAAATGGTTGATTGGTGGTTTTTACCATTCGCCCAGTTTCAGTGATGCGGTCTTTATAGATAAAATTGAAGAATGGTGCGAAGATTTCTTATCGGGAAACATTAAAGCTTTAATTGTGGGTGATGTTAAGATTAATTATTTTGTAGATAGTTTTTATAGCAAAAAGATAAAAAGTCTAATTTAGTCTTATGGCATTGAACAACATGTAAATGATTATACCAGAATAAGTATGGACAGTTCGACATTAATCGATTATGTTTTATCGAATCAAAATATTTCTGTAAGTGTTCATCATTTTCCTAAAATAACAGATCATTCGATTATAAGTATTAATTTTGAGAAAAATGTGGATTATATGAATGAATTAAATTTTTTCTCTAGAAAATAAATGTAGATAAATATGAGATAAATTTAGAATTAATATCATGTGACTGGTTATTTGACTCAAGTAATGTAAATGAAATTTTTGGTCAACCGGAAAGTAATTGTAGTAGAGTTTTAAACAGTGTTGCACCTATTACAGAGATACAGATAAAGAAAAATCATGTTCCATGGTATGATAAGGAGGTAAAAGTACAAGCTAGAGAGAGGGATAAAGTATACACAAAGTTTCAAAGAGCCTTAGGTCCAGATAAAAATGTATTGTGGAATGAATACAAAAATCAAAGAAATATAGTTGTTAATTCATTGAAGTGCAAGAAAAAAGAGTTTTATGAACATAAAATAGATGAACATAAAAATGATTCTAAGGAAATGTGGAAAACTCTAAAAAAATGAATTAAAAGTAAAAATATGGAAATTAAATTTGACTCTGTTGGGTTTTCTGTTGATGAATCTGTATCTTTCGCTAAAACGGAAGAAGAAGCAGCCAACAAATTAAATAATTTTTTTGTAAATAGTATATGTGAAATAACAAATTCAATACCTTCAACTGATGATTGGTCACCAAATTTTTTAAATGATATTCAATCAACATTAACTGATTTTAAATTAATTACATTAGATCAACTAAAAAAAAGCTGTTTTTCATTAAAAAATAAGGGAAGCTATGATGAGATATTGGGGTCTATTCTGTAATAATTCCTTTATATTTAACGGCCTTTAAAAATATTGGCGACCTTTAAAAATATGTTTGTATTCGTTAATTTACTTCTGTCATTATTTAAACAGATTTCTTTAAGATATTCCTCTAATGTATTTTAAAGATCCGTTTAAATAATGACAGAAGTAAAGAAGAAAATATTTTTAAAGGCCTTTAAATATAAAGGAATTGTTACAGACGAGTCCTGACCTGGTTTGAACAGTATATGACTGATAGATTACAATAATCAAAGCTAGGTAAATCAACATCTGAAATGCTAAAAAATAACTTAGGAGTACCGCAAGGAAGTATATTAGGACCGCTTCTATTTATCATATATTTAAATGACATTAATTATATTGAGTGTGACTTTATTAATCTATTTGCAGATGATACACTGGTAGCATGTTATGGGTATAACCTTGAGGAAATTTTAAATAAACTGAATAATATATTGAGAGTCTTAACCCAGTTTTTAAATAAAAATAAACTGAAACTTTATACTAAAAAAACGAAAGCAATGATTTTGGGAAGTAAATATAAATTAAATCAAATAAACTATAATAGATACAACATTAGAATTGAAAATAAGAATGTTGAATGGGTTAATGAATTTAAATACTTGGGATTTATTTTAGATGAAAATCTATTATTGAAACCTCACTGCGAATATGTATGCAAAAAACTATCAAAAAAGCTATTTTTCTTCTCAAGGATTGCTTCAAATCTCTCCCTTTTTTCTAGATTAACAGTGTATAAAACTATTATACAATCTCATTTTGACTACTGCGGATCGTTACTTTATAAATTGGATAATAGCTGTTTACAAAGACTACAAAAATTGCAAAATAGAGGAATGAGAATAATCCTTCGATGTAACAGATACATACAAATAAATGTTATGCTGACCACTTTAAGTTGGATTTCAGTCAGACAAAGATTTTATTAGTTAGCAATGACTTTTGTTTATAAAGCAAAAAATAAAAAACTTCTTGAGTACTGTAATGATTTTATCATCTACAATAATGAAATGCATAACTACAATACAAAATCTGTTTATAATTTGTATATTCCACAAACAAGACTAGCTATAGCAACAAAATATATTTTTATATGTGGATTACGTGAATTTAATGCTTTGCCTAGTGAAATTAAAACGAGTAGGTACCTCTCTACCTCAGTTTAAAACAATTTATTTCCTGTCCATAAATTAAATTAACTTTGTATGTTTACTTTATGTTTACTTTAATATGTATTTATTTTAACTTTAGTACTAAACGTCTTACTTTTATTACTGATTTTATTACTAATTCTATTAAGATTTTATTTTATTTGTTCAACATAATTTGTGCAGACTGACGATAATATGTAATATTTAAAAAAAAAACTACTATGCATTAGGACTTCCTATATTAAATAAAGATTATTATTATTATTATTATTATTATTATTATTATTATTATTATTATTAATTATTATTATTATTATTATTATTATTATTATTATTATTATTATTATTATTATTATTATTATTATTATTATTATTATTATTATTATTATTATTATTATTATTATTATGATTTCAACAGATTGCCATGTCACCTCTAAAACCACATATGTTTTTACATTGCTGTCATTCTTAAACGTCAAAAAAAATTATTCAACATTTAAATGTCTTAAAGGATCTTATTTGAGTGCGTTTATTCCACTGTTTATTCATTGTAAGTGAAAGTGATGGATAAGTGAAAGAATTGTTTCAAATGGAAATAAATATGGATCTTACGCGAAGAACATACAGGATGGTGAAGTAACGGGCTTTAACGAATTCCATATAGAGCTCGCATCGGAATTTGATATTATAATCAAAAAGGTAAAGGGTCCTAATATTATTTTTACATGGGCAAGTTTAAGGGGTAGATCACAATATATCCCCTATAGTAATGTTACTGGGATTCAAGAAATGGCTTTGAGTTACGCTGCGGCCAGACACAGGCCTCATGGCGCTAGTATCGTTTTGAATTTTGACACGTCCAACATCGGCACGTTCATTGGTTGAAGGGGAAGTTTTTGACAAGCGAAGCATGAAGTGTCAGTATTGACAAGTGATAATTTTTTGATTTTTCTTCTACGAAATTTATACCGTTTATTTTTTTGGTGTCATTGGCGTCGACTACTACGGCCATTAGCCTCGTGTTCTGTGTAGGCTTTGTTATGGTTTCCCAGTGCCACTTTAGGAACAGCACTGTTAATTAGAACCCAACAGTGAATGGTCGAGTGGGGAATCCTACCAAGGCATCAGAATTAATTTCAAATAATTAAATTAAATGAAAAAATCCCGGCCAACGGTGGGATTCGAACCTGAGACCTTCCGATCTCAAAGTCATGACTCTAACCACTGAGCCAACCCACCCCCCTATACCGTTTATTAATATTAATTTTGTTTCAGCGATATTTATTGTGATTTGTGTTGTTGTATTAAGTGCTTACTTATTTAATATGGGAAACAAAACGTACAACAAACTCAGAAAAAGAGGAATCAAGGAGGGATTGCTATGACTATCATCCAAGGGTCTCCGCCCTAGATAATACTTTTCCAGTGGGAAAAGCCTTTAAAATTCAAGTATAACAATTTTATGTTTCCGTTTTCCCTTCTTTTAATGTAGGTGCCAATTTTGAGTTAAGTTTGTAATAATTTTTCATATTTTTTCAGTTAATACCTACCCTCTTAATATTATAATTTGATCTTATGCTTTATTCCTATGGACACGTGGGCAATTTTAGATGTGCCAACGAACGCCTATAAGAAAACTCACATAAATTACGTATTTGGGTTGAATTCCCAAATAATCAATTTTTTCCTAAATCCAGTTTTTGAGATATCGATCGATGTAGTTCGATGGTGGTCCACTTTGTATACTCTTATTACTTTTAATATGTATTTTTATAAAATCCTTTAAATTTAATATGAAATTGGGCTACAAAATATAAAAACAAATGTTTAATATAAAACCTAATTTATTAAAAATAAATACAATAAATAACTTAATTTCTAATAATTAAAGCATATATGTGTCATGTATTTTCTGCAGGTTGTATATCATTTTCTGGACAGGTAGGATTCAGTTTACTGCAGTATTGGATATTCGATATAACTTCTTTAGGTCTATATTTTTTGTAGGAATCGTCACTAAAAAAGAAAAAATAATGGTTTTAAAAAAAGTTAGTCGAAATTAGCAAAAATTAGGAATAGAAGTATTTACTTATAAGACGTAAGACATCTAGAGAAATTTAGAAATTTTAAATCTTGATCAATAACATAAATAATGTACCCAGCACCCTGTAGCGTGCTGCGGTCGTAATAAGTAAAGGTACGAGTAAATGAAGAAGAGAATATTCCAGAAATGTCTCGAAATGTCATTCCTTGTCCAGATTGTTCGAAAAGGTTCTAGAAGGTCGAGGCAAGCTATATAAGTATACGACCTGACGTCAGAGTTCAGTTTTATGATAGATGTTAAACGTTAATGTTATCAATTAGAGTTATTGTATCATTGTAAAAGTTGAGTTAAAATAAATTCTGATACCAAAACCCAGCGTAACAATAACAATACTAAATATTTGTATAAACTGAAAGAACAGGCCGCTTGATCTAGGCCAGTGCTCCGCAACCTTTCCTCATCTGAGGCACACCAAACTGCTCCCTAGAATTTCGTGGCACACCAAAATCTAAAATATATTTATAGCAGTGGCGTAGCTAGGTCGGGGGTCAGTTCACTCCATGTATACTAATTATTTATGGATGTCCAAACTACCTTAGTTTTTTTTATTGTTTTAAAATGTGAAGAAGCCCCTTTCAGATTTGGGGCATCAAAATTTTCACTCAGGACATAATACATATTTTTTTTTTATTTTTTTTTTATTATTCAGATAGAATGAAAAATACAAATAGGTACATACATGAGAACTATACTAAATACTAGGTAGGACAGGTAGGTATACTAAATTTACTTCTGTTGACACGTCAATAGTAATAAATATTTTGACATGATGATGACTGATTAATGTGATACCTGCGCTTGCTTCGTTGAACACAAAAGTTTTATATTCGGCTCAATTTTAGACAGCGCAACTCTCATTTCTTGGTCAAGATCTTTTAAGCATGACCGTTTATCATTTTTAATTAATACAAGCGTTGAAAAACTTTGCTCACATAAATATGTTGTGGAAAACGGAAGTAGTGTGAAGATGGCCTTGTCGGTGATGCGTGGATATTCTGTCTTGATGGAAATCCAGAAAACATCTAACGGAACTTCGTCGAATTTAAGTTTTAGGGTCATATCATTACTTAATTCTGTGAACTCCTCTCGAGTTTGCAATGGCAGTGCTTCCGTGGAACTTATTGCATTGGTTGCGAAAGGATTTCGAATCCAATTGTATTGTTCCGTGTTGATAGAATGGAAATAGTATTCAAATTTTTGTTGAAGCATACTTAAATGTTGTTGGGCCAAATCCACAATCAACTGCTTGTTTTCGATCGTACTGTGGTTGGTCCTGTGATACATTTCTAGACATCCTTTTTGCAACTGTTCCTGCCAAAGTTCAAGTTTCTTTTTGAACCCTTGTAATTTATCGGAGCACGTCAATATATTTTCATTCCGTCCTTGCATTTTTTTAAGTTCATTCAGATGTTCGAATATATCCGCCATGTATGCAAGTTTGGCTATCCAGTATTCATCATGAAGGTGCTGGCATAGATCGTACATATCTTGACTTGAAAGAAACTCACGCACTTCGTAGCGAAGTTCAAACAGTCGAGCTAAAACTTTTCCCCGGGATAACCAACGAACTTCTGTATAAAACAGTAAGGATTCATGTTCGCTTCCCATTTCTTCACAGAGTATTCCAAAGATTCGCGAATTTAAGGCTCTCGATTTAATTATGTTTATGATCTTAATACATTCATTCATTGTGATCGAAAGCTGTTCGGGCAAATTTTTGACCATCAATGCTTCTCGATGTATGCAGCAATGTGTAATTTGTATTGACGGATTTTTTTGTTTTACACAAGATACAAAACCTTTCTTACTGCCCATCATTGCAGCAGCACCATCTGTACAAATAGCAACGCAATTGGTCCACTGAATATTATGTATTTTAAAAAAATTATCAGTTACTTGGAAAATTTGTTCACCGGTAGTTCTCTCTGGAACCTCCTTACAAAATAAATAATGTTCTTTAATAGAGTCCTCGTCAACGAAACGTACAATAGCCATCAGTTGTGCTTTATTTTTAATATCGGTTGATTCGTCGATTTGAAGCGCAAAAATTCCAGCCGAAATGATTTTTTTAATTAGTGTTCCCAAAATATCACTTGACATATCTTGGATACGTCTTTTAACAGTATCGGCCGACAAAGAAACTTTACTCACGTCCTTAACTTCGTTTGGCCCAAGCATAAGTCTAACAATTTCCATGCATGCTGGTTTAATAAGCGTTTCACCGATAGTGTGCGGTTTTTTTTGTTGTGCAATTAATTTTGCAACAAGGTAGCTTGCTTCTAATGCCTTTTCAGAAACCGTAACCGCCGATTTCATAAACTGCTTTTGTTTCTTATTTTGATCCAAGCGCCGTTGGAAAAATTGAATGTCTTTTTTGACGCAACTGGGATGATTTGTGATCAAATGACGGTTTAGTTTGCTGGGTACCATTGCTTCATTTGACAACTGTTCACCGCAAATGACGCATTCAGGCTTTGGAGCCGCTTCGTCGCCACACCAAGTGAAACCATATCGAAGGTAGTCTTGATTGTACTTCCTTTTCAGCACCTTTTTTGCTCTTTTTGCAGCACTTATGCTGGAGCTTGTGCTAGGTTCTTCGTCATCTGCTCGTGATTTCAGCAAAAATTTATCCATATTTGAAGCACTATAGTTATTTATAAAAGTAGATACTGCAACAAAACTTAGTCCAGTTCACTTATTTATAAGGCACAAGAATTTATTTATATAGCAATTCACTATTTATTTCACTCTACGATTTATTTATTTGCCCGCGTATTTATCTGATTCACTTGACTATTCGACTCTTTCTGAGTCTCTGAGCGACGACAGGCGCGCTTATATAGGCAGTGGCGATGTTCAGGAAAACATCGAGTCGCGCCTCGAACGGCACGGATCTTTCTAGTTTAGTCGCCTTCGAGAATCAAGCCGCCGCGCCGCGCCGATAGACGGATAGACGTTTACCATCGGCGCTGTTGTCAGATTGCTTTATTTTTCGCGGGTCTTGCTACAATACGAATCTGATTCGTATTGTCTGCAAGAGCGGCACACCTCAAGTCGGCTTACGGCACACCAGTGTGCCGCGGCACACCGGTTGCGGAGCACTGATCTAGGCTGTCGGAATCTAAGAATAGCGGCAGGCAGGCAGCTCAAAAATAAAACTAATAATTGGACTTATGGTTCATAGACAATACTGTGGCCTCGTCCGGTTGCTAGGGACGAAATTGTGACGTCACAGAATGAAAAATATAGGTTACAGAAAATATTCTGCTGCGGTTCGTAAATTAGTTTTTAAAAAATCTAATATTTTATTAATATTTGGTGTTTATATTTTTATTTTTCGTCTATTTTCCAGTGTTAGAGATTTTATAATATGAATAGTTTAATTTTTTGAAAGATAAGCTATAAACAGCAATGAAAAATCATGTAATGATTTCCATAAAAATTCAAATTAATTATTTTTTATTTGAATTATGAAGAGAAATATTATTGTGTGAATGGTTTATTTGAAACATTTTGGGTTAGGGTAAGGCCTCTGAGCCGAACTCGAATCACATTTTGTTACCCTGAAATAATTTGAAATTTTAGCATGCCTGGAGCGAGCTGTAGTGTTGGTGTTTGTAAACACAATATTTACAAACAAAAATCATCAGAAAAAGGGAATGAACCTAAACTGAAATTAAAGGCTAATTGTAAGATTTTAGAATATCATTCTGCAAGGAACATGCTACATTTAAAAGCAGATGAGATGGTTTTTTACAAGCATTAAACACAGGGGACCCAAACAGCACAAATAGGTCCATTGGACGTCCATTCTATATAAAATTTTGGATGTCTGGACGCCAAGAAACATCCAGTAAAGTATACAAATGGTATACTTTTGACCATTCATAAGACGTCCAATTCTGGATTATATTTGGATGTTAAATACTGGACATTCAAAAAACGTCCATTCCCGGATTATATTCTATTGAGACCACATCCCCACTTTTTTACACAACCGCAACTCACCACACCCTATTTTATATTATTAATAATTAATGTATTATTTTCGCAACCCGCTATACACCATTAATTGATTTTTTTTTATTAAAAATCACTAGACCTAAGCAGGGATCGAACTCACGACACGTCCATGATCATTCTAGGCTTTAAAGCGCTAGGCGTCCTTGACCAAGCAGCCATCAAATTTCCGCTGATAGAATGAAATGTAATAGATTCAATTTGTCAATTTTGAATGACCAATTCTATTAAAAAAAGGAAGTGTACATAGATGGGCATTATCTGGTAGGCTAAACAAATAATGACCTAAGATGAACGTCCGCTGGATGTCAAAATAATACCAAACTTAAAATTAAGTCCAAAAACAGACGTTCTCTGGATATCGATATGCAACTGTCAAATTAATGATCATAAACGGACGTACATTGGATGTCCCAAATGGATCTAAAGTGGACGTCCATTGGACTGTGTGCTATCTGGGGAGTGGCCCTATAAGTCCTCAATATACCTGCTTCTTAGTTAAAATACTTTCTGTATGTGTAGTTAATTAACTTTCAACTTTTTTGCTAATTAGCTAACCAAGACAAAAGAAACTTTTTTTAAAACACTCAAAAAAAAATAGTTATCTAGGAAATTTATCTAAAAAAAGCCTCAAACTCTTTAACATCCACATGTGGCGATATAAGATTAGGATTAAGAACTCTGTATGTGTTTTTCAGTAAGATATCTAGCTTTTGTTCTCTCTACCGCCCTATGTTGAACGTAGTTTCCTCGAAAATACAAATATTTCGCGCCAAAACTGAAAACAGATCTATGAAATAATGAACATAATAGAAAATAGAGAACGAAAAGACAGAAATATTTAAATTAAATATTAAAATTAACACTCTTTAACGAGTTAAAAATGGTTTATTTCTTGGACCAAGAACCGAAAGCGTGGGTAGGATATTCGACTCATTTATGGTTTATAAATAATCAGGACGTGGAAGTCAATATTTGAAAGAAATACTAGTTGCAACAAATTGTAACAAATTTATCAAGATGACTGGCAACGTTTCGTGAAGCATGTATTAGAGACTATTAATTAAATTATATGATCATTATGGGTATATGCCATTAGGGAAGCCAAAGAAAATTCCATGAAGAAATTCTGTGACGACATTGAAAGCCTTCTGGAATGTTCCAGATTCAGGAAAACTCTACAGAGAGATAAGCAAGGATGCATGGGATTTCTGAAAAATCAACAAGGAGAACTCACAAAAACAGAGAAGGAGACTTTAAATTTACTACTAAAGTCACACTTTCCTGGATGTGAGATTATTCTTGACCAAGAGAACAGGAGTATCGAGGAATTTCTAGGGCCTCAAAAACAAACTGATCTCTTTCAAACTCAATAGTAAATAGAACAAAACTTGTGTGGGCGATAAATTCCTTTCAACCATACAAAACAGCTAGACTTAATGGTATAATCCCGGCACTTCTACAAACGGGACAGGAAGTACTAGAGGGACCACTGTGTAAACTATTCCGAGCTAGCATAGCCCTCGAATATGTTCCACAAAGCTGGAGGTGTGCAAGAGTTGTCTACATTCCCAAACCCGGGAAAGCGTCTTACGACGAGACAAAATCTTTCAGACCAATCAGCCTAACATCATTTCTCCTAAAAACAGAGAAATTGATCAATGGATATATACGGGACGATGTTCTAGGGGATAAACCGATACATCGATACCAGTTTGCCTACCAATCTGAAAAGTCTTGCGATGCAGCCATACATAGGCTAGCTCAACAGGCTCAACAAGCATTGGAAAGCAAAGAAATAGCACTAGGAGTCTTCCTAGATATAGAAGGGATTCGGCTTTATACAATTCAATACTGGAATCTATGCACAAGCGTGGAGTAGTCCACAGCATTACGAAGTGGGTTGAGTTCATTCTTAATCATAGAACCATTACTATTAATCTCCTTAACATAACAAGAGAGGTCTCAGTCAACAAGGGATACCCGCAGGGAGAAGTGTTATCTCCTCTTATGTGGATCTTGCTGATTGACGACCTCTTATGAGAGTTAGAGATAGAAAACTTATTCACGCAAACATTTACAGACGACATAAGCCTCGTAGTAAACGGTAAATTTGGGTCTGTTGTGTCCGAACAGATGCAGCGGGTACTAAATAGCTTTGAAAGATGGTGCATAAAAGAGGGATTTTCTACAAACCCGACAAGAACCTCTGTTGTTGTATTCACAAGAAAAAGTAACCTTCAAGGAATGAAGGAGCTTTATATGTGGGGACAACATCTAAAAATGGCAAAAGAGGTTAAATATCTTGGAATCACTCTTGATGACAAGCTTAGCTTCTGCAGCCATATAAAAAAAACAACAGAAAAAGCTGTAAGAATACTGTGGGCCTGTAGACGGATGGTAGGGAACATATGAGGACTTAAACCAAGTATGATGCACTGGCTTTACACTATGATTGTAATACCTGTTATAACTTACTAATCAGTCATATGGTGGCACAAGATTAAAAGCATAACAGCTAACAGAAAATTAGACAAGGTACAAATACTAGCCTGTCTAATAATAACAGGGGTATTTAGAACTACGCTCACAGCAGCAATGGAGTTACTGCTAAGTCTTCTTCCACTACACCTTGTGGTGGAGAAGGAAGCTATGGCGGCGGCATAGAGGCTGTTTACTATTTAGATGGGAACTTTCGAGAAAAGTACACTACAAAATGATATTAGAGAAATTAAAACAAAATCCGGTACTAAGAATGCCATCGGATAAAACGCCCATTATTCACGACTTCAGGAAGAGGAGGACGAAACACCTATTCACATACTATACTACTGTCGGAATCTTAAATGGGAATGGTACTTCAGGGTACAATATCTTGAACCTGAAGAAATCGCGAAAGCGCCCATTAGACATATTCTTGAATTCATTAAGAAAATCAATCTGATGGGGTAGAAACTGAGAGGGGTACAATAAGCCTAAAGCTTCAGTACAAGTGGGCTTTAAACCATGCCCTAATTTAGATAGATAGATGGGTATATTAGTGGCTTTTTAAACAAAAGCTATGTTGCATGGAAGTTGTATAAATGCGGGTCTTTTAGATGTAGTTATGGTACGAAGCTAAAATATGTGTTATTCATTACGTTTAAAGATGCTGTCTTAAACCAGAAACAGCTGTTTTCGTTCAAAATCAGAGGGTTGAGGATAATGTCATAGATATAGGATATTGTCCTATGACAAGATGGGGCGTAAATGTCAAGCCGCTTATGTTGGAGACGTATTTGTTCGTGTCGAGAACTTCTGGGGTAACAATAAATTTTGTGTATCTGGTTCAATTCTAGCTAAGTTATTTTATTTTAATTTTGTTTTAACTGTGCATTTTTAACATTTAGGTACTCTTGTATTACGAAATATTTTTGCAATAATTTACAATAATTTAGACGTTTCGATTTGTTTTCCGTCACCCGCTTTACTATGATTTGGAAAAATCTAGTGAAAGTTAGGATAATTTAAAAAAGTTAGAAAATAATTGTAAAATGTCAAACTAGATACCTAGATCAGACAATATGTACCTATTTATCTTCCCGTTATTAGAGGAAATGAAAAATTAGCATTATGAATATTAGGAAAAGTACTGGTATAAACTTACATAAATACGTTAAAGATTGTTTTTAACATGGTACTTTGCTTAATGTTGAAATCAGCTTCACAAACAAATTTTCTTTTACAAGCAGAAGTTTCTAGTTTCATTTCTTTGAAAACTACTTCTGTAAGATTCATTCTGTAAATAAATACTATTGGTTAAAACTTTTATTTTTGAATATTCGCTAAAATTAGTTTTGTGTGTTTTTATTAATTCTATTACGTACCTTTTGATTGCTTTAAAAAAGAACTTTAAATTTTCCAAAGGCGTATTATTGGTTGACAAATGACTTCTTCCTGTACCCACTGGCAGTGTCTTATATGAGTCCATATAATTATAATTGCTAGATGAGGGTGAATCGTATATCTTATTAGATGATTGTTTAAATATTCCTCTCATGGGTGAAGCAAAATAGGGTGATGATTCAAAACTTTTATCTAAGTAGTGATGATAATCATGTGGCGGGGTAGAGTATGCCACTGGATGATTGTCTTCTGGAAATTATAAAAAAAATAGTAAGCATTTTAGAATTACTGTAGAATCTAGCAATATATTATTTCTAAAACGGAAAGTAAAAGTGATAACAAAAAGTGAAAAATGTATCACTTTCTTCTCATTTAGAACGAAATATTAGTACTTACTTTTCATGTATTCGGCAACCTTGAAGGCGGCAATAATTTTTCCTATGATAGCTACAGCGGCCCAAAGTGATGCTATTACCAAAATTGCTTTAAACTTTAGTGCAAAAAAAACTAAATAATGGAGATGATGTACTGAAAAAAAATAAATATATATATTATACTGAATTGGGCATGATTGGGGGAACAACAGATTTATGGTGTTATTGGATAAGTGGATAATATTTTTTTTTTTTTTAGATGGATATTTTCTCACATAATTACATTTTTTTTTGATGTCATCACTATCGAGGTATTAGGTAATTTCTAGTTTTTCAATTTTTTTGGTAGTACCAATTAAAAGCCTAGTAATGAGAAAAAATTATACAAGGTATAAATATTAAATTCACTTTTAAATAAAAAATCAAACAATTAAAATTTGACTATATAGGGTGGATCACCAGGAACTGCATCGATCGATATCTCAGAAACTGGATGTAGAAAAAATTTGGGAACTAGCTAAATATCTTGGGGCCTATTTAGCTAAAATATTTTCATGTTGGATAACTAATCATACAGGGTGTTCAAAAATATGGTTTAAAATGAGATTGAGAAAACTGCCAAAAAATTAATTTTTTCACATAGATATTGGACATGATATATAAGATCTGACTAGAATAGTGAGTAGAATCCAAAAATGTAATAATAATATATAGGATGTATCCCCAAAAGTTTCCAAATTTTCAAATTTGTACCTCATCCAGTTTTTGAGATATCGATCAATGGAGATCCTGGTAGTCCATCTTGTATATTTTGATATATTGAGTATAAATTAAACTATCAAGAAGGAAAATAAACTTACAGTAATATAATTTATGATGATGGTGACACAATTTATGTCCTGGATTAGCACAAAGACTAAAACTTATTTTTAAAAATAAAAAAATAATAACACTAAACGTCCGCATTATGTATTTCGCACTAAGATCTTCCTTTAGCAAAAATATCTTCCTTATATATACATATTGTTAAAGAATTGAAATTTCTCTCTTTACATTTTTAATTAACAACATCTTACTTTTGATTTTCATATAGTAGCTTATTTTAAATTCAGGTCATATCTATGCAGTTATAAATATTTGAACAAGAATTATCAGAAAGCATCATTTTTAAACATAATTTTACTTTCTGATGGCTTCGTCATTTTTGATAAACTTTTTCTAAATCGTAGAGATTATTCAAACTGCTCGAATGTGGCCATTTTTATAAATGAAAATAAAGGCAAATGAAGGATACTGGTTTTTGGCCCAAGAGCCTAATATGAATAATAAGAATGGTTTATCTGTATTAAAAGCTTATATCTTAACAAAAAAGGAACATAGTCCCAAGTATATAGATTAAGGTCAAAAGGACCATCAAACATTTTTTAAATATCTACCTTCGGTAAATAGATGTGAACCGATAATAGAGATGAAACTGTCTAATAATACAAATTAAACTTAAAACGAACACACTTGTAAAAAAATAATTAAGGAAAAGTCTGGTGCTGAATACAGCTAAAAGTCTTTTTGAAGAGTGTTTATGTGGAGTCATCATAGAAAAGATATTTCTGGACCTGGTGCCTGCCTCTCAACATTTTTATTCCCCTTCATAAAGGCTTTTAGCTGCAATCAGTAGGTAGGTACCTACTTGCTTTTTATTTTTAATGATTTTATTAATAGTTAGGAAAAATAGACAAATTGATTGAAGAAGAAGAAATTTGTAGGACCATTTATTGTGCGACGAGAGAATGTCAAATGTTAGCATGAATTAACAATCATAAATAAAGGTAATTCATTAATTTGCATTGATGAATGCAAACAAACCCATTTGAGAACATTTAAAAAATCATTTATTTTAATTTTTAGACGAGTAAAAAGTAAATTATTTCTATATTGGTTGGGATTCTTGCAAATATTAAATGATTAAAATCTAGTACTTTTACTGTTAAATTACCCCATTTTTTCCTAAAAAATAATTTTCAATCATTTTCTTTAGCTGTTGCGCTAGATAGTGAAACCTGACAAGCAGAACATTTAATCAATTTTGTTTCAACATAAGAAACAATATTTTAACTTTTCTAGCCTGACTCCAGGAAAACGGTATAGGACAAAACCGGGACGGCGGGTCAAACCGGGACGTCGCGTAAAATCGCTTTTGTGCGCTGCCATCTAGCTGTGATCACGTGTACTACTCGAATCTACGCCACTACAGGTGTGTTCTTTTATTCAACACTTGTTCCATCAGTGATTAATGTCATGAGGTCACTGATTAATTTTTGGTGGAAGGTATTTGCGCTGAATATAAGAACGAACGACATTTCTCAAATGAAAAATTTGACGTTTGACATCGCTTTAAAAATTAAACCCGTTTTAATTTAAATTAACAGTAATTTATCGCTTCTGTAGCCGTTTTATATTTAAACTCTTATATTGTAGGTTAACTTTTATCTAAATAATCGTGTTCACACGTTCAAACAAATTGATTAACTATCCCCTCCCTTCACCCATCGAATTTTAAAGCCGATGGATGCGTTTGCTCATTGATGAAATCACCGCTGGAAAAAAGAACGATTGACAGATACAATCGTCTTTACATCGCTTAATTTACAAAGGGATTGCTGCAAGCGCTAGATACAGCGCGGAATAAAAGAACACGCCTAATAATTAGGCATTCCAACGACCTGTCAAACTGCTGACAAGTGGGAACTAACATTTACACATGGCAACTCTGTAAGCCTGTTGTAATTTCAGGGTCAATGATACATATACCGGGTGTTCAAATTAAAGTGTTACAGCTATATATCACCTTTTATAGAAAAACAAAAGTTTTATAGTTTTGTGGGGAAAGAATTTTGGCTAAAATCGTTTTTTATAGCTAACCAAAATATGGCCAACTTTTTTTTCGCCTAGCAAAATTTTCAAGTAGCTGTTACTCAAAAAGTCCAATAAAAAAATAGTTCCCTCAAAAGTTTCTTATTTTTTTATGTACTTTAAGAATATGTAAACATAAAATGGGGTTCAAATTTAAAAAAACAAATTCCATCTCGATATGGCCATATTATGGTCAGGTATAAAAAATAAATTTAGTCAAAATGTTTCCCCCAAAAAACTATAAAACTTTTGTCTGAAACTTTTTTCTAAAATGCATATTTTCGGAGGTATTTAACTGTAACACTTTAATTTGAACACCCGGTATAGTTATATAGATTGCTCAAAGCGAGTCGTTTGCAAGCGACTATATTGCCTCGCAAGTGCTCATTAATCAGAATCTATTTTGCAAAAATGTGTTTCACCAAGCCTACAGGGTTGTCATAATTTTTTTTGCCATATCATAACCTGTCAAAACCCACTGGTAGCCATTTCGTTTGGAATACCTAATAGTGGAAACTGTTTTGATATCGAATCAGCTGTTCGTTGAACTTCCACAGGCTTTTTTATTTTTTAACAGTAAATTTTGAAAATTTGAGTCAGCATCCTTTGTGTGTATATTCATTTATTTTCGTCGGAAACGTTTAGGTAAGTAAACCATTGTCACTAATAGTGTATAAGGCGTGTTTTAATATATTAGTGATTTCTACGTAAGTTTTGTTGACGCCATGTTTTTTCTTACTATGCAGGAGGGTTTCTTCCCGCGTTCATAGATGGAGACACTGATGATCACTTGCTACATACTCAACGAGTGGACATGAGACTAGTTTCGGATTGCTGGTATGCTGGTATTCACTATTCTTTGTAATTTCTTACTCATACATGTTGTTAATTTAGAATGTTTCATGAATATACATTTTATAGGAGACATTTTATCTCTTTTTTATATTATATAGCTGAAATAAATAAAATGTCTATAATATTCTAGGTAAAGTGAAATGCATTCGGTTTTATATTTAGTTCTGCTGGTCAAAGAGGCACTATCGAATTGTACCTGGCATGCAGCAGTCAGTATTAATATGGTAAAATGCCTGCAATTTCTCGTTAACTTTCCATCAATAGGCCATTAATTGCCAATATATTTATTTCAACACATTAAAGGGAAAATGGGATCTATTAACTGGATTTGATGGCTAAGCCCGATTAACAAATTTTTAATACCTTTACGCTATAATTCGTTGCTTGTTATAACTTTTTACCTATAATACAATTTTGAAAATATTAATACAAATCATATTCCTTTTCTTTTAAAATGTTTAAAAATGAGACTCCTATCGACAACTTTTTTAACATACTCGTGCTGCTACTATACATTAAACCTTTAATTACCTAAACAAACCCTGACATCCAAAACGCATGTTTAGACGAAAGTCATATTGTAAGACTGATTGAAAATAATTAAAATTGGCAACACCTATGCCATACCCATTGAAAGTTCAAGATCATAGAAATCTCATTTCAAAATTCTTTGATCTTTTGCCGGGTTTCGCATCTGTTGTGGTTAATCTATGGCTTAACGCTACATGATCTGCGCAAATTAGCATTTGAGATTGCCGAAAAAAAGCGGTATTCCACATGCTTTCAACAGTAAAAGAAAAATGGCAGGAAAGAAATGGATGCGCGCGCAAAAGCGCCCAATAGAGTTGCCGTAGGGAAGTTCTATGACTTACTAGAGTCCATTTATGAAAAGCATAATATGTCACCTAGCGACATCTACAACGTCGATGAGACGAGAATATTAAACAAAGGTGACAAAAGAGATGAACAAACTTTTTTCTAGCTTTTTAATATTTCAGGGCAATAGTGTTAACATCAGACCACAACAAGAACAACCAAAGTTTAGTAATCAAGCAAAATATTTCAGTATCTTCAGAATTATAAACATATGAAAACTATAATAGGAAACATGTATGGCTTCGAATAGGAAATTACCCAAATTAGCATGTCTATAGTGAATATTACATTTAAAAATATATTTTTAATCAGATATATTTTTAATCATAACTTTTGGGCTTCTACTTTAATATTAACAATATAGAAATGCATATGCATTTTATAGTATCTATTAAGTAAGATTTTGATCAAAGGTACTCACAATTTATAAACATCATTAAACTAATTTCAAATAACACCGGCCTGTTTTTTATTTAAATAAAACTATATATTCTTATTAAATACATAAACTAGTCTCAACCACACATCTTTTTGTTTTTACTTCTAGTGGCAAAGTCTATATATAAAAGTGATTACTAATTCACAGTACCTATTTCAAGTTTATTATTAGAACTTAGTCACTTTTTTGACTGTGGTAACAGAATCCATTCGCCAAACCACAAACTTAGTCACTTAAAAATGTTGAAAGCGAATGTCATAAAGGTAAATTCTTTCTTCTATGATGTTGTCCATGTAATTTTTGGTTGTAAATGTTTTGTCCAACACCTTTTTCACAATTAATCCGAAGCAACACTATGAAAGATTTAAATCCTGGATTTACAGCAGTTACAGCATTCAGTTTTGAGATGAGTACCTACAGTCAATGCAGTTTCAGAGATAATTTTCACATGGACACTTCTTACCACAGCACAAACGCATGTACCAATCCTTCCTCCATGCATGTACCTATTCATGTAACATTAAAATAAAGTGGAAATAAAGTGCATTATTTGGTATATAAAAAAGCACAAAATATTTTTAGTTTTAATTCTACTACGAGGAAAACAGTAGTTCATTCCACTTGTACCATATTGACATTATTAAAAGTGGCCTGTCTCCGTTATTATACTATTACGGCAAGACAAACGATAACTGTGGATTTCGCCCATAGATATGGAGGATCGCCAAACGAACATCAGAAAAGTGTTGTCAACTTAAATTGACTACTATTTCCCCCCTAGCCTCAATCACCCCCTCATTCATTTACTGGGTCTATGTCGCGACTCTCTTAGATATACCAGCCCTGCACGGTAAGGTAATTTTGAAACACCGGGAAGAATAGCCTCTTCCTATTTCCTCTATCCATATCTGTGGAAACCAATTTTAAATACTTATGCCGCATTTGGGAACCCACATCGGATGCATCTGAGATGTAGTAAATTTTTATTGAATCAGTATACGTAAATGTAATGGGACAGATGTGTCCGATGTGGATAAAAAAACGCTCGAGATGTAAAAAATGGATCCGATTTGGATTCTCAAATGTGGCATTAGATGAGATGGAAACCCCCGTATTTCAACGTTCAACCACATCACTCACTTTTAGAATGGAAACGGCAATGGTAAAAATCGAGACAGTATTGTAGCGCCGTGTGCAAATTCTTTGAACTATTTGGAAGGAATCCGTCTCACGGTCACTTTAGTTAACACAAAACGCGGGAACATTAAAAATTGCCATTTTCTATTTACAGTTTAAAAGTGGTAGTCAAATTAAGATTTGTTCATACTAACTCCGTTTGTACGTTATTGTAGCAATAAAATTATATTTCTTACAATAAAGCAAAAATAAGTAGTATAAACCAATCCTAACTTGACTTCAAGTTTAAATATTTTATTAAAACACAAAAAATTAAAAAGCATGATCAACAAAATTAATTTATTAAAACAAAAAACAAACATACAAATTACAAATTGTAATTAAATGTAGCGTGTTAATTAGCTGGAAAGTCAAGTTGCTTCATTTTCCACAGCGGTTGATGAGTTTTATCTGGAACAAAAAAAATATTAATAAACTTATAAAGCAAACGAAGGGTGCAGGTATAAAAAAGCGCCTGTCACATTTTTGTCAAAATTGAACTAATACCGCACTATTTTGTAAAATACCAGTATGTTTCCATGTAAGCCAAATTAGCATATGCAAATCATAGCATTTAAAATTATGTCTAAGGACTTAGCATTTTTTTCTACTATTTGTTTGACACTTTCAGTATTTAGATTTAAAAAATTACATTTTTTTTAACGATAAACTACAATATAATCAGGCAGCATATATACAAAGTAACTTTTTGTAATCAATTACCTCAAAGTATCAAAAGTTTGTATTTAGTCAGTCTAAATTAAATTTGCTTTCCTGAACATTTTGGTAATTGTGACTTGCCCCTTTTTTCTCTGCACCCTTCAAATCTGTTAGGGAGCACGGAAAGTGAGGCATGAATCAAAAAGGTATTACTTCCCTGTCTAGACTATTTTGTCTTCCACAATACAATACTGCCAATCCAAACGGCTTGAAGAAAGTTTGTACTAGAACAAATAAAAAAACAGTAAAAGTAACAATCTGAACTAAATCAATATACAAATCAAATGTGTTAGGCAGCAGGTAAAGTGAGGCATGAATACAAAAAGTACAGTAGCTATTACTTCCTTGACTAGGCTGTTTTGTCTTCCACGGTGTAATACTGCCACTCCAAATGGCTTAAAGAAAGTTTGTACTAGAACTAACAAAAAAACAGTTAGACCTCTGCAAGTACCAGGAACTTTAAAATTATCTTCAAAATGTTTATCACACACTAAATAGTTTTTACCAATTTGTTATGTTGTTTTAATATTGAAAAACGGACTGCGAACAGCCAGTACCCAAATTTTAAATAAATCATTATTAGGATCGGGTTTGGGAAAACGATGCCTTTTCAGAGTGTTTACAAAACAATGTGGCACACAACAACATGACATATGTCAAAAATTCACCACAAAAATTTAAAATAAGCTCACAGTCATCAGCAAGATCAAGTAAACAAATTGAAAATTAAAAACACAGTTGAACAAGATTAAGTTGACAATACAATAAACAATAATTTACAAAATACTTACTATTTATTTATCCAGGATCCAGGACACTCACAAATACAAAAATTAAACAATAATTATTGACAATATTATGATATTAATCACTACAAATACTAGTAATGGATGCCACTGACCATTGACATTGACCAATGACAAATGACACCACTCTTTCCACCATCAATTGTAGGTTTCTGTAAATTGTGTGTACAGTGCCACGAGTGCTAATTCTTTGAAACTAAAACATTGTTTCAATTCGGGCTATACCAGTTACCAATACCTGAACCACATTATATTAATAAAACTAGAGTATGTATTGCCTGGACAATTAAAATTTAGAGATGTGAGGAATTTTATAATTAGGTTGAATTTGGGTGTAGTGATTGTTTAAATTATTGCTATATTTGTAGTTAATCCAGATCTTTTCTCAACTGGTGGGTAGGAACTGGATATAAGGTAGTAGGTATTACACAAAAATTTCATAATATGATAGCTTTTTAGAGCTTACGCTGAAAACTTTTTTCCATAATGGTATTTCCTTTAGAAATATTTTTGTATAGGCTTTCTAATACAAAAACTGTTGCACGTCATTAATGACGTTACTCTTTCGTCATAGTACTACCAAACCAACTTATTAAAATTTCCACAACTCACGAATATTCACCAGCATTCACGAACGTAATCAAATTACTAAAAAACCAGAGATAACAGTAAAAAACGGAATAAAGTGACCGTGATTATTTGGATAATTTTAAAATTATTTTAGCTCATACAATTCTTCTTCTCGATGTGTACAATTTTGCAAATGTGAAGATATACTCTTTTTTATGCGCAACCTTGTTTTTTTTTGTTTTCAAAAAACTTTCTTCCCTAATACCGACTTACGATCTTGGATAATGGTAATTTGGGTCTAATCATGATATTTTTATCTCTGGAATCTATAGTTAAGCTATCTCTTCACCTTTTTGAAAAACACTGTACAAGAAATTTAGTGCTTTCCTTCCTATAAAAAAATATATATTTTTTGTTACAAAGTAATTTAAATACCTAATGGAAAACAAAAGATTAAACTTATTTTTTTTCGTTATCTGCCCAAATTAACATAATTGTATTGGGAATGATAGGGATAGTTTGAAATTAGTATGTTAGGTTAATAATGGTCAATTTCGGTATATTTATTATCTTTCATATGCCTGATATACTCAAACCTAGAACAACCTTTCTAAGAAATACTAGAATATTTAATTATTATTTTAAAAATGCAGGTAGGTAAATTAAGTTATTTTCTATAATATTATTATAATATAGATATTATTTATTTTATTCCGAGAAAAACCCTCCATTTGAGAAATAAGTACATAAAAGTGGATTTCCACCAAACATACCGAGCGGCAACGCATCTGCCTCGCATTCGAAAGATAGTGGGTTCAATCCCCACTGCCGCCTGACCTGCTATGAGTTTTTATTCAGAGCTCTTCTTATGCTGGTTCAGTAGCATCATCTTAGCTACAGTCTGCAATTCCTGAGACTAAAATACACAACCATTACTTATTTACCAAATGGACACACTTGCATCTGTGTTTTGAAACACAAATACAAACAAAAACACAAACAAAATTTTGCTTGAAATCGACAGTTGTTTCTTAGTCTATCGAACTTCGCCTTTAGATTTTGTTTTTATTGATTACTAAATCTATAATGAGTTCATACAATATTTTTTAAATAAATAATGCTTCTTGAAGTACTGGAAACGACGTATTTGTTTTTTTAACAAACAGTAAATATTATTTGGCTCTTTGTAATCATGCACGGAACCTCGTACTCTAGTAGGTATTGATCAAAAAGTAAAATTTCGTTTTGAATTTTAGGTTGTTCCGAAAATTGCCCACTTCAAGATAGTCATATACTGCAACCTTCTATGTGGCGTATGGCCAATTGTTTTTGAAAAAAATTCGTTTCTAAATAAAGTTTACAACACTTACTCTTGGTTTGTGTTTAGTTTAGCTTCGCTGTTCGTATTAACTAACTACATGAAAATATTGGTTACATGCTTTACACATTTTGACATTGTCGTCGTTACGAAACTCTGTACTATAGGTACAGCTTTTACAATTGGTTTTTTAAGAGTATACTCTGTTAAAACTGATAAAGCAAAAGAATTGATAAAAGAAATTATTGCGAAGGAAGATATTATTTATAGGTCCAAAGATGATGGAATTATCGGTATTTATAATACATGTGTGAAGAAAAATGTATCACTAAATTATTTCTATATGATGTTACATTATATTGGTAAGTACTATTAAACTATAAAGTAGCTACACTAGGGTATATAAGATAATTAAGGACTTTTAAAATTGGTATTATATTCTTCGTGTGCCTTTTATTTATCTGAATTAACATTTGATTCAAAGCTCACTCGTGCAGAAGCTCTAACTTTGTGTTTACCATGGATGTAGTAGAGAGAAGAGTTGCTACGCATATGAAGAAGGATTATCACGTGCTCCATATTGTCACCATCTTAATATCATTTGTGGAAGGTACTGATCCCAATCTTGCTGTTGGTTGAATATCACTTTTGACAAGTATTTGCCAATATTTGTTTATTCGCTCTACTATTCCATTCGACTGTGGATGCGCAACGCTGTGGTTCTGGTTTTATTCATACCTAGTCGGTCAACATTTCTGTATTGGTCACTGAGGATCTCCAACTGCATTCCAAATCGACTGAGAAACTTCTTTATCAACAGGTCTGCAATACTTTTGTGGCCTCTTGATTTGAAATGGTGTAGACTTCCATCCACTTCGTGAAATAATCCATTACCACCATCATGTATTTATTACCATTCTCGCTCATAGATAATGGTCCATCAATATCTAAAACAACCCTCTTAAATGGGCTACCGACGTTGTATTTTCATGGGATATTTCCTTTTCCGATGAGGTCCATTGCTCACAGCGCAGATATAGTTTCTTACATCAGTCCTTTACATCATCAAAACGTTCATTTAATAAAATCTTTCACGAATGAAATGTCCTCCTGATAGACTGTCGTGTAACTGATGAAGTACTTCGGCTACTCTAGTCTTTGAAATAACCAACTTTCTATTTTAAGAACCATTCTCATTTTCAGCATTGGCTTCTTCCAGCTTACAGGATAAAAAAACCAAATACAACTTAACTACTGGGGAGAATTTTCATACTTCTTGTCCAGTAGGTTGACGATTTCACTTTTTCCATATTCTTTTTTGGTAGGGGCCTACTCATCGTTATCTACCGTTGTTCTTCGTAATGCAACTTCTTTCGAAGACGTGATCAACCCCTTTCTGATCAGAATTCCTAAACCAACTCCTTCATCGTGGTTCTAAGGTTCTATCATGAAAAGCATTCCTTCTTTTCTAGTTTCTTGCTATTCTAATGGTTTAACTGCTACCAAGTACCATTGTATCTTCCTGTACAGCTGTATAGAAAAGCTGCTGGCACGGTTTTTCGATTTATAGTGATCGTAGGCCGTTTGCGAGAACTACGTACATTTTCAATTTCACCCCAATGCGCTAGTGTAGTGTGATGTCATTTTGGTTCCACTGGCATTTAATTCTATCCAAACTTTTAACAAAAACATCAATAAATTTGACATATACGTTTATACTGTTTTTAATTTCTAAATATTATTTACAGGTCACAAAAAATAGTTTAAAAGTATGTAATTGGTAACTAATCGATTGTATGTTTGATGCATGTTATCTACTTACTTTAGGAATATATTTATTTAAGTGAAGAAAACGATATAATTTATATAAACAAAACGCACTTAAAAAATCTACTGTCACTTTAATTGTCAATGGACCTATAATTATATCATCACTAAACTAGCGTATTCCAACATTTGTCAATAAGGCTTTTTATCATGTTAAACAGTTGGCCAAATTTATTTTCCTCTTCTTTCTCTTTTATTCTTGATAACGAAAAAATAGAGACCGTAGAAGTTCCAAATAAGGCAGAAAGGGATTTAAGGGGTTAGAGCAAGACCGGACTAGTCGAAAATGGCTCATATATCATTATCAAGACTTCTACAGATTGTAAAAGATCTATCTGTTAGATATTCTGCATCTAACTGTTTTGAGGAATGAATTTGTTCTTGTTCAACTTCCTTATCATGTCGCTTTTTTTGAATACAGCTCTTATGTACATAAACTATTTTAATTTACTCAATAGTTGTTAGATAAATAAAAGATTACAAAGCAAGAAAGGATACGAATGCACGTGCAAGACACATGAATGTGGCTGATAACGATTGGTAATGATTATTGAGGGATCGAAGTGCAGGAGAACAATAATAGTAGGTAGTGGAATAAACAGTGTAAACATGGCAAGTTGCCAGTATCAGAGACAACAAAGACGTGTAACTTAATAGGAAAATATGTTCGGTGGTCCATTTAAATTACATATATGACCCTCTTTTTCTTTTACATTGATCTTTACATATGTCTATCTCTCTCCAATAAAACTAACACCATTTTCAGAGGGCGCTGGTGTTGCTGGTTTTTTGACGTCGAAATATCGATTAAAAGTATTAAAACTGACAACTGACAATGTTATGAATGTTGTTATGAACATGTGCATTTTATTAAAATTAATTTAATTTTTTGCCCCGTATATTTCTTTTAGTCTGATTTTGTTGTTTAATTAATTTTCTTTGGAAGGGAATGTTTATTTTTGCATGAAGCAATTTCTGGAACCAAACTCGCGTTTTTGTACACATTTCTTTCTAGAGGTAAGTAATTTCCAATTTATTAAGAAAACCACTGTATAATGTGTGTGTTTAATAATATATTACGCAATGACTATAATTATTTTAGGTGAATTGGAACAGAGATCCATTGTTACAGCTACTTGTGTTCATTAAGTAGGTAGATGAATGTCCGGACAGCTTTAATGGCAGCATAAAGTTCCTATCTACTAGAAAAGTAAAATGTATGCTGAGTAAAAAATCTGCACATGTAGTATTGGCAAAAGAATTTTGAAATGATTAGAGATTAGCTATTTCTTACATACACCTACCTCTAACAGCCACTCTAAAGGAAGAAAAAAAAATTGAATCACAAAAGGGCAGAATTTTAAATCGGGATGCATTGGAAAATAAATTTGGGGACATCAGGTCGGTTTTGGATTTTATAGAGAGATCAATCTCAAGAAAAGTTAATTTATCCTGCAGAACAACCAGTAGTTTAAGTAGGATTTGCTATAACTATTAGAAATTTTCTTTGATAATAAATTGTAATATAGGTACCAATTATTGTTTCAAATGAAATTGAAAAAGAGTTAAATATGAAATTAGATTTTTCATGTATATTCATTCGAACATTGTAAGATAATCTATAATTAAGGGAATATGGAAAATAGGTATACCCTGGTGGTGTAAGAGAAAGGTAAGGGGCAATTACAAAAATGTATTTATCTTTAAATAGTGTTTATTATTAATAATATTATTTGCTATGTTTGAAAAGTACCTCCTGCTTCTGAAAGATCGAATAGATTAGACTACTAGTTGGAGAAGGTCCACCTAGTAACCAAATTAGGAGACTAGGAAAACTTTTACATGACTGGGGACACAACAGGAATGCACACACACAAGATACACAAACAAACGAAATAACAGGGGCAAGCCTTCAGCAACGTCCTGTTTAAATGATGATAGTATGTCATCCTTCATTCCCTTTTAGAAGGCATGGCATATAAATCTATTGATCTTGATTACTATAAGAGGAGTTAGCAGGGGTCTAGCAGGTTTCGATCCAGTTTACAGGATGGGAACTTACTTGACTCGGGCCTTATACATTTGTGTTGAGTGTATGTGTGTTTCGTTTCCATGGTTTCTATTAAAATAAACAGTCATAACATATCCATACCTTCTTGCCAGACTAACATAAGTGACATTTGTTCAAATGGCACTTATGATAGTCTGGCAAAAAGGTATCGATACTATACTTTATAAAATATTTGTTACATTAGTTTTTAAATATATTATGAATATATAACAACTGTTACTTTCTTTGTAATTTGTCACAAAATGATACGAGGTACTTTCTAAACGAAGCAATTGTAGTTTGTTTTTCTGTACCTTACAAAAATATAATTTATAGAAAAAGAGTTTGGTCTATTATTTTTCCAAGTTTAAATATTTAATAATCAATAGAATTTTCAAGTTTTTTTTTAGCGAAATTTACAAGAGTAATAAAAACTATGTTCACTGTTTATATTAAACTGATTAAAACTTCCTTTATTAAAATGATTATTTATGTGATAAAAAATTTGATGTTATTGGAAGCTTTTATATTTTTTTAATATACAGTGAAACAATAGTTTTTGTTTCTCCTGTAAATTTGTATAGAAAAACTATTTATTTCTGAATCCATGTTTGAATTTCCCGCCCTAAAGCATTTTTAATTTTCCCGCTATTTACTAGTGGCGCCATCATAGACTGGTTGTGGTTACAATCGCCCAAATAACTTTTACCGAACAAAAAAAATACATTGAGTTACACGTCTCGCTGGATTGTCTCTGCCAGTATTGACGTGTGCTACGTATTGCCGTAAATAAAGAAACTTTAGGGCATGTGCTGTATTTATGCTGTACTATACAATACTTACTGGGTATTTTTAAGGTAGAAGCACGGGTATTTTTCTTGCTCTTATGTGCCTCCCTCTAGCTGCACCCCTGGTTTCATATGGTTGTTTATCACGACTTGAAAAACAGAAAGTTTTTGGCAAAATAAATTTCGAAATACCTGAATCCTGATCAGAAGTGCTTTTTCTTGTCAACGTTAAATAACAACTATCGTCATTTTGAAAACAATTTCTGAGCGTGGGTCCATCAGTATGACCCAAAATTATTCTGGTTCTCCCAATGAAATGAAGTGGGGTAGAATGTTTGTCAATAGGTTTAAGATGCGATCTAAGGATGCGACTCTATGGGCGCAGACAGGTTATTTTTCATCTCACTCGGGAGTATTTATAATAACCATTTTCTATTTCACATTGTTATTGTTTGATCCACCAGTTTGTAGACTGGAAAATAACAATGTGAAACAGAAAATGGTTATTATAAATACTCCCGAGTGAGATGAGCAATAAAAATGGCTGCGCCCATAGAGTCGCATCTTGTTCTACTGATACAATATGCACATTGACTTTCTACCCACTCCAGTTCATTGGGTTCTCCACATTAAAATAATTCCTTGTTCAAAAAATCGACTGGCAAGGTTTTGACTTCAGTTTTTTAAGAGATTTTGAAGACAATAACACTATTACGGAAGTATATTATACTGACCTGATAATTGGATTACACGAGAAAATTATTAAATTTGTTTTTACTTGGCTGACTATCCGCCCTATTCCCCGGATTTAGCATCATTTGTTCCCTAAACTTAAGAAACCCTTGAAAAGTAAAAGATAATGTAGTCATGTACTACTGTTAGGGCGTCTTCGTGCGATATGGCCATCATATCCACTATTGTTGCACAAACTACTATTCATTGTTTTAAATAGTTTTTATTAATTTTTATATTCACTTTCAGATACCGTCTCCTATTTATACATTATATTTCCGTTTTTTATCCCCAAAGATATATTGTTTGATCCCGTCAAAAACGAAACAGTTTCACAAATTCCTCTACCAGTAGATTCATGGAGTCCATTTGATACGCATAAACACCACTCGTTAATATTTATATGGGAAGAAATAGCCACTACAATTTGCTCTTTGTGTAACTATGGAAGCGATATATTTTTTTACAGCTACATTAATTACGTAATTGGACAGATTAACATTTTGCAGTACATCTTGAGTAAATTTGAGGACTATAAAGATAAAATTAAAAATCAAGTAAAATGTGACGATGATCGTGCTGATTTGGCAACAATCAGATTATGTGTTTTAGAACATCAAAGAATTCTTAGGTAAGCAATTAAGTAGGTATAAAATATTTTAACCAATTATCTGAGAAGCAGTTAACCAATAGGAAATATAACCTATTGTAATGACCATTTTATGTACACACTGTATACGAGTTGTGCAATGTATACTCTTGCATCGCTTAGAAGATTGTTTATTCGTTATTGTTATAATCTGATTAATATGTCATTTTTATAAGTACAGTTATTTGCTGAATAAAGCCAAGTTTAGATCGTTCTCTATTCATTTATTACACCTACTTTTATAAAGAATATCACACTAGAATGGTTCAGTTTTTTATCGTTATGGGCAAAACTCTTATTTACATACTGTTATTATCGGAATCTTAAAAGAGAAAGAGAACTTTGGAGTACAATATCCAGAACCCAAAGAAATTGCGAATGTGCCGATCAGAAATATTTTGGATTCATCAAGAATAATAACATGATGAGCTAAACTTTGAGAGGACGAAACTCCTATTCTTTTACTATGCCATTGCCAAAACCCTTAATTGGAAAGGAAACGGCACTTCGAGGTAAAATATCCGGAACCCAAAGAATACGCGAAACTTGATTTTCATTAGTATAAGTATAAAAAAATATACAAAAAAAGTTGTAAAAGCCGCCAAAAAATGCAAAATTATAGAATATGCAATAATTTAGCTAAGTGCGTATGGATTCTTATAAATAAAAACACAAATAATAACACAAATAACTCTAATGCTATACATTCAGTAGTCGTAGATAATGATGTAGTAACAAACCAAAAAGTAATTGCTTACAATTGTAATGTTTTTTTTTGTTAATATTCCACATCACTTAACGATTAAAAATAATATCGATCAAAAGGACTATGAGTATGTGCGTTCTCCCTAGGTAATTTTTAATATTTTGTTTCCTCTAAAAAGGCAAGTCAGAAAATCTTTATATGCTGGGCCTGCTTATGCAAATTTCCTGTCGGCCGGAGGCTGGAAAGCAGAAACAGAAAACTATTTTAAAGTTCCACTACTCATTGCCGGGGACCGCCACGTCCCGGGACACCTACTTTATGGAAACTTATTTTCAAGGAAAGCATTTTATACTGTTTCTGACTTCCTTGAATCGTAGATAAAATATTATAATTATATTTTGTTTAGCAAATAAGTTTGTTTTAGATTTTTTTTAAGTTATAGTATCTGTTTCAGAATTATTACTTGGTATTTTCTATTCTACCTCATAAAATTGTACACCATCTTTTGACTTTTCCTATACCTGTACAAGGTTTCTTGGAATTAAATTTTAATCAAACTAATTTAATTTCGAATACTAAATCTAAAATTATAAGTGTGGTGGTGGAGGCAACGGCATTTGCTTTCCACGCGAGAGGTCCGGGTTCCAATCTGAGATGGGGACTAATTAAATTAAATTAAATTAAATTAAATTAAATCTCTTTTTTTCATGTTTATTTTATTATATAAATTAGTTAAAGTCATAAATTATTTTAAAATTGGTTATTTTGTTTTAATAACCTAATATATTTTTTAAATTTAACGATTTTCGTTAGTGGGTCGTAGAAAAAACATACTGTACAACTCGAGTGGGTTGTTCATACCCACAAACTACTATTTTACAACAAAAGATTCGAGTTTAAATTACGTCTGAAAGATACATACTTCAATTAGTAAACATATTAAAAATTGATATGTAATCCATTTTAAAATCTGTTTCTTTCTTTCTTTTTTTTTACAACCAAAGATAAATAATTTTTTAAATATATTATGCATTTTTCAAAAATTATTGGTGCAGACACCTTCCAGACGTATCTGTTAAATAAAGGAGATACTTGTAGAGGCCTTCTTCAAGGGGATTCGTATGATATACTTCGGTTATCACCAACTCTTAAGTATAAATCTTCATAGGTAATCTTAAATCTCATAAACTTCTTTAGATGACTTGAACTAAAGCTCTTGATATACTTGAAATAAACTTCTGTAGCTGGAACTAAACTTCTAAGTTTCTATACTTTTAAACATCAAAACATGCAGCTTGAACTTTCTTCCAAACTTCTAAACAATCTCTTTAGATATAACTCCTACAGAACCATCTAGATACAGCCAGGCTACAAGGAAAAAGGTAAAAATATCAAGAAAGGAACTAGGAAGTTTATATAAGAAATAGTATAGAAGACCAATATAAATATAAAATTTAAGCAGAAATTGAAACCTGCTGTGCATAAAAACGCGTCTCTGCGCCTGACATCGCAAAATAGTGTGTCTAGAAGCTTGCGCAATATGCATGATTTGTCCCTGTAGTGTTGCCAAGTATATTAAACATACCTAACAGAAAATAATTTTAAATTATATGATTTAAACAGTTTATATCTATGAAATATCGCCACAAAATAACTTATAAACATTTAAATAATCAACTAATAATATTTATGTGTAATTACATTCCCAAAAATATGTTCAACAAGCGATTCACCTACAAATTCAATATTGACCTGGCAATAGCACTAAAATCCGGTGTTTCAAAACTTATGACGCTGCCCTTACAGGACCGTTTGTAGTTTATTATTTAATTACACGATGAAAGTGGCATTTTATTTTTAGTTTTTTGTAGTGTTTAGTTAAATCCTAGGTACAATAAAAGACATTTTTACATTGGCTAATGAAAATGTAATCAATGTATTAAGCAGCTGTTTTATTTATTACAAGATTTATATCTGAAAATCTAAACCTACCTAAGAATTATAATTATGTAAATAGAGAGCTGTATATTTATATACAGGCTGCCCAGCGACGGGAAGACATTATCGATATCTGACAAAACAATGAATGATTTTTTGTTAAAAATTGTTAAAAATAGTAAGCAGGTTATGATCTTTTCATCCAAAATATTTTAACAGTTCTGTTATTTTCGTTTTATTTTAATTGAGATGCCACTTCTATTATTTCTGATAGCGATGGAACATATAAACAAAAAAACATATAAGTGAGATAACTACCAAATTAATGATTTACAAGTTTATTCTTATTATTTATAAAATAGGTTTGCAATGTGCTGATGTGGAATGTTATCATCGACTAAAAACTTTAAATCTTTGTATTAAATTGATCGAAAACAATCCAGAAATTGGTTTAGACTGTATAGAATGTTTCTAGTAAGCAGCGACTAATTTTTATTATGAAACCGAAAGACCCTTTTAAAAGGGTTCAAAATTAAAATAAAATATGTACCAAGTAAATGTAGTAGTATTTTTTAATTTATATTGAAAATGGTAAACATGAAAGGTTTTCTGTCTAATTGTAAGTAACGACTCTAACAGCCGTATGCATAGTCGATCGCCAGCGACTCGCCAGAGATTCATTTCGGCGTATCGCCAGCGATTCGCTGGCGATTTGCCGGCGAAATCCCAAAAAGCTGGCGACTCGCGGAGATTGTCACCGGAATGTCATTTCACGCAAGTTTTTATTTTCTTTTATAGGGATTATCACCGGTATCTCTCGCATTTTATTCATGATTCATTTCTTAAAACTCAAAAAATAATGAACGAATATCAAATTTTTCCCTATATTTAATCCAGGTTAAATGTCAGTGCGCGAGTGTAATGTTAAGTATGAACAAAATCAGCACATTTTGTATATACGTTTAGTTACCGACCCTAGTAGATAGGCAATTTGTTATTGCTTTAAGTTTTACCTTTAAGTAGGGAGAGAGAAAATCAATATTAGGATAAATGTTCCAGTCCATTTCTGGTTACGTATCTAAAAATTATTTTAGTTTTTGGTTAAATAATTAATTGTAACAGTGATTTTCTTGAGATAGTACCTAATTTAGATTGTGGATTAACGTTTTTGTATATAACTTCGGTGTTTAATAATAAACGAAGTCAAAATCGGAACACGTTGTTTTATTCTGGAAAGTATTTTTAAATTGAATCACGTACGCCGTTCGACTGAAAATGTTTTAAGTAGTTCAAAACAACATAGTTGTAGCAAATGATAATAAATCAAATAAGATGTCAAATCACAAGCAAAATCTCGTGACTACAGTACTAATGATTGCCGAAAATTAACTAATTCATATTTTATGCCATGTCTTTCTTTAATAAGCACTTTCAGAACCATAGTTACCTTAACTTAGATTTTTTTTCATCGTTTTCTATATAGAATCATCTCTAAAAATATACGACTGAAACATCGTGCCAACTATTTGTTCGATCAATAAAAAACTTGCACCGGTCCTGTTCGAGCCAGCACCATTATACGCATGAGCTCCGACACACTATTTTCTCCTTATGGTTTCATTTTTGATATATGGAATCGGTTTTCTATACTATTTCTATGAGTTTATATAGGAAACAGATAAGATGCTTTTTACTATTAAATTAACAATTTAAATTATTAAATGAATAGCTTCACAGAAACCAAAATTAATATGAAAAGGAAAAATCTTATTTAAGCATATTATCTCTTAACAAAATAATAGATAAAATTATATAAAACATGTGACCCTTGTGTTTTCATGTTGAGGTTATGTTTCAAATTTGACATTTTAATTAGAAATTCTTGTACAAAATATATATTTTCAACAATATATCGGTATAAAAGCTTACCTTATAAAATCAGACGGTCATTAAGAATATTAATAGACAATTAGTACATCGGATGTCCAAGATAAAAGATAATTAAAAATTCAAATCAACTTCCTGAATTACCAACTTTAGACATAATAGGCGAGTTCGGTCAGTCAGGGGCTGGAGCGGGACAAATTTTAGGGTGCTTTTAAATGACATTTAAGCGTGTTAAACTGTCACTAATCGGACTAAACCTAACGCTAAAAGGGTCGTTTGGAGTTAAAAGTGTTAAAGGAACTTGGCAGACCGAACGCAATGAAGGCATAAACGACAAATGACATTTGTGTAGAGATGTTGGTGTCAAAATAACGAAAACGGTTCCGACCGTTACAATGTTTGGGTCTAAATAACGAAAACGGTTTCAACCGTTACAAGTTAACTTTAAATATTTGATGGCATAAAATTGTAAAAGTACCAATTGTTCATTACAATTTTTTGAAAAGGTATGATGATGGTTTTGTAAACTTAAAACTGCTCAGCCTAATTTTATTAAAAAAAATTTACACACCGAAGTATTCGTTTCCTTTTTTCCTCACTCAAGATTATTTTACATTATTTTAAATTCTTAATACCCTACTAGATCAATGTGTTGTAGGTATATCAACAAATTTAATGACACTATGAGAACTGTAATGCTTTTGGATTTTCTTCAAAGTTCTTTACAGCTGGCCATGCTTGCTCTTTTTGTAATGGTAAGCATTAGTATTACTTTTATTTTTTTACAAGTTTATTAAAGATTATAACTTAAACTAATGAAACAAAAGCGAGTGTTCCTTGAACCCATTTTCTCCGTTTTTTAATGTTTTGTCTCGATTTTGATTTAAAGAAATTGATATTTCAGAGTACTTTTTTTTAAGTCCAGCTCCGTCTGTAGTTTGAAACAATTCGTATACTATTGAATGGCAGGAAATTCTAATGAATTCTATAAAAAAATATAAAATTCCTTATTTAAGCGACATTCAACAGATCGATATCATTTTAGTAATGTTTTTTGGAAAAGTAAATTCTACTTTTTTATTCTTATTCTACCATAATTTGTTTGTGGCAAATCTAACAAGCTTTTATTTTTTAGAATATTCCAGAACTGGCCACAAAATTAGCCGCATCCTTGTTTGGGGTTATAAGCTTGGGCAGACTTGCAATCTACTATTGGTATGCCAATGAAATCATGATAAAAGTAATTTAACCCTTTATAAGTTATAATTAACTATCTACATACTTTTTGTTATTATTATAGAGCTTTTCTATCACTGATGTTTTATATAATATAAAATGGTACGACAAATCGCCAAAGTTTAAGCACCTTTTAAATATGTTTATTGTAAGAACTAACGTCAGAACAGGTTTGCAGATCGGAACATTAACAACTATGTCATGGCAGTTATTTTTTGGTGTAAGTATATTTTAGACCACTAGGATTTATTCCAGCACAGGGGTAGTATTCTCGAATCACGAATACCGACATTCGCATACGTGTTTTACAATGTGTCTCACTCTGTTGAACGAAAACCAAGTAAGACAAATCATAAATCTCGCATGCGAATCTATATTCGTGACTCGAGAATACTACCCCAGGCGTCTTTCACACCTAAAGCAATTTTAAGCGAACTACCAAATTTTCTTGGTACTTACCACAAAATTTCTTGGTTATTGCGTGAATTTATGGAAGGGGTTAGTATACTGACGTCATAAGTGGCAATCGCTTAAACGAAGTGGTAATAACCGTCGTTGTAGGTTTGTTTATTTTCAAATGTCAATTCTATTTAACCTATCTTTTTCGCCGCGTTATAGATTTTTATTTAAACTATATTGTTTATTGTCTTGCAAGAAAAAATAAGATCCAAAGAAGAAATTAGTCTCTGAAGTCTTTCCCTTTGCAATTTTTACTTATCCAATAATCTTCTACCGTTTTTGAATATGATTTTAATGTTTAAAAAAGGCACAAAATCGGGTTTAATATACTGTATTTGTATAGTACTAGTAGGTACAAAAGACTCACTTTGGTAGTAACTGTCAATTACCTATAACCAATAATTAAAAACAGCTCTGGGGGAAGGTAAACACCGCAAAATTTTGGGGATAACTTTGATGAAAAACAGCTGATTTATGACGTCACGGATAATTACCTAGTTAATAACCGAAGTCACTTGAATGTTGTGGTAATTACCAATCTCAAATGGTAAATACCAAATGCTTTTGGTTATTTACCCAAAATTGACTCTATATTGCATTGGTGGCTTTAAGGAGAATTGAGAGAGCTCAGGATAGAATTGAGTGCGGTCTAGGACATTTGGGCGTAGATACATTTGGGCGCAGATACATTTGGGCGCAAGGATATTTGGGAGCCAGGATTTTTAGGCGCGAGGTATTTGGACAAAAAAAAAATTAAACATATACAGGGTGAGGCACCGAAAACGAAACAGATCGCATATCTTGAAGACACATTTTTTTTTGGAGAAAATGCAAAAAGAGGTCGATTTTTATTTCAAAGGGGACATCTTTCGATCATATCCTCAACTATCCTACATCCCTTCCCACCCCTCTGTCACTGTGTGACTGTGTGACAGTTTATTACGTAACTTTTTTAATTTTGGCGTCATCTTGCGGGAAAAGTTTCCGTATTTTAAATAATGATACATTTAAAAGTAAAACTCATTTAATAGACAATTCATAATAAAAATTAAAAAAATAATAGAAAAGTGAACATAAAAATTAAATTAAAAAATTTAGGACAACTCCCATAATTAAAGACTAAATTACTTCAAAGTAAATGCTCAAAGTGTTGTCCATTAACTTCCATACACGAATATAAATTATTCTCAAATCTTTGTTTGACGTTTTGGAGCATTTCTGGAGTTATTTGACGACATTCGGTAATAATGCGTTCACGTAACTCTTTTAAGGAACCTTGCTGAGTGGTGTATATTTTACTTTTCAGATATCCCCATAAAAAGTATTCTAAGGGGGACAGATCAGAAGATCGTGGGGGCCATTCAATAAATCCTCTTCGTCCAATCCAATGTCTAGGGAAGTTTTCATTTAAGTACTGACGAACCGCTGCAGCAAAATGTGGAGGAGCCCTGTCCTGTTGAAATATTAGGTGATCTTCAAGGTATCGGTTATCGTTTTCTATTATGTCTGTTAACAGTGGATCAACGGTGTTTTCGAGTAATTCCAAATACATATCCCCTGTTAAAGTACCTGGTAAAAATAATGTACCAACAATACGATCGCCAAATATTCCAGCACAAACGTTTAACTTTCCTGGTTGTTTATTATGCGTTTCATGAAATACTCTTGGAGTGGAATCTGACCAGTATCGAAAATTATGTCGATTGACAGTCCCGTTAACATAAAAACTGCATTCATCTGAAAAAAAGAAATGTTATAAAGAAAATGTGGATCTTGTATAGCATGATCGCTCATGATTTCACAAAATTGCAAGCAGCGATCAAAATCGTCTTCGTTAAGAGTTATTGCTCCGTACATGATAACTAATTTGTCGGCATATTACTCCTATTATACTCCTACCTTCAAAATTTCAAGAACGGGTCGTCACGTTACATTTCCCCTATCATAGGAAATGGATCGGCGATTTATTTAGTTATACCGGTGTTACGAAGGCAGTTTTTTATAGAAAAGAAAATAGTCTTAGCACTATTAATAACGTTTTGCTTTTAAAGAAAGACCTAGACAATGCAAGTTTTTGTTATTTATGTAATATTAAAATAATGTGTTTTTATGAAATTTAATTGGGTGTTCACTGCATAAATGAAACAATGGAGAAACCGCCCCTGTTCATAATATATTACGCCAATTTTGGCGTTTGTTTGTCCTTCTATAATATTCACTTATTTTAAAAGAAAAAACTCTTTTTAAAATCGTTGACATCAAAAAGAGAAAATATGTATTTATATCTCAAAGTTAGCAACAACAAAATATGATAACATCATTCAACGGCAGCCATCATGAAATTCGGACCAATCAAAGCCGGATAGTAACAAAACACTTCGGCTCTTTTCCCTCCGTTCTTAAAATATTATTTCTATAAGAATATCTTTTTGAGTTTCAGTCAATAAATAATTCTGAATTTCATTCTCTTATTTAATAGCATAAGTTACGTTAAATGGTGCATATTAATATATTTTATATTATTTGTACAAAATAAAATATTAAGTCATCTTCTTGCTTTATTTATTATATGCTGAAAAGAGGGCATCCAAGGAAATATCTTTCTGTAAAAAATTATACAGTCTACAAATTATCAGATCACTACAACAGCAGACAGCAACAAAATCAGGAAAAACTTGTAAGTAAAACTATTTTCTCCACGTTTCATTCACAGATAAGTCAGAAAACATGTAAATTATTAATATAATAAGAAACATTTGTTAAATACATTATTTATAAGGCTGATTTATAGATTTTATTATATTAGTAGCTTAGTTGATATTCTTTGCAAAATGAATTATTTTAGAAAATATAATATAAACCTACTATACAAATATAATTCTTCTACCTAATTTTTTCTAATTAAACTATGTTTTAAATATATTGAAACATTGCAAATTTTATATTGAAAACAAAATTATCTCATGTAATAATATTTCCCTCTTTCCGTATCTGGACAAATTTCAATACTAGGTAGACGAGGAAGGCAACAGCACCCATCCTTCGGTACGAACAGGGGATATCGTAATAATATTTTTCAATCATTTTTATATCCGAAATTACTTTGCTATTTTAATGATTACGGCTTTATGTTAAGTCCAATTTTAAAAATTATTTTTTGATCTTATTAAGAAAAAGATTTACTATAAGTTGACATTAATCGTTCGAAAAATAATGCATGTTCGATAAGGTTAATTCTCTATTAAAAGTTGTCCTTTTTTAAACAAAATTAATAAACTTTATAATTTTTTGTAGACAAAACGGACCATTTTTTCAAAAAAGTATGAAAACCCAGGGCTGGTGCCACTTATTCTCTTTGCACATAAAAAAACATATGGTATTATCTTTAAAACTGTGTCTTCTAGGATTAAAACAGAATTCCTATTTTTAATACAAATTTCCTGCTATTGTCATCGGAGCAATAACTCTTAAGTTCCTTAACTAAATGAATTTTATAGGGATGGAATTTGTTGGCTTTCAAAATTCTCCTGACGGTACGGTCACTTACTCCAGATAATTCTGCAAGCTTTCTTGTACTAAGAGTTGGATCTGCAACAACTTGTCCTAAAACGGCTACCTCTACGGCTTCGTTTCTTACTGGATTTTGAATCTGCCGTTTTTTTATTTTGAACAGATCCTGTTTGTCGAAATTTTGAAATAAGTTTCAAAACGTACTTACGTTTAACCTGTTTGTTTGGGTGTCGCTCATTGAAAATTGTACAGGCAGTGTTAGCACTTTCCTTATTTTTTAAATAACATTCAACAATTTCTACTCTCTCCTGAATAGAATAAACCATTTTTATGTTTTACTCGCTAATAGACTTGAAGTATCAATGACGCTAAACTAAAAAACAGACCGGGTAGTTATGTAAATAAAAACCTTTATTTTTATTTTACGAAAACAGGCGTAGTAAGTTCAATTTTATTCCAAAAGTAATTATGCATTAAATTTTTAAATTTGGCTTTCACATGACAATGCGCTTATTTGAACTGTCACATGTCACACAGTCAAATTCCTTATAAAATTACCTTTTCAGTGATGTGTCACACTTAGTACTTTCCCTATTTCAATTTCATTGGTAATAGTAACAGAGGGGTGGAGACGATGTAGGATAGTTGAGGATATGATCGAAAGATGTCCCCTTTGAAATAAAAATCGACCTCTTTTTGCATTTTCTCAAAAAAAAAAAAATGTCTTCAAGATATGCGATCTGTTTAGTTTTCGGTGCCTCACCCTGTATTATTACTGCCGTTTTTTCTAAATATACGTAATAAAATTAAATTCCTAAAGTAAATTATATACAGTTTTTTAAAATCAAATCTAGATTTTATGTATTTATTTCAAAATTGTATGAAATATTTTATAAAATTTATATAAAAAAAATTAAACCCAACTTTTCACCAAATAAATTTGCGAACTTCTTATAAATAATAAAATTAATGAATTTTTTTTATTTTAGATATTAAAAACCGCATATTCATTTCTTACATTTGTCCTGCAAACTCGAGGTATATAACTTATTAGTATTGTTTACTTCCTATCCTAAGAACATTTTTAGAGTTTATAGATGTGCAACCACAATTCATTGAAATAAAAAACATGTTACATTTGTTTTTTTTTTTTTACTATCCCAGTTGGCTCCTAAAGCATTAGAGGTTTGTGCTAACTGTAGCAGTGAACCGCTAATAGTGGCTGCTAGCTTAATTTCTACTACTCTGAGAAGTTAAAGGCAAGGCAAGATAGTTTATTAGTACCTTTTAAAAATTGATATTAGATATACTTTTATATTCCACAAAAAAATGAAGAACGAACTGTCTATTACAAAATTGTGGACAAGTTTCTCGGGTATTGAACACTTTTCAGAAATATTGGTTCCCTAAAGGTACCATTCGGGAACACGAAACCGAGGCAGATGACAAACGACAGCAGCAAGGCAGCAAATATTGCCGTGTTAAAAGTGGTGTCACGTCTTTTTCATCTGCCGCGCTCTCCCAAATGTGTTTCATTTAAATACATGTGTTCAGACGTAAAGAGACCGTTTTCGGTCGCTTTAGCTAAAGTCTTTTGGCAATCCTGTAACGTGAGTGTATCGTAAAAAAATAATTTAAATTGGACGAAACTTTGGTAAAATTATAGACAACACAATTTTTAAAAATACTTTTTATTATTTATTTTATGGATAGGTATCAGTATATAAAATTAAACAATATAATCAAGAAACCTACTATTATTTCGATTTTAAAGCATACTTTTTCTCCAAAATTATTTTCTATTGTCGTCGTATCAGGAGTTGTTTGTATATACTCAATTGGTGTTGGAGGGGAAAGTCGACATTGCACTGAAGGTCCACAACCTTTGCAACCATGGGGTTCGTAAACGTAGCATTCCTGATCAGGCGGACAATAATGGTTTCGACATGGACTTGATTTTACTCGGCAATCTGCATACGCTAAAAAATAAGTTTTTATATTAATTCATTTTTTTTATGGCTTGGGCACTTGCCATTCAGCCAGTCACGAAATATATATATAAGTTTAAATTGCATTATCACTCTAAATACATACACTCAATCATAAACACTTTTGTCCTAAGCAAGAAAAGAAGAAAAATATATGAAAGAAGATAAGGCAAGCAAGGAATAAACAAGGGAAAACATTTCTTTTTGTCTAGAGACCCGTTAAGACATTTTTTTTTGACACACAAAACTAGGACACTGTAAGGTAGGTATATAACAATTGGGTTAAAACATAGGTTGTAA
Source organism: Psylliodes chrysocephalus (assembly GCA_927349885.1). Classification (NCBI taxonomy): domain Eukaryota; kingdom Metazoa; phylum Arthropoda; class Insecta; order Coleoptera; family Chrysomelidae; genus Psylliodes; species Psylliodes chrysocephalus. The sequence goes on along the minus strand of OV651825.1, from coordinate 21,549,723 downwards.
TATCTTTCATACACAAATTTTATCAAGAGGTCTTATTTTTTTTTTTTTATTAAGTGTGAGGAGATGGCAAATGTTAAATGGAGGAAATATATTATTTTTAAATAGATCTTGTATCAGATCTTGAGATTGTTGGGTATAGTTTGCACAACTAAAGAAAATATGATGTAGGTTACCTTTCTCTTTACACATTGTACATATCCCTGAATCTATAACATGGATTTTGAATAAATGTGCTGGATAACATGCATGTCCAAATTTCAATCTAATGATAGTTGTGATATACTTTCGAGGAAGTGACTAGTTTTTAAACCGATGCACATTCGGAATTTTTTGTTGTATTTTTGAATATTGAGTTGTAGTGGTTTTGCAAAAGTCTGTCCAAGATTTTCTCTACTTTTTATTTTGACGTTGTTTCTCAATTTCAAAAGCATCCAAATTGCACAGCTGATAATTTGTCGGTGAGCCATTCGTAGTTGCGCTTTTAGCCAAAAAATTTATGATTGAGCCCTATATGTGCTTTAACCCATATTAATTGAACCGTTTTTGATGTATTATGGATTTTGAATAGTATCTTTTTAATGGGCAAAATGTTAGCATTTAATGAATAGGAAGGAAGCTTTGATCTTTGAATAGCAAGTAATACAAATAGAGAATCAGATAAAATAACTGCAGTATTATTATTAGATATTTTAAAGTATTTTATAGCTTTATATATAGCAATTGCTTCTGCACTAAATATTGAAAAATTTGATGGTAATTTAAAAACGTTCTCTGTAGATGTAGAGATGAAAAAGGCACATCCTGTACAAGTTGAAGTTTTGGAAGCATCTGTGTAGATCTTTGTTGAATCAGGCCAGTTTTCTAGTTGTGAGTTCAAAATATTGGAACTTATTTTATGATTTTCATGATAAATTGGTTGTATAACATTAACATTGTTAAAAAAGGCAAAGAAATCCTAAAAATCTAGGCACTTACAAATACTAGCATACAAGGTAGGGTTTGTACATCGGACTTTTATTAGAAATTTGTTGCTGAGATATTCTCTTCTATAAGATAATGGAGGATCTAATGCTTTGACATGTAGTGGCATGATAGGGGTTGATTTCATAGCACCTAGACAAATGTGAAGTACCGTATTTTGAAAGACATAAATTCTTTTTAAAATGTGATTACTTGCTGATCCATAAAGTATACATCCATAATCTAAAATGGACCTAATGCACGATCGATAAAATAACAAAGAAGTTTCGACATCCGCTCCCCAGCAGGTTTTCGATATCGATTTCAAAAAATTTAAACCCCTATTGCAACTATTTAGCATATGATCAATATGTAGTTTCCAGGTCAATTTTTTACCAAGAACCATTCCTAAATATTCAATTGATTTGCAGAAAGGGAAATCGTTACCGTTTAATTTTAGTTTTTCGATATTTAGGACATTTTGTCGAGAAAAAATGCAGACATTAGATTTACTGAGTGACATTAGAAAACCGTTAATTATAAACCAATTAGAAGAGTATTTATGCTGTTTTTCCAAAGATTGTAAACAAGAATCACATTTTTTAGATTCGGTATATATAAAAAAAATCATCAGCATACTGTATTGTTTTGAAAGATGGATTTTTGATATAGATTTCGTAAAAATCGGCAGTATATATATATAAAACAGCAAGGGGCTCAATACTGAACCCTGTGGAATGCCAGAACTATTATATCTCGTTCCTATAATTTTATTATTATGTGTTCTTATGTACAACTTTCTTTGTGTATAAAAATCAACAATTGTTTCCGCAAGTTGGGGAGGTATGTGGAATAAGTTAATCATCTTATTTTTTAATACTGTTAAGCAGACGCTATCAACTTCTGTATCAATAGATAATGTTGGAAAATATTTGTTATTGGAAAGAGTATGCTGAATACCAGTGATAAGAGCGGTGAGTGCATCTAATGTGCCATATCCTTTCCTAAAACCAAATTGAGACTTTGGTAAAAGATTTTTACTAGAGAGCCACCATTCTAATCGGTGTTTTATCATTCGTTCTAAGGTTTTAAGAATGCAGGACGTAAAAGAGATAGGCCGATAGGATTGTGCGAGGTTTAAATCTTTTTCTGGTTTAAGAATTGGAATGACAACAACTTCCTTAAATTGATTTATTTTTGGTGTTGAAAGAATATCCTTAAAAATGTCCAGTAACATGTCTTTGGCAATACTGTGGAGATGTCGGATCATAGGATATTTGATTTCATCATAACCAGGACTGGTATTCATTCTTTTATTAAGTGCATACATAGTCTAGTTCTGCATGAGTTAAAGGTTCTTATACTTCACCCTTAAACCAACCAAAAATAATCCGATTATCTTTATAATAATTTCGTTGTAAATGATACCGTTGTAAATCATTGTCAAAACTTAAAGTTTCTGAATTCAATCGTTTTACCAGTATTACATATGGTAGGTTAGAATTTAGCTTTTTATTTCAAATTGCAACCGGACAATTGAGAGAGTAATTCCTTGTCAAAGCTGGGCAGAGTACTGCGTTAAAGTACTCCAGTACATTACGATGAGTAGCTTTACAAAGTTCTCATAAATATCTGAGTATGAGTTCTTATATAAATAATTCTTAAAGCAAATGAGGTCTTTTGTAAATTATAGAAAGTACTCGTGAAAAATCGAGTAACGAGTATGAGTACCTTACCTATTTTAAATAATTCTAGTATGTAATTCAAGTTTAGAAAAAAGGAATTATAATAATTAGTAAGCAACAAACAAAAAACGCTAGTAACGTTAGATTTCCTCATATTAAGTAAAGCGTGCACTGTAGTCAATTATATAGAATATTTTAATGGTGTCGAGAATGATGTAGAAATGAAAAGAATTGTTTTTAATAACTGGCTTTATTTTATTTTCTTAAACTTTGAACTCAATATAAGAACAACACAACAAACATTAAGTACGAAGATTTAAAGAAAAGTCTTTTATTTCTCAGAAAGTCAATTTATTGACGACCGGTTCCAAAGGGATTACTTCATCATCAGGCACACCTAAATGGAAAGTCGAAAATTATGTAATACAGAAATGAAAAAAACAAAACAATTTTTAAAACCAAGAATATAAGGGGAGGTTAAAAATAATTTCACTTACCATGACATACCCATTATGGATAAGCTACGCAATTTTAACAAAATTAAAAATTTACTGTAAAATATATATAAAAAAGTATGTCCCACAGATTATATTTTTATTTTAACGCTTAACAAACGAAACCAAACTAGAGGGGCCTACCTAAGGCTGGAGGGACCAAAAATAATATTTGAATTTACATAAAACAATAACAAAACAGGTTATGAACAAACTAAACAAGTTACGAACAAAAAGTTTAAATTTTTTATAAAATCAGGACTGAACAAATTAAAACTTAAAAGGGAGTAGAAATAAATGAATCAAGTTTTTTAGAGATAAGATAGTAAACGCTAAAACTACTGACCTACAGATACCTATCATTTAGTTGGTAACCAATTTGATTTACTTTTTATTTTGCATAATTTGGACTTGTGCTCAGAAATTTAAGTGTTATTAATTAAAAGCAATCGATTTTAATACCCGACTATAATATAAGACCTAACACTCTATGATATATAGATAACTTCATAAAACAAGTGTAAAAGGAATTTAACTTTTAAATACTTACTATCTTTACATATGCCATTCATGCAACATCCGCCACAGCAGGCTTTTTCATCTATACACTGAAATAATAATGCTCTGTTAATTATTTAAAAAAAGCCACATATACCAAATTAAACTATACTATCGCTCTCCAACAAAAAATAAATGAATATTAAAAAATAAATTTATATAAAAAAAATTCTGTGTAATACTAAATAGTGATGGGTCCAAAAATGAACTATGCCTAATAAAATAAATTGCCTTGTTTCTTAAAATATTAGTTCCAGCTATAATTGTGCCTTGCAAATCTTACATATTATTAATTGGAATTGAATAAACTAGAGATTTTAAGGCAACCCACAGAAAAAAGTCACAAGGTGTCAAGTCTGGAGATCATATTCAACATTCCAGAATTGCATTTGTTAAATGTTGTCTAACATTTGCCGCAAAATGGGGTGATGCACCAACGTGTATAATAAACCACATGTGATGAATTAATAGTGGCATATCTTCAGGTAAGGCAGATAACGTTTGCTTTATAAAAGAAGCTTCGTTAGTAAAAATAATTTATTTATGAAAGTTTTCATTCTGGATTCTCTCATTTTGAATTACAAAACACTTCACGCATTGCAAAACTTCTTGAACAATACTTAAACGGTCATGTTTTGTTCTACACGTTTAGTACTAACTGTTGTTTGTTGAATCCTATTCGACAGAATTAATTATTTATTTTTCAACTTCCACAAGTCTTGTCGTGCGCGTTCGCCCTCGATCCATATTCCTTGATTTTAATCTACCATTTGCTTTTAATATTTATAAATATTTGCTGATTTGAGACTCACCAAAGGCATATCAACTTGTTTATTGTATGTGTATGTGTAAGTTTGATTCATGGTAAAGGATAGCGTAATAAATTTGAATCGATATCTTGCACATACTGACAAAATAAACTAACAAGTATTTATCGTGATACAATTTTTGTTATAAAATTGAGTATACGAGCTCATATCAAAAGTTTCGGTATCTTCAAGATTCCTACAGGCAGTGTTCTGTATGCCATATATAAAATTATAATTTCATTTTTAATAAAAACAGTTGGTAGTGGCCACTGTTAAATGACACACCCTGTATAAACAGTTTTAAAAAAATTCGCAACTAAAAATACCAATCGACGTGTCCGAGCGTTTTTTCGAAAACGCCTTCATTTATTTATTACTGAATTTATTTCATTTGGCTATTCCACACGGTATACCGATGCTGAATATACAGATCCATCCACGATACTACGAACACGGTCAAACTGATGATCAATTTACCCTTGTCCGCTACTGTCATTCCAAAGCTTTCGCATGTGACATATTTTTAAGAACTTTATACATTTCACGACAGAGTTGAGTATTAATGAATATTTTATAAATAAATGAAGATAAAGAACAAACATAACATATTCAGACATGAAAATAGCGAAATTTAATAATGCAACCATCAACCAGAATTTGTAATAATAGACAACATTTTGAACGTTTAATAGTTGTTGACGTAGCGCAGTGGGTAAGGTGTTGTACTTACCGTCTACCTACGCGGATAGAGGTAGGATCGAATCTCGGCGCCGACGTTTTTTTTCTTTTTTTTTTATTTTTTTTTATTTTTTTTTATTTTTTTTTATTTTTTTAATTTTCATTTTCTTTTTTCATTTCTTTTTTTTTCTCTTTTTTTGAGACCCTTCACAATAGTAAGAACAGCAACAGTTTAAAATTTATAAAAAACAACTTTGATTTTGTTTTCAAATGGAAAAAAATTCAATACAGACATTAAAAAATAGAGATCAAACATTGAACATTAAAAAAAAAAAAACAAAACGAACTTTAAAAAATTACATAATTAAGATTAAAAAAAAATACAAAACTAAGATTAAAAAATTACAAAAAAATAAAAATTGTAAAATGGAATCCAATAGACAATAATAAATTTCAATCAATAATAAAAGAACACAAATTTATTTTTAATGTAATAGGTGCTCAAATAGACCTCCTTCTTGGGCAAGACAGTACCCCAAGCAATCGTAAAATGATCGCCTTACTTCAGCCAACATATTGGGACTAATAAGTTGAACGGCTTCTGAAATTTTCACTTTCAGCTCATCTAAGTCGTTAGCTCTTTCTTCCCTGAATTTGTATATCTGAGACTTTAAATAACCCCACAAAAAAAATCACAAGGTGCGAGATCCGGCGATCTAGCTGGCCACAGAATTGTATCTTTCCCTGATAATAATCTGTTGGGAAATGTTTCATTTAAAAAGTGCTGCACCGTCACACGATTATGCACAGAACATCCGTCTTGTTGAAACCAAATATTGATAAATCGAGCTCCTGCCAATCGCCGTATCTCAGGGACAATATGGTGTCTGAGTAAATCCAAATATTTAACACTATTTAAATTACCCTCAATATAAAAAGGACCGATTACATTTTCACCTAGTATTCCCATCCAAACATTCAACTTTTGCGGGAACTGCGTGCGAACTGTTACAAATTTATGTAAATTTTCTCGAGACCAATATCGGACTTGGGATGGATTATGCCTGGCAAGTAATGGAAAAGTCGACTCATCGGTGAACACAACATTGTAAAGAAAATTGTTGTCATTGTTAACTTTATCCATTACTGCCTCGCTAAATTCCATTCGTCTGATATTGTCAGTTTCATAAATTTTTTGACATTTTCTTTATAAGATCGATATCCATGTTTTTTAAAATTCTATTTACTGTGGTTTCACTGGAACCTACAACTTCCGCAACCTCTCTCTGAGATATCATCGGATTTTCTTCCACAGTTGCACAAATCATAATATCCCTATCTTCTTGTTCATTCTGATTATTATTAACTCGAGCCTTTTTATGTTCATTGGGAGAAACGCAGCCATGAATTTCAAAATTTTAAACAATACGATGTACTGTTGAGAGTGATGGTATGGGCCTATTTTTAAATGTCGCCTCAAACAAACCGCTTATTTGTCGAATTGTGTTGCCTTGAAAATGCCATTTCACAATTTGTACTTTCTCAGCAATTTCGTAAACATTCATTTTAAATCTAAAGAAATACTTTTCGCCCGCGATAAAAGCACAAAATTTGAATGTGACAGTTGCGGACAAGCGTCAATTGGTCATCATATTTACCATGTTCCTAGTACGATGGATGAATCTGTAGATATTTGAGAACGAGCTTAAAACGGCGTCTGTCCCGAACTAGTGCATAAAATTACTGTCTAGGAATCTCGACAGTCAATGCCATTGATGGTCTAGAGCAGAGCTGGCCAACAAGTCATTCGCGATCGACCGGTCGATAGAGAGGCCAATTTTGGTCGATCGCAATGTTTGGGGTGGAATTCCGTATACTATGGACTTTGAAGGGATTGTAGAAGACAAAACTTTCTAGCAAGTTTAAAGCATTCTGGAAATTGGCCAAGGTCATAAATTCCTAGAATTCTGACAGCCTGATACTGGCAACAGATAAAAGGGCACAGCAATGAGTAAGCTCATGCTAAGGGAACCAAACCCACGCATGGCTACTGAGACACTACAACTCGCAAGGCCTCAGATAACCACCATTGTGGGATTACTAACAGGCCACGGCTTGCTGAAACACCTTCATGTAATGGGATTACACAATGATCCCAGTACGTGTAGACTTTGCATGGAAGAGGAAGAAACCTCATACCATGTGATCTTCGAATGCGAAGCTCTTACTGAGCGACGTTTCATCCTTTTCGGCCTAGAACCGGAGAGAACGCCCCAGGAACACTTGGTAGGGAAGCTATTAAAACTCACCAAAGACACAGGACTATTTCAAAGCTAGTACCTGAATACGGGGAAAGCAGGGGAATACAATAGACCCAAGAGGCCGCTGTGTTCTGAGCCAAACCTAACCCTACCTGCTTACAACCGATAAAGATAAAGATAAAAAAAAGTGATCTCCATCCACCCAGCATAATATATTTTGACTTATGTGTTACACAGTGTTGCCAAACAATTTTAATAGAAATAATAAATAGTATAAGATTGCGGGTAATGAGTATTCCCAAGATCAACCAAAAACAACGTTGTGGAAGAAGGTTTTTCGAAATAGTTATGTCAACCGAGAAAAATATCCCAGTATCACCAAATGTAGCGAAAATATTTTTGTTTCGGAACTACATACCTATGCCAATCGGCATTTTCATACATAAAGCTATTGAAGACTAAACAACGTTCTGTCCTGACTGATTCCCATACTAAAGACTCATTATTATTATCTTTGTCAAGATATATACCTAATTATGATCCCTTGGTTAAAGACATGCAAACTCAGTCTTCCCATTAATGTAAAGGCAATAAAGTAAATTCTAAATCTGTCTTTATCTGTAGCTACTTTGAATTAATAAATATTGTTAATAATTATCCATGTTCCTTCAATTCCCTTAGACCTGAATTTTTTGGTCCTTTAAATAATTATTGTTGTTGTTTTTTACGTAGGTAGATACGCCGTATATCTATATTTCAGTACGAGGTGTACTCCGCGAGCTATAGAAAGATTATTAAAAAGTAAACATTATTCTTTCTTAATAAATTTTCCTAGCAACAAAAAAACGCCAAAGTAAAATATTGAAATCAAATTATCAGCCATACTGTGCTTTTTTATAACAACTTCTTCATATTTAGAACAAATAGTACAACAAATTATACATTGCAGATGATAAAAAAATTAAATGGCATTTTAAATTAGTAAAAATCTATCATGAAAAACTGTCGGAAAATGGATTTTTTGAGGTACCGCATGTACGGAATGTTGCTATCAAAAGTTAGGCCTGGAAATTTATTTTCTTCATGAGCATATATCTCGAAAACTTAAGCAAAACAAACCACCAAAAACAATATGCTTATCTTTACAGAGAGCAAAAAAGCCATAATCACCCTGAACAGACCACGAATTTACTAGAATATCACCAAGCTCTGGCCGAAGTATCTATCAACAATGTGGTCACCTTGAGATGAATCAAAGATCACGTTACATCAAATGGTAACCGTCTTGCTATTTCACTGACCAAAAAAGCAACCAACCAAATACTTTTGGGACCTGGCCCTTCTATTGTTCTAACAAAATCGATAGTAACAAACCTAATTAAATAACATTCCCTTGTGAAATTCAAGGAAAGATGGGATAAAACACGAAACTGCAGAGTTAAACTAAGGAGCTTTTAAGTTATCCTGATAACACTGCAGCAAACAAATACTTGACTATTACTAGACAGAATCTGCGCTTAGTTACGAAATTTTGACTGGTCATTACAAAGTATGGAAGCATCTCCCATCTCCTTATCATGGGACTGTTAGAATCCGCACTCTGCAGGGGGTGCGAATAAGAAGATAAAACCATTTAGCATATCCTCTACGATTGCTCGATGCTCTCATTTATTAGATTTGTGTTCGGCAAGTATCGGCTAATGCCGGCCGATATAAGAGAAGCTCCTCTTGGCGACGTTGTCAACTACATTAAATCTGTAGGCTGGCTAGTGAGGCCTAAGTGCCCTGGACTTACCCACCCTCCACACGTTACAGATACAGAAAAAATTTAAAAAATAAAAAATAGTTTTAAAATATATTTTGCTTATCTACCAATACCTCACTGGAATGCACCTTATACGGAAACACAGTGTATAAACATAGTATGCATTTCACACTCCTTCCCCCTTAGAATACGCCTATGATAAAAAGTCAATCGCGACACACTTTTAAGATAAAAAGTAGATCTTACATAAAGAAAAGATGGTCACGCTTGTTCTAGGGTTTCTCAAATTTTTTTTGATGACTGAACCTTTTTGAAAAGCGAAATATTTGACAGTGCACTAAAGTAATAAAAATAGATTTAAACTTTATATGAGTTTAGTTTAAAAGATACGTTTTATTTTACTATGAAACCCCAAGGCATTTCTAAAAAAAAAATCCTCAAGCAAAATTAGATCCTTTCTAAGTGAAATCTAAAAAAAAATCTCAAACCAGATCCTTCCTTTTGTGGCGAACTTCCTCATTCTCATTACTATTTTTTTATTATGAATAATATTTTTTATTTTCTTCGCGGAGCCCCCACAGAGGCTTTGCGGAGCCCCAGGGCTCCGCGGAGCCCATTTTGAGAAACACTGGTCTAGAGAACATGGAGTACATTTGTTTTCATCTTTGAGGTTCGGGAATGTTCTTAATAATTCGTTAGGGAATTTTTGAGATTTGTTTCCAACCTTTCAAATTAATCAGCCAGTTATTTCTAATATTTCTGACATTTCGGATTTTGATTTGCGATTTTTAGATTTATTAAATTCACAATTTTTTCCTATTTTAGTGCCAGAAATGTTATAAAGTGATAGATAAAAAAAATGAGAAAGTGTTCTCCTTTTAATAAAACGCTTATGATCGCAATATAAAAATTGTTAGATATTTTTGTTCAACTTTGTTGGCCTCTAGCGGCCAAACGAAGCTTTTTGTTAAGTTTGATTAAATCAACTTATTCTGAACCCAATAATCTGTGGTAGAACTATGTAATTACAATGGACACTCAGTATATTCTGTATATATAACGTACATTTAAATCTGTAAAAAACAGAAAATCTCAAGTAAAAACTAGACATGATTTTGTAACAACGCATCATCATACTAATCCCAGCCCCTGATAGACAGGCCACCAATACTACTCATACACTCAAACCAAAGAGTGTAGTCTCAAACCACAGCCGACGAGCTTCTAGCCGCCCTCACGCGATGGCGACAGTTGTGCGCCTCACTCCTCCGAGGAATTACTACTAGAGGGAGCCTAAAACGAGTTTGTAGGCGATTGTTGTGTTAGCAACACCTGTAGAGGAAGTGAGGAAGCGGGCACAAGGGGGAAGGTAAACATCCTTCTTGTTCAGTGGCGTATCATTTATCTATAAAAACTGACATTGTCCAAACATTTTAATTGTAAAAAAAACTAAAAAATTTGTTAATTTTACTATTTTTAAAATGAATACCGTCTTATATGTGTCTGATGCAGGAAATGAAACAAAATCACTGTAAAGGTCTAATTTTTTCAATTAAAGAATAAAATCTTAAAATTAATCTTATTATAAATACAGAAGCGACTAGTTTCGGCTTTGAAGGGACATCTTCAGGCCTGTAATACTTATTTAATATTTATTATAATAGGTTGATCACTTACGAATAAAATTAAATAGTATAATCCACAAAAATGGATCCATATTGTAGCGTTACAGCATAGTAGAATTAAAGCTGTGCAATGCAAACGTAACTAAAAATAAGAAAAATGAGTGAGGAATCTACAAGAGAAGAGGTGAGAATGAGCAATGCATTTAAATTGCTTAGGACAACAAATAAAGCTGATAATATAAAGCAGTGGTATAGTCCCCGTCAAAGAAGGTCCGGATATGTTAAAGAGGACGGCGTTTTCTCTGTAAATCTGGAGAATTAAGGATGGAGGGAAGACGAACCTTGCTGGCTCAGGTGTAGATGGCTAGAAAAAGGAGCGTGTAGATGAAAGCTCCAGTAAATATCGTCACTTTCGTCTAATTTTTTATTCTCACTCACCGTTTCGGCTTTATCTTCGAAATTCATTTTCAAAAGGAAATAAAAGTAATCATTCATACAAGCATATATAATAAAACAACATGAATTCATTATATTTAATAAGCTAATAAACGTTTGTTTCAATGAAAAAAACATGTATGTGAATATAAAAAATATATAAATAGATTCTTAAACAAATTTCTTGTTTTTGTTTTGCAAAAGACTTTTTTTGTCTTCTTCGGTTGCCTCTGCCACTTTTCTTTTAGTAGTTTCGAGGAGAATTTTCTTATGAAAACCAGTATAACCATCAATTGGTTGGTACCATTTTGATATTTTGGGTCTGGTAAGAGTCTTGTTAAACTTTCTTCTTAGGTAGCTGTAACCTTTTGGATAATAAAAATTTAATGTTAGATCAGAAGCTCTTAATTGAGAATTATATTTGCAAAGGCCGTTTTAATAATATTTTCAAAAGTTCTTGGAATCGTTGTTAACTGAAGCCTGCAAAAAATATATCATTTTATTCCTAAAATATAAGATATCACACAATGCACATTCATATAATATCACTGTGCTAGAAAAATAGTAGGTAGATACTGAGAAAATTAAAAAAAAAGTAATTTCGAGAAAATCAACTTTTAATGTCATCATTGTACTTAACTTTTTTATTGCTAAATTATTAATTATATCATTTTGTGTAGTTCGTAGTGATTTGTATAATCTATATTATAAAAACCTATCGTCAATGTTAATGTGCCAACTTTTTTTAATAATTATGTCCTTGTTATGGTAAAAACACATTTTTAGAAGTTTTCTGAATTTCTTCTTTAAATTATCATATAGTTGAATTGACTAATTGTGTGTTTAATTAAAGGTATATCTCTTTTTTGTTAAACCAGTCTTTTGTGTTGTTCTAAACTTTTTAGATAATTAGAGAAAACAGTAGGACAGCTTAAAATATCCTACAAAAATGTAGAATAATGAATCTTACATCATACGAAAAGTCATTTACGGATGTCCTACTAGGTATTAACTTAAAAACTAAATAAAATGTATATTGCAACTGTGCTCAAATAAATGAATGTTTTTATACCTGACTATAGTAGTACCAGACATACATTTTTAAGATCATAATGATCTGGATAACTCAAAATAGTCAAAATCCACATTATTTAAGTTGTTCTAGTATTTTTTTTAGCATAGCGATATAAACTCCAATAATAAATATTCAATGTTTTTTGGGACCTTTTTATAGTAAATTAAGAAAAAAACAAGAATAATGTGATATTCCTGTTTAGTTTGTTACTACATAATATAGTTCATTAGGTAGTCATTTAGAAGCAAATTACGTTCTATTTATAGAATAAAAAATCACTCATAATATCCAAATATTCATACCTGTATCTTTATATTTTGGGCACGAAGACCAACTATTTTATGTTTTTGGCTCTGAATAGTTTTCTTAAGAATTTTAAAACCTTCTTTAGCTCTTTTGGGATATTCCATGCATATCTTTGAGGTTCATTTTGTTTAAACCTAAAATAAATTAAGTACAAAATATGAAAATTTAAACAATACACAAAATTAGTCTATTAAAACAGTTAAAAAAAAGTGTCAACAAAAAAATGGCTTTACCTTTTTCGTTAAACATTATTTTTGAAAGAAACTTAAGTTTCTCTACTTCACTTGCTGTTTTAGTATTTTAGTAGCAGATGAATATGGTGTGGAAGTAGTGACAAGATTGATTATTCTCTCCTCGAAATTTACTGAAATTGCATTTTTCTTTAATATTTTCCTCCCCTGAGGTCTAATAAAAAGTTATTCAGGTGGTCACTTGTTGAATTCCTAAATTTTGGAACCATGTATTTCTTTTTATCATATCAAGAAAAGGAAACCTAGAAAAATGGCAAATTAAAGGTGATTTCCTAATGCACCGCCTCTGATAATTAGGTTGTGTCTGTACTTACTTATGATATTATCTAGAAGAAACATTTTCATTATGCCTTTTACACATAAAGCATGTTTTCACCATATTATTAGAGATAATAAATCTTAAATATACATTTACAACTCTTACAACGCTATTGATAATTATATTTTCCGTAAAATATAAATAAAAAATTGACATGTGTCAGAAAGTGTCAGAACATTCAGAACTGGCGCTGTCACATGTGGCAACGCTGATTAAATAAGCCAATTACAGAAGAGGTATTTCCCCCCTCGGGGGGAGTAGATGTTGCTAACAAAATTAGCGCGGGGAAGGGGGGGAAGACTCCCTCTAGCAGTAATTGCTCGGAGCCTCACTGTGAGCCTCACTCAGTTCGGTAACCCACAAATACAAGAAGAGGCAACTTATAAGTCGATGTATGGGAAAAATCAATCCCGATACGCTATCAAATCTCACACCTGCTTCCCGTAGCGGAACGGGCTCTACGAGGGTCATCCGTTTTTTCCAATAAAACTAAAGAAATTAATGTGTTCTAAAATTTGTACCTTTTTATATATAAGTTTTGTTGTTTTTACATAAAAAAATAAAGTATTTCGTAGTTTGTGTTCATAAATTTTATTTATGTTAAAGGATCCAAGTGGTTAACCTGGAGGAGCTTTCACAATTTTATTTTCTAAACTGATTTTATAAATTATTTTTTAAGCATTGCTTTGTCATCCTGTAACATTGATTAAAAATATTCTTGGGTTTGTATTAGTAAGCCATTCTAAAACTGAAATAAAAGAAAGGGTGTTCTATTAAAAAAATGTTTTTATTTTCTAGACGAAGACCAAAAATATCCAAAAATATTTATAAAATAATGCCCTATAAAAATCCCTAAAATTATTGTTTGAATCTTGTTTGGGTGTCTATAATACAAATTAAAATATCTAGGAAATAAGCACTAAATATAAACCTTGTATATTAACATTTTCTGGCTTCATAATATGGGTATCCGTTCGCACATCTTAAACCTCGTACTTCATTAATTAATTTAACTGAAACCATTTTTAATGAAACATTGTAGTGTATAATTATACATTTTTATATGGTGTATATTTTTTAATCAAACCATAACAGAATATGAAAATTTTACACCGTCTCTCTATGTATTTTAGTTTAAAAAATTAGTGTATTAAACTGTAGCGTATCGTAGTTTGTCAGTAAGGTATATTTTAGTTGACTACAAAAGCCGTTGTCGATATGTATGTAGTCATCGATGTAACTAATTACAACGTAGGTGCAATTTGATCCAATTATCTAAATTGCCCGTTGCTGAATGTCATCCAAATCTTGTAAATCCTAATTAAATGGAATAGTTTCCGGATAATTTGGTTTTGAATTAAACATTTACTGTTTGTTTCGGAAAACTTTGCATAACTATATGGAGATGAATGATTTAGAATAGATAGATTATAAAAAGTATATCTATTTATTATATGGATATAAAAAATTTATATTATTATTAAATATAAGATGGTTTACTATAAAAAAAAAGATTGTGATTAGTTATTTAAAATGTCTCATATCATTAAATAAATCAATTAAAAAGGATAAATGATATATGTTACATCCAGATACTTTCTCTAGTTAAAGTTTTAATTTAGATAAATTTATCAAAAGGGGTCATTGGCAGTGGCATGGGGTAAAAAATTACGGTCCTGTGCGATTTTGCAGATTATTAGCTCGTCCAAAATAGGGTGTTCTATTAAAAAATATGTCTTTATTTTCCAGCCGAAGGCCACTCTTAAAATACTTTTAAGGTATGCCTTTTTAAAATCTCTTAGGAGGATGCACAATGGGCCTAGGGAGGCCTAAGTGCCGTAGGGGTAACCCTCCCTCTACACGTTACAGATGCAGATAATTTTAGTTAATTTAGAATTGTTTAGGTATTCAAAAAATTATATTTAATAGTTAAAAATTGAGTTTTGGTGTGTGTTATAAGTGATTTAACATAAACAAAAACCAGTTAGCTTTACTTATATCTATTACCGATTTTAATTTTGTGTAATAGAACTAACAATAATTTTGAAATTTAGGTATGTATTAAACTTAGATTAAAGAGACCAGAGATGCAACATTTACCGGTGTTTAACATGTGCGAATGTTGCCAGTTTCTAAAAAAGGTTAACGAAGTAAGGAAACTGGGACGAGCCCCAAACTCGAACTCTGTGACAGGAACGGCCTTTGTTTATTACCATCATAATGAACTATTAGATATACTTAAAAGATGTTTAATAGAATGTTGTATTATGAAATAAAATTAACGTAATTTTTTAATATCAAACAGATGCAACGACATTTTATGTAAATAGAAGACAAAAGTTCTTTTATAGAATATTTCGTTAGCGTTTATTTATTACGGACTCTTCTGCAAGAGACTACAATAAAATGTTGAAATAGAATATTGTTAATCGAGCAGGTAATGATACTCATTGTCTACGAGTATAATAATAGCAGCATGTGAGCTGGCGAATACTGCAAATGAAACCTTGTGAGTTGAACAATATATTTTTTCTACGGCTATTACATAATATTAAAAATTAGTCAAAATAAGAAAATTCTGTTTTGTATTGTAACCTATGAAAGGGGTATATTAAAGTTTCTTTCTTTAAATATTAATTAAGACAGGGGATGTGTCACATAAAACTCTAGAAATGCATAGTTCTGAAACCAGACAACATTACAAAATTTAAACCTAATAAAGGTCATTTGGATCATTAAAATTAATCGATTATTTTCGATCAATCGATTATTTTCGATTCAATCGATTATTTTCGATCAATTTATTATTTTCATAAATCTATTTTTTGGTAATTCCTTTAAAATTGATTATTCAATTAACTTTGAAAAATCAAAAATATTCGATTAAATATAAATAATCGATTAATTAAAAAGTTAATTAAGAGATAAATCAATAAAAAAATACGTGTGGCACTCGGGAACTGCCGCGGTAAAGCTTATGCAATTATAATTATTTATTTATTTTATTTTTCTTTGATATTAATTCAAGTTTTTTTTTTAATATTAATTCAAGTTACACTTTTTGAGCGTGGTGACCGATAAGAAAACAATTTTTTTTCTTTTATGGAATAAATGATAAGTTAATATTGTTTAAAATATTTTTATTATCTTACAATACATGTAGGTTATTCAGGAATTTTTATCATTGAAACTATAGGTTTATGGTAACTGAAATAAGAAACATAAGTTTGAGACTTGATATCATTTAAATATCTGGAAAATACCAGATCATTATTCATTTTCAAATTTAATTTTTCCGAAATTGTGTCTAAAAGAGATAATCAGTTATGAGCAGTTAGCAGTTAGTCTACACGCATACGTCTAGTCGCACGCTCACAAACACCGTGCCGAAGTCTGCCGAACTGAAACGACGTTAAACGATGCACGGCTTTCAACGCCGCACCGCTATGCCGGTCGGAGTGGGGGTGCTAACACCTAAGTTTATTTTCGTTACAGAATTTCTTTTTCGATTTTTTGATATTTCAATTTTTCGATTTTTCGATTTTTGATTTTTGATTTTTGATTTTTGATTTTTCGATTTTTCGATTTTTCGATTTTTCGATTTTTCGATTTTTCGATTTTTCGATTTTTCGATTTTTCGATTTTTCGATTTTTCGATTTTTCGATTTTTCGATTTTTCGATTTTTCGATTTTTCGATTTTTCGATTTTTCGATTTTTCGATTTTTCGATTTTTCGATTTTTCGATTTTTCGATTTTTCGATTTTTCGATTTTTCGATTTTTCGATTTTTCGATTTTTCGATTTTTCGATTTTTCGATTTTTCGATTTTTCGATTTTTCGATTTTTCGATTTTTCGATTTTTCGATTTTTCGATTTTTCGATTTTTCGATTTTTCGATTTTTCGATTTTTCGATTTTTCGATTTTTCGATTTTTCGATTTTTCGATTTTTCGATTTTTCGATTTTTCGATTTTTCGATTTTTCGATTTTTCGATTTTTCGATTTTTCGATTATTTTAGATTAACCTATTATTTTTGTCTAACCGATTATTTTCGATAATCGATTATTTTCAAACAATATTTGTTTTTCGTATTTCATTGAAAATTGATTATTTAATTCTTTGAACTATCGAAAATAATCGATTAAACGAAAATAATCGATTAGACAAAAATAATAGGTTAATCTAAAATAATCGATTAATTAAAAAGCCGATTTTCCTAAAAATATAACGAATTATCGAACATTTTAAAATAATCTATTATTTATAATTAATCGATTAATTAAAAAGTCGATCAACTGATAAAACGATAAAAAAACAAATGATCGATTATTTTAAAATAGTCAATTTTTTTCGTATATCTGTAAAATTGATTATTCGATTATCTTTAAAAAATTAAAAAATCGATTATTCGAAAATAATCGATTAATTAAAAAACCGATTTACCGATAAATCGATTTTCCTAAAAAAATAACCGAATTAACGATCATTTTAAAATAATCTAATTTTTTTCGTGTTTCTCGTAAAATTGATTATTCGATTATCTTAAATCGAAAAAAATCGCTTTATTAAAAATTATCGATTAATTAAAAATAATCGAATAATTAGAAAGTCGATTAACCGATAAATCGTTAAAAAAACGAATTATCGATTATTTTTGATCAATCGACTATTTTCAAATTATATATTTTTTTCGTATTTCCTTTAAAATCGATTGTTTGATTATCTCTAAAATATCGAAAATAATCGATTAAACTAAAATTATCGACTAAACGAAAAAAATCGCTTAATCGAAAATAATCGATTAATTAAAAATCCGATTAACCGATAAATCAATAATTTTAAAAAAATAACCAAATTATCGATTTTTTAAAATAACCAATTATATTCGATTACTGAATTATTTGATTTACTTTGAAAAATCGAAAATATTCTATTAATCGAAACTAATCGATTAATAAAAATACCAAATAAACGATAAATCGATTAAAAAAAAAACAAAATAACCGAATTATTAATTATTTACAATAATTGATTATTTTCATTCAAATATGCAATTACACCGATCTATCTGAAAAATCAGATTTTTTTCTAGATTTTGCATTGATCTACCTAATTACGATAATCCATATTTTTTCTCTCTCTTCTCTACTATAAACATGATACGCTTTTCTTTTCTTGATGTTTGTGAAGAATTTAGCAATTTTCTTAATGAAAATTTTCGATTTTGTTAAAAATAAACGTACTTTGCTCTTGAGCAAAATTCATATTTTTTGACAAACCTCGTATACGGCTTAAAAAATTTGATATCTGATGACTATATTTTAAGTTTTGGGTCATGCAGGACTTTTTATCAAGAATAACTTCTTTTCCTAAAATCAATAATACATTTTGTTTCCATATGGTTCCAACTTAAGTAGACAAACTGTATATGCCCCCTTTTAAAAAATTGCCTAATTGTTTTGTCTTATTTAATTAAAAATAACCTTTGGGACCAAACAATTAAGTGCAAGATTTCTTCAAAAGTCATGTGTATACCTAAACATGCTCTACAAACTTTAGTATATAGATCTAAACGCAAGTCTATTGACCCTCTCAGTACTAGAGTTTTCTTAAAACATGGACCCTATAAATTTCCTTCTAGATTATAGCCAATAACATAGCCTGTACATAAAATAAGTACTATCTTCAGGATTACAAAACAATTCAATAATGACTAAGTCGAAATACAAGCAATACTAAAAATTCTACAAATTTTTAGTGAGAACATTTTATAATTGAAATTTTATGACATATTTATACATATATTAAATGTATATTAAATGTATATTAACTAAAAGAAAATATTTGTGATAACAAACTTTATCAACTATTATTTAAATATCTCTGACATTTATTGATTTAAAAACTTACATAAACAAAGTAACGTAACTTGATAATAATTCGATTTGTAATAAATTACAAAAAAAGTTTTGTGAAATAAATGAAGTTATCTGTATAAGTCAATTAAAAATATACCTAGAGCACCATTACTCCAAAAGAACGCAAGGAAATATTTTTTCAATTATGTCCTCTATTGAATTAAAATACAACCGTATAGTACTAATTTTATTATTTTTAATTAATTAAAAAATAACAGTAATGGTGCACCCGATATATTTTAATTATAACTGATTTATTTCATAAAATTTTAATTTAAAACTTCCTTTAACCCATCATAAATTGAAATATTAGGAAGTTACATTACTTTTTATACGCACTGTGTATGACAAACCAGTAACATTGAACATTTTATTGTTCATCCTTTTTTTTTCTGTAATGTGATATCGTTATTTTTTAAATGCACATTACAATGAATGATGAATTATTTTTACAAAATTACCCATAAAAAACTTACGGTTTTCCCATATTCTCTGCAACTTTGCGAAATAACAAACATAAATAGTTCGTACGTTATTATAAATCCAAATAAATATTTCATGCCAAACGTTTATTCCTGTTAGCACACACATACACACAACGTACTGTCAATTGAACAAATAAAATGGTTAAAAAAAAACTTACCGCTTCTGCATATTCCTTACAACTCTGCGATATAACTGATAAAAAAATATTACACACTATCAGTCCAAATATATTATTCATTCCAAAAATTATAGGAAAGTTAGGAACTAGTAGAATACATTAAAGATAATTTAGTAGTAATAATATATAAAAAATAATACTGTAAAATTACGTAAATAGGTATACAGACAGGTATTTAGATCTATTAACACTATCTATGTAATTAGTTTTAACTATAACCCGAAGTATGTTCGGTTTTTATTGAAGTAATTTAGCTAAATTAAGATTTAATTAATATCGTCCTACGACCTGCAATACATCAATTTTGTGTTCTATTATTCGATTTACCCACATAGGTAAGCCAAATGTGTTCTATTATTTAAAAGTAAGGACTCAGTTATCGATATTTCGAAGCACGTGTTTTACATAATTCAGATTTAATTTTAACAAAGAAGTAGCTGCTTCGTTTATGCAAGGTTCCTATTTTATTTTTTTAGTTGACAATATACAATGTATCCCAAAAGTCTTTATAAACTATAATAACTTCGAAACTACGTATGTGGCTTGACAATATCAAAATCTCGGTATAGATATTAGAATACGTACTAATCTATTTCAAATGAAACCTACTTTATTTAAAATCCCTTGCTTAATCATTTAAATAAGTTACAAAATTACTTTAGTTCAAGAAATATTAGAATTCGCCAATTCGTTAGCTTCGAAGATTGCCCATATACGAATGCTCGAAAAAAATTCCATACTAAGACTGTCTTAATTAAGACTGCTAACATTGACCATTTAAGTCCACCCAAGCGGGGCCGGCGCTAGACATTTTGACGCTCCGATCAAAACCTTAATTTTTTAAGTAAATCTCATGCGACCATATCTAAAAGTCAAGAAAACATTAAAAAAAAAATAAAAAAACGTTTTATTAAAAACTCAATCATCAGATAACAAGATAAGCAATTTAGCACTCAAGGCAAAATAACAAAAATTAAAATGTAGTAATGCTAACTAAACTAATATCCCATATTATAAATAAACTAACCAAAGTAACTTTTCTTTCGGCAAACTCACGAACCAGTGATTTCAAGTCTAATTTGTCACTAATTTGGTGTTATATAGCTATCATTGCCAATCCATTGAGACGATTTTGCATCTGCATCGTTCTGAGATAATTTTTTATTATTTTTAGTTTTGAAAAGCTTCTTTCCCCTGAAGCCACAGTGACTGGCAATGTAAGTAGGATTCTTAATGCTATGCTGAGGTTTGGTGCGAATTTAAGTGTAGCGATAAACTTGAGAACTTCATCAGGGGTTTCCTTTTTACTTTCCTATCTGTATACAGATATAAGGAAAGTATAGGAATCATGATTTTTTTCGACCTCGAGTTTTCGACGGATTTTTACGTTTTGAGGTCCCCTGAATCCGTTTTGACTATTTTCGCGATGATGTCTGTCTGTCTGTGTGTGTGTCTGTGTGCGTGTGTGTCTGTATAACGCATAACTCATGAACCGATACACAAAAAAACACCAAATTTTAAACTTAAGCTTTGTTTCAGCGTCCAATGAGCTGATTAGATTTTGGGCAGAGTCGGAACATCTGGGGGGGTACTTTATGGGTAGTCATTTTTATATTTTATGGAATATATCTGTTATTTACGTTTGGAGAAGAAAATTCTTCAAATAAAAGTTACTTCTTATATAATTATCTATAATTTTTGTTTTATGCAAAATTTTCCTAAAATGGTCAGTATTCGAGAAATTTGACAAAATGTAAAAAAAAATAATTTTTTATAAAAATTGTTCAAATAAAAGTTGTTTGTAATATAATTCTCTATAATTTTTATCCTATAAATAATTTCTCTAAAATGGACCGTATTCGAGATATTTGAGAAAATGTGTAAATTTCGAATTTTGAATAAAACTCAAAAACGGATAAAGGAAAAAACATTAAATTTTAAACTTAAGTTTTATTTCGACCTGAGGTGAACTGATTAGATTTTGGACAGAGTCGGAACATTTGGGGGGGTACTTTATTGGTGGTCATTTTTACATTTTATGGAATATATTCGTTATTTACGTTTGGAGAAGAAAATTCTTTAAATAAAAGTTACTTACAATATTATTATCTATAATTTTTGTTCTATGTCAAATTTTCCTGAAATGGTCCGTATTCGAGAAATTTGACAAAATGTGCAAAATTCTGATTTTTAAGAAAATTGTTAATCTAAAAGTTGTTTGCGATATCGATCTCTATAATTTTTGTTTTTAAATGACTTTTCTAAAATGGACCGTAATGGAAAAATTGGAGGAAAAGTGCTAAATTAAAATTTTTCAGTATTTTCGTTTTCAATGAATATCTATAGAAAAATGTTTCGAGGTAGATGTATGTGGAAAATGTATATATTTAGTTTATCCTCTAAACATTTTTAGAGATGCTGCAATAGGTTAACTAGATAAGAAAGTCATGTGTTGGACACATCAGATTTTTTGTTAATAATGACGAAACAATGCTTATTTCATCGGCTAGTTCCAGGGCGTTAAGATCGCTTGAATTTATATCAGTTAAAACTACTTCCAAATCTTTGCAATGAGCCAGTAGCTCATTTCTGGGCATGTCTTTTAGATCAAAAATATTACACAAATGCTGAAATAATTACTGTGAGTATTTAGCAAATTATATCTGGTTTCCAAGGCATTTATTGCTTGATCTATAGTGTGAAAAAAAAATCTATTTTATATTTTTGTTTTAGGTCTTGAACGGGATCATCCGGGCCCTCATACAAAAACGTTTTTGTTTTGGTTCTGACACGATGACGTGGTGTGGTGGTTTCGAAATTAGCTTCCAAGTCAATCTCTGAAGCAAGCTCGGTTGCTTCTAAAATGATACTTTCAAAAGCTTCATCTGATCTCAGGTTTTCAAAGAAGAGTTTACAATTGCTTGTGACATTAAAATTTACAGTTTGCAAAAGTTTGCTGATGGGGTTAATATGACTCAAAATTTTGTACCAGATCACAACAGAGCATATAAATTTGAACTGCTTCAAATTATTTAATAATCCACTAGCCTCGTCTCTGATAATATTATCGATTTCTGAATCTTCATATATGCTGTACAAAGCATCGTAAATTGGACCAATTTGAAACCGCAGAACTTTTAATGAGTCGACTCGACTTTCCCATCGCGTATCACTCAATGGTTTTAGGGTGTAAGTATCAATATATTTCAGTAATATTGCTCAACGAAAAGAAGAGGAAGAAAAAGATGTATATAACTTTTGAACAATATTGAAGAAGTTGGCTGCCTCAAACGAGGATTTTGCCATATCGTGTACAACCAAATTTAGTGAATGGCTGCTGCATGGAACATAAAATGCTGTGGGGTTTATATTTCTGATTCTTGTTTGTACTCCCGATTTTTTTCCTCTCATATTAGAACCATTGTCATACCCTTGACTGCGCATGTTTTATACTTTAAACCTATTTTTCTCTAGCTCTTCTAGTAAAACTTCCGACAGACAATTCCTTAGCTGTTGATCTCTCAATGGGTAGAATACCCAAAAAATGTTCGTTGATATTAACTTGAACTTCAGACTCTGATTCCTGTATAGAGACAAATCTTACCACAAATGTCATCTGTTCTACTTTACTGGCATTGGGAGTACAGTCAAGAATCACGGAATAATACTTGGCCTTTAGTTTGAACTTGCTCAATGATGTGGTGCTTTATGTTATCATGCAATAATTGAATTATTTCATTTTGTATAGTTTTCCCTAGATATGTAGCTTTGATTTCTTCTTTATTTAGGACTCTGCGAACGTGTTCCTCCATTTTTGGACCAAACTCAGCCAATAACTGAATTAACTTCAAAAAGTTTCCATTATTCTGTTCATAAACTTTATCGCTTGTTCCTCAAAAAGCTAGAGAGCTCTCACCTAGCATTTTAACGACTGATATAATGCGTAAAAGAACTTCAGACCAGTGATTTATCTCAGAATCAATGTGTCTCTGAGAAACTGCATCTATTGTTTTACCTATTTTCAATCGTTGCTTTAATTTAAGCCATGATTTCAAACAATCTATATGAGTTTTAGCATTTTCATGATGTGCTAAGAGCGCTAGAGCTAGATAAAGCATGCAAAAAGTCGACATGGAAAACATTACAAAGCTGTTTGAAATACGGAATATACCATCCATTCTCTTAAAACCTCTTCTCCATTCCTAAGTCTTTTTTGTAATGTTTTGGTGAGAATCCTCTATGCTGATCATCAAAAGGAAAATCAAAATTATACAAAGATGTAGCTGGACCACGTTTAACCAAAAAAACTCTATCTGCTGCACGCATGATTTCGGGCCATAATCCTGGGTCAGAAGAGATACTTTGGACGGTAGCCTTTTCTAAATGTTTCTCTGAGGTCCGCACAACTTGCAAAATTTGATTTTTGGAACTGCACGGAATTGCATCACTACTCGCCAAACCCGTTTCAGATGACTTACTCAGCTCAGTAATGCTGACAGTTGCGTCCAAAGTGCATATCCGGAAAGTCAGTATCTAGGTGCTGGGCGTTGTTCAAATGTTGGTCGGTTGTGGAAGCGTTGAAACTACCTTCTTTCAAGAAGTTCTGCAGCGCATCTGACTGTTTTTGAAGCTGTGTTTGCTTGTTCAATTTTAGCTTTTTAAATTCACCCCCAGAGGGTTTTCTCTTAGCATCGGGCATTTTGGTTTCTGGAACAAATTAATTAAAATAAAAGATAATACTGATATCTAAAAAAGCCATAATTTGATTTAAATTATAATTTTTGAAATCCCCCCTTGTGCGCCACTGGCCAAAAAAATGTATTTCATGCAACTCCAGACTCAATTACCTTTCATTTGGTACCACACAAGCCATTTTTTGATATAAACTCTAATTTTTGAAATCCCTCCCTCGTGCGCCACTGGCCTTAAAAAATAAAATGCATTTTATTCAATTCCAGACTCAATTACCTTTCATTTGATACCACACAAGCCATTTTTTGATATAAACTCTAATTATTGAAATCCCCCCTTGTGCGCCACTGGCTTAAAAAAATAAAATAAATTTTATTCAACTGTAGGTTCAATCAACTTTTATTTGATACTACACAAGCCATTTTATGATGTAAACTCTAATTTTTGAAATCCCGCCCTTGTGCGCCACTGGCTTAAAAAAATAAAATGCATTTTATTCAACTCCAGACTCAATTACCTTTCATTGGATACCACACAAGCCATGTTTTGATCTAAACTCTAATTTTTGAAATCTACCCCCCGTCCTTTTTTGGGCTTATGTCTGACGGATTTTTTTAGTTTTTAAAAATAAAAACAAAAATTAAAACACTTACCTTCACAGAAGCCAAACGCATTGGACAATTTGCACAAGCACTTTTTTAAAGCTTTTTTGCACTAACAATTTAAACAAACTATTTTATTTCGCACCAGCCGAAGTCTAGTGGCAAATAATGCATTGTTTTAAGTCTACTTCCTTTTTATATGCAATTAAAAAGGGCTGTTAGATCTTATTTCGCTTGGTTTTAAAATTATTGTTTCCTGTACAGTCGTGTTGCCACGGGCCAAAAAACTTGTCAATTCTTGAAAGGCGGTGGTAGAGTACTTTTGTCATGTTAAATTGAATTCAACTAGATTTTGCCTTAATGTTTAAATATACACTTCCCCAATAAATTAACGCACCATCAAAAAATAACAAAAAGTTTAAAGTAAATATTTGTCAAAACGACTTGTCTGATTTGGACGATTTTTTTTTTAAATGAAAGGTTGTCTCTTACACAACGTCGGTGTGCTAACTGTGTTTGTATAAAACACTCTTTTTTATTAATACAGGGTGTATCAATTATAACGTGATTTTTTCATAAAAGTTGTAACACCCTGTAGAGTGCAACAGTTACATTATCAAGTTAGAATTGATCTCACAATGTAGCCTTATCTATTCTTAACAATTTCTTTTCTTATTTACTCCATTATCTTTGTCATTATTTGAAAAACATTATTTTATAACATAACATGATTTTATTGAAAATTAATATCAATATTTAACAATGAAAACACGAAACAAAATGTAACGAAATAAGTTTCAGTAGCGAGTATTTCCGCCTCTGGCACGAATAACTTCTTGACAACGGTGGCCCATACTTAAAATAAGAGACCTTATGTCATTTTGGTCCAATTCTTCCCATATTTGAATCAGTCTCTGCCGTATATCTTCCAGAGAGTTCAGATTACGTTCCTCTTGTAATCTCCTCCCAAGAGTATCCCAGAGATTTTCTATCGGATTTAAATCCGGGCTCCGAGCTGGCCATGCCATGGTAGCGATACCAACTTCCTCTAGATAATTTCTCACAACTCGAGCAACATGAGGCCTGGCATTATCTTGCATCAACAAAAATCCCTGCCCTATATATGGTGCAAATGGAACTACATGTTCGTCTAAAATCTCCAATATGTACCTGTCAGCTGTAAGGCTTCCATTTAAGATTACAAGTTCTGTGCGACCAGTCAAAGAAATGCCTCCCCAGACCATCAGAGATCCTCCTCCAAATAATGTTGTATGTGAGAAATTACACTGAGCATACCGTTCATTAGGGCGTCGGTATACGCGCATACGCCTATCATTGTTATACAGACAAAATCGAGACTCATCAGTAAATAATACCTGTTGCCATTCAGCTTCTAACCAGTTACGATGCTCTCTGGCAAAATTTAGCCTTGCTCTGCGATGAACTCTAGTTAGAACTGGACCTCGAGCAGCTATTCTAGGCCTCAAATTATGTTCCCTTAGTCGCTGACGAACAGTTTCTGTACAAACCACTATGGTTTCTAGAAAGGAATTTTTTGGCCAAAAGTCAAAACAAGATTTAAAAAAACAAATTATGATCTCAACTGTTTTTAATGGAGTATATTAACACTATAAAACTCATTTTGAACCATTTAGAACAAGAATTAAAATAATAAATATCTTTTTTCTCAAAATATATTTGATAGTTTAAATAAAAAGTAAAATCACATTTCCATATCTAACTCAAGTGAGTCCAAATGATCAGGCATTATTTCTTCCAAA
Organism: Psylliodes chrysocephalus; assembly: GCA_927349885.1. NCBI lineage: Eukaryota > Metazoa > Arthropoda > Insecta > Coleoptera > Chrysomelidae > Psylliodes > Psylliodes chrysocephalus. The sequence continues at coordinate 21,522,845 of OV651825.1, read as the reverse complement.
ATTGTTTCTTCCCCTTCGTCTTTGTCATAATCATCTTCTAAATTTTCTTCATGTTCCAAAGTTTGTGGTTGTTGTTCCAAAAGCATTTCTGTAACTTCAGCTGGAAACTTAAACTTTTGTTGTTTATTTATTCGTTTTTGTAAATTTATACTTGAAATAATGGGATCTGAGGTGTCCATAGCTCGATGAAAAACATCTTCGAGATTATTTTGTCGGCTTGTTTTCCTAGCGTGAAATTGTCGATCATATTTGTAAAGTTTATTTCTTGCTTCAGATCCCTCTTCCCCGAAATATCCCACGGGCAATATGGTATTCTCCATTATCTGTCTCCCATCCATGTACTAAAACTTTGTGAATGGTTGCAGGCATAGGATACCAGGAATATTTTTTCATGTATAGTCTGGCAGTTTCATGACAAAAAATTTCAAATTTTTCTGCATCTAGTTGGTACTGGCAAGACAAACAAATTAGGATGATTTTAAATTTTTTTATTAGAGTTTCATCAACATCTGTTATATCCGAAAACAATTTGGTGTTGCTAAAGGCTCTACGAGCAGTATTGCCGTCATTTGTGCTACCAAATCCACTTGATTTTGGTTTATCTACATGTAGATGTAAAAGGGATAAGAATCGTTCTTTAATATTTTTTTTTCTGTTGGCAAATCTTTCTTTATTTTCGGTACCTCTAACTTGCCATTCACATAAATTATGCCTGTAGGATATGTGTAGTATGCACTCGAAAAAACGAATCCAAGCATGTAATGGGCTTATTCCATATTGTAAAGTATTTGGTTTTGGGTTAAAGATATTAGTTGTTTTGAGGTTCTCAACTTTTAAAAAACTTCGGGGAGTAGCACCACATATTGGACAAGTTTGACTTGACTTTGTACCAGTTAAAGTATTAAGTACCTTTCCATCAATTAAAGTCATAAAAAGAATACATTTAATATTTATTAGCTTATTTTCAGGCAATAGTAATTTTAGTTCTTTTAGTTTTTCAATCTGCAAGTCAATATTTTTTTTCTCTTTTAATATATGTTCTGATGATTCTTTAGTATACTCTAACTTAAGTGGTCTACAGAACCGAACAGACTGAGGAGTTCTATTGTTCCACAAAATAACATTATTTTTCGACTGCAAACGAAGAGGTATACAAGTCGTTGCAAATAAAGACTCATCGGACTGAGTACCTGAGGTACTGAATTTCTGTTTGTAAGCTGATTGGCCACTACTTTCATCGAAGCCATAACTAAATATTATTTCTGCACTAATTTCATTCAGCTTAATCATTTTCATGTACTGCACAATGGCCTCTTCTTGTAAAAATACAATTCTTTTTGTAGTATGTTCTAGAAGATTTGATAAAGGAACTTCTGCTACAATATCAGAAACAATAATACCGGTTGGTCTACATTTAGGTTTACATTTCCACACTTCATTATAATTTGGGTACATATCAGATTTTCTTGAAAGAGCTCCGTGTCTGATGTTTAAATACTGCTGTTTACTAAAATTGTTATCTAGAATAAATTCTAGGGCTTCTTCAGGCGTATACTTTACAGTTTCTTCTTTAGGCGAAAACAGCATTTTTCTAATTTTAGCTGGTCGAGATGGGCTTTTGCTTACTTCTTTTAGCACGACTGCTAAATCTTGCATTCCTTGTTGTCGTGCCGCCATACTTGCAGCTTGTACTATTAATGATGACTCATGTTGTTTTTCATGTGATAACTGCGAGGCTTCTCTTCTTTTTGATCGATTCGATTTTTCAGAAAACGGAATTGTGGGACGGCCGAAAGATGTAGATGGCATAGGTTCATTTATTTCAATACTAAAATCACTTTTTAGCCAATTCGAATTTTTTTTCTTAAAATATTCCTTGTTCCGCAACGCTTTAGTCCATCTTTCATCAAAACTGCGACATAAACGATTAATTTTTTCTTTAATTTTTTGTGTATTAGATGAATTTATCTCTTCTCCTACTTCCTCTATAATATGAAGATAAATAGCAGAAAATTTATCGCCTTTGTCTCTTTCTTTTAGCCACAGTTCAAAACAGTCTTCAATTTTAAAACGGTGCATGGCTAAAAAAAAATTTTTTTTTAGAAAGGGTAGCAGTTAGTAGCAAAAAAATTATATTGAATAACAATCACTGATAAAGACGGAATGTTATCGTAGTAAAAATATCTTGGCCAAACTCAGCCAAATTTTTATAAGTCTACCTAAATCTTGGAGTTTACAATTTTTAAAATAAATATACACTATTTATGTATTAATTAATTTAAAAAACTGGGGTGAAGAATTACGTATTTTTGTTTATAACAAATAAAAGTACATACCTTAACAATAATACCACAAGTCACTGAAAATCCAATTTTTAAAAATTACAAAAACAGCTCAGCTTTAAAGTTTGTCTACGCTCGGTGACTGCTTTACCGTAACTGACCACGGACAGAAACTACAACTTGTTGTTACCTGAGTTAGGTAGAAGGGGCGCTCAAATAAAATTCCCATTTAGGATTCGTGAGCTCTGGAGTATTAATTTTTAATATATCGACTTAAAAATGTATTTACTAAGAGTTGAAAAAATCACTTTTGGCCAAAAAATTCCTTTCTAGAAACCATAGTGCAAACTTCTAAACCATTAGTATCCCGAAGCTGGGTTTGAAGGGTCCGAGCTGTTACAAAACGTTGTCTTAAGGCTGACAGTCTTAAAAATCGATCCTGAATCGGAGTAGTTACTCGGTTTCTTCCTTGTCCCGGCCTACGACCATGATTTCCAGTCTCTCTATATCTTTGTATAACTCGTGAAACGGTTGTGTGGGTTACGTCAAATCGTTCACCAATTCTTCGGTAACTCCAACCCTCTTCAAACAATATTAAAACTTGAGCACATTCTTCGCGAGTAAGACTTCGTGGCATATTGTTTAATAATTTTTTTTGCAAAAAATGGCGAATGGACTAAATTCTGACAATACCCATCTGTATTTGACAATTACTGGTTTTTCCATAGCATGCTACTTACTTTAGTGCTTATAATGCTAATGCAAATGAATAAAGTCATGTTAAGTTATAAAATTGAGTTTCTCGTGTAATAGGAAACATAATGGAGTAAATAAAAAATGAAATTGTTAAGAGAAGATAAGGCTAAATTGTGATATCAATGCGAACTTGGTAATGTAACTATTGCGCTCTACAGGGTGTTACAACTTTTATGAAAAAATCACGGTATAATTGCTACAACCTGTATTAATAAAAAAGAGGATTTTACAGTTAGCAAACCGACGATGTGGAAGAGGCAACCTGTCATTTAAAAAAAAAATCGTCCAAAACAGACAAGTGGTTTTGACAAATATTTACTTTAAACTTTTTGTTATTTTTCGATGGTGCGTTAATTTATTGGGGAAGTGTATTATTTAAAATATGTGCTTAGAAATAAAAATGATAAATTCCGCCAGCCGCCTCTTAATCTTGTCAACTATCAGTCAAATCTTGCAACGCGTTTTTGAGAAAATTCCTATGAACCGATTTAAATGAAATTTAGTATACTTACAAGGGTCCGATGACAATGAAATATTATGAAAAATATTTTATTGATATGATATCAGAATGATAAAAAAATATTCTTTACTTTTTAGTGCATTTTATAAAAGCTTGTAACTTAATTTTTTTTATCAGTTTATTTTCATTTTCCATGATTTAGGCGCCCCTAGATCATTGCGCTCCGGGCGGCCGCCCGGATCGCCCTACCCTGGGGCCGGCCCTGACCCAACCTAAGACTACTTATACTAAGACTGCTCCATACTAAGATTGCCCATACGAAACATTCCCACGCGAAGAATGTCCAAAATCATATACGCCTTCCTCTTCTTGACTTCTAAACAAACATCCGAAAAAACCAAAACCATTCTTCCTCATCCTGACCTCAAAAAACAAAAGAAATAGCAAAACTCATTTACTTCTTCTAAAAAGTCTCGTTGTAGCGATAGGTACTGCTTATTGGCTTCGAGGAGCCCCCACAAAGGCTTTGCGGAGCCCAAGGGCTCCGCGGACCACACTTTGAGTAACGCTGCTCTAAAAATTTATAGAGGGGCTGCAATAGATTGTATAAAATAACCGGAAAAAGCCTCTAATAACTAGATAGGAAAGTCATGTAATGGACACATCAGATTTTTTTTGTAAATAGTTGTAAAGCAAGTGTGTTTCTACATCTGATTCAAGATTAATGTATATTTGAAATATATAAAAAAAGGATTTTATTTGGGATTAAAGACAAATTTTTGTTTTTCCTCTCTCTTGAAAAAATTGCATAATTCAGATACTTCTATTCCTGATAAGGGGGATGATATGATTGTATTATAAGGGCTAACTTCACCGATTTGTGCAATTCCCTCTCGTTACAAATATCATCCTTGTTATACATTCCCAAACAGCACCGGTGTACGTTAGCATTACGTGTGTCTTTTTTCCATCGGTTTGTTGGAATCGTTGTTCCGCCAATGCGGCCTTGAACGTCTTGTGTTGGATTCGATTTATTTATGGTTGACCGTTGAAATAAATAACAGTTGACATTTTGGATTAAAATTTTTGTTTATAATTTTATTTGAATGTACCTATTTACTTTAATTTGGACGTATATATTTTTAAAATCCCATTTTTTCCGGTTTTCCCACAAACAAACAATAAAATAATTAATTAACTCCTTAATTCTGATTAATTCCCGCAATCCATAGTTGTCAGTTGTCACATCTAATCGGAAAAACCATACATTGAAATGGTGTTGTATCGATTGCATCAACGTTTGATAAAAAGACAGCGCTGTTAGTTCATCAGTGATAGATTGATGAAAAAAAAAGGTAGATACCACAAAGCACATAGAGGTTCCACGTGAATGACCAAGGTCAAAACCGACACCTGACATTTCTTATGCTATTGACTCCAAACTCTAGATGGGGCTACTGGTGAAATTATTATTTCATACTCCATTTTTAGTTTTTGTGGGCGAAAAACAACCAAAGAATCCAAAGATGTGATGTTTACCTAATCTATGATGTGATGTGTATTTATTTAAGTTTTTGGTTAGTCTCATTTTTCCGTCGATTTTAGTGATTTAATTGTTGGCCTTGGCTTTTGGTTTCTGTTTATAGTTTCGTCTTAATTATTTGCAAAATTGTTTTGCTTTTCTATTTCCTACTGTGTTTTGCAATAATTTTGGTGCTACGTTGAAAACTTCGAGAAAAACTTAATTAATTTACCATGCATCATAAAAAGACAAACGGATAATCAATTTATCACTGGACTAAATTCCGAAGTCATTTTTCAGATAAGAGAGTATACCATCTGTATTTGGAAGGAAAATATCAGTGAATGAATAGTTAAAAGGATTCACCTTCCTGGCTCACGAGCTAGGAGGTGCCTATCATCTTAGGAGGATGAACAATGGGCCTAATGAGATATAAGTGCCGTGGGGGTAACCCATCCTCCACACGTTACAGAGAGGATTCACCTTTTAATCCCATACCTATATTACATTTATCCTTCAGGTAAAAAGACATTTATAAAATATAACTTTAGTGTTAATAAAATGTTATATCCTAGTTTCTACTTCACATTTCAATATATTGATATTTTAATGTATTATTATTATTTGTATTTATTTTGTTCTAATAATATTTATTTAAGTTATTAATAAACATATTTTAAGAATGTTCTATTTATTATTTATTGATATATCTTATTTATAATAATATGCAGAACCAACTCTCCAAATTAGACCCATTATAACAAATTAATTCTTTAAATTTGGCATATCCACCTAAATTATTTTGTAAAATAAAAGTTTCGAACTTACTAGTTCCATACTTTAATTTTATAAAATAATTTATGTGGAAATCATTTAAAATTTAATTTAGAACTATTACCTACTACTAAAAATTATAATTTGAATTTACCGCCATCTGTCAATTGTCATTTTAGTTCCTGCTCCAAACTCAAGGTGGCGCTAATTTGGTTTAAAAGTCTACCATTGGCGTGGGGTCTCTAGAAGATAGGTGCTTTGTGGTAGATACCGCACCGATACCAACGTTGCTGCAACAGTGGGATGAAAAAACACGTATTGCTGAAGGAATTAAACACAAGCCGTTTTAGGTCAATATTTATTTACTTTTGTTTATTTTACCCAGATGTTGTATATACATGGGTAAAATACTCCTAAACATGAAATTTAACAGAAAATTTATAAACATTTTGAAACACACAACACTTAACAATTTTGGGTCCGTTAATTTTGTATTTTATAATTTACATCTTCTGGTTGATAGCCATCCATACAAGTTTCAATATTTTTGAAGAACCTTGTATTTTATTACACAAGGCAAAGTGAAATTAAAGTAGCATCATCTGATTTTATAAAAGTAGTAGGAAAATATAAATAAGGATAAATAATTAAAAAGGCAATAATGTATCAGTGGTATTACAATAAGAATTAACGATGATGAAAAGAGAATGAAGCATGACCGAAATCTGTAATGTAGAAATGACATTTTATTGAATCTGGAGCCAACCGAGAGTGAATCAAGTGTTTTTTGTTGAGTTGGCTCCAAAAGTTTTTTTTTTTTGTTAAATATATGCCCATTGTGCAAACATACAAAGGAAATGAGAGACTAATATAGCTAGAATAATGTTTTATTTTAAGTTATAATTTTATTAATAATTTATAATTTTGTAACTGGATCCGGCACTGTTGTATTTTCAATATCCAGTAGGGAACTGTTCGTAGATGTTTCTGTAATAAAAAATAATAGAAATTTAATACAATAAACGGCTTTTCGAGCCCGCTAAAAGATAGGGTTACTACTATTGTTATAAAACTGGGTATTATGGCATGTGTTCGCCAATCATCGAAATTTAGAACTAAATATATAGAGCTATAGCCCCTGTTAATAAAATAGACTCGTTTGAAGAGGGTAAACAGCTCAGAAATGATTGAATTTGTTATGTGAAATCTGAAATTCACTAAATTTCTCGAAATTTGATTTATTAGTTATACCAAGACTGGAAAGTTCCTGCGACATTTTTTGTACATACTTTTGAAAGAGTAAAACCAAATTTGGTAGATTTTCACACTTTTATTTTAAAAATAAAAATTAAAAAAAAAAACACTAACATGACATATGTTTCGAAGTACAACTTCTTTTTCAAATGTGACTATTTACAATTCGGTATCCAATATATATACGAAATAATTTAACAAAACAAAGTACTTAAGAAAACATCAATAACATTACAAAATAAACTATATATAGGAGCTCCTAGTGAAAAGGTATCATCATATTTAAAAAACCAAAATATTAACGTAGCTTTTAAAACCAATAATACGCTTGGGAAGTATATTAAAAACAATAAGGGTAAAATTAATCCTAATAATAAATCGGGGGTATATAAATTAAATTGTGGTAGTTGTCCAAAATTGTATATTGGTCAAACAGGCCGTACTTTCAAAAAACGCTATTCCGAACATTATAATAGCTATACAAAAAACAAAAATAATTCTACTTACTCAAATCATATTTTAGCTGAAAATCATTCTTTTACAGACAACTTTGAAATTTTCTTAAGTACTTTGTTTTGTTAAATTATTTCGTATATATATTGGATACCGAATTGTAAATAGTCACATTTGAAAAAGAAGTTGTACTTCGAAACATATGTCATGTTAGTGTTTTTTTTTTTTTTTTAAATTTTTATTTTTAAAATAAAAGTGTGAAAATCTACCAAATTTGGTTTTACTCTTTCAAAATTAAATGGATTTTCATCAAGTAAAGGCCGAAACAATAAATAATTTTGTACATACTATTACAAATATTACAACTTTTATAAAAAACATATTATTTACCTATAACTAAATTTTACCTACATGATCTGTTAAATAGGTATATTTATGAGCTGACTTATAGTTGGTGTGTATTTATAATGAACTGGAGTTATTTATATAACAATATGTTTCGTTTTCATTTATTGTAAATTTATGTAAATTCTTTTTTATGCTTTTGAAGTCGATTGTTTAACTGTGTTGAATTTAATTTATCTTTTTTTATTTTTTTTTTACTTAAATAATAACTGCCATTTTTCGCAATTGTTTATTGTATTTATATATATTTTTTATTATGCTTTGTAATTTGTGTTTTATATGTATATTAGGGGTTCCTAATTATTAAATAAATGATTATGTCAATAAATTTAAAGACGATTTGATTTAATACAAGAAAAATAACATACATTTGTATGGGGTGATCCAGAAAGAATTATTTTAAAGTAGGTATTGGAAATATTCACGAATGCCAGACCAAACAATTCTTTTTCTTTTTAAGTGTCACTCTTTATATTTTATGTTGATTTAATCCAGTTGAACAGTTTCACTTGTTTTAAAGAGCTATGAGTTAGTTTAATTCAAAAATTAATTAGGTAAAACTTGTAATCTGAAGTACTAATAAATTGTTACAAGGTTTGATTTTATTATTTTAATTATTATTCTCACCAATTATTTCAGGAATCTCCGATTTCTCCACATGTTTACTACAATCATCGCTTATATTGTAGAATTCTTGAAATTCGTACTCGGGATTATAGTAATCGTATAGTTTTATGATAGCATATTTTCTTCCTTCTATCAAAAAATTCTCAAGAACATTAAAAGTAAAGCAGACAAGATGCTTGTCTAATTTTGTGAAGTATAAACTGATTTTGTCTTCACTTTCTTCAAACATTTCTATTCCTAAAAAAAAAAAACAGATTCACCGTTTAATAATTTAATAATTTACATTCATGGGCACCACTACTCGAGGACAAGGGGATGTCTACCCCCCTGGATTAGTGATTTTTGTTTTCTGCCATGGCTTTCAGCCTGCGGCGTTTTGACCCTGCCTATAAGGATTGTCCCCCTGGAAACGGCGCCCTTGCGTACATTCCAATATTGACACACCTTCTCACTAGGTCAATATGGCCCATATCATATCTAGTGAATATGACAAACCAGGGGATAGACCACAGATAACAGAGATATAACCATTCATTGATAAAATATAATATCTACGATGCCAAGATTAATTCGACAATCGATACACTCTATTTGTAGAGACGCGGCGAGGAGACGAAAGGTGAGAAGTAAGAGAATAATTTTACGCATATACAACTTATTTTTATCAATAAATAAATGTGAAAGCTACTGTGAGCTTATAGACCGTCAGACAGTGACGGATTTAGGTGCCCCATTTTCGCATGTAAGCCTCAAAGAGGGCTGAAAACTACATCGATGTTAAGTTGAATAAAAGAAAATTGATAAGTGGCTCTTGGGGATAACACATGGAAAATTCGATTTACCTTATCAGAAAAATTTTCTAACCCTAAAATGAACTTATACATTCGGGTCATTCAAGAAAATATCTTTTTCGGAATAATGACGAGTAAAGGAACAGCAACAGTTCTAAAACAAGCCCCATGTTAAATCCCATAAGAAATCGCTAAGGTTCATTCTGGCAATTTTTACGGTTGGTGGCAAAAAAGTTAGTTACTGATAAGATCACGGGGTGGGTGGCTCAGTAGTAGAGTATCTGCCTGAGGATCCAAGGGTCCCAGGTTCCCGTTGCCCGGGATTTTTCATTTAATTTAATTATTTAAAATTAATTCTGATGCCTTGGTAGGATTCCCCACTCGACCATTCACTGTTGGGTACTAATTAACAGTGCTGTTCCTAAAGTGGCGCTAGAAAACAGTAACAAAGCCTACACAGAACACGAGGCTAATAACCGTAGCAGTTGATACCGATGACACAAAAAAAAGGTCGTCGACGTGTGACTTTACTGTAAAAATTGTCAGAATGAAGCTTAGCGATTTCTTATGGGATTTAACATGTTTAACATGTAGAACTGTTGCTGCTCCTTTACTGTGACGACGTACATTTTCATACATTCGATGGGCTTGTGTGGAAAAATCGAGCTAAATCTTGATTTCTCCTTAGAAGATTACGCCCTTATTTCAACCCTTTAGCCACTTGCAACATTAAAGGTTTTGGTTTTCCGAAGCCTACTTCTATTAAATAATCATATAGTGTGGAAAAATGGGAAACACATAAATTTCCTTTCATTCTACTTAAAATCGATGTATTTTTCAACCTTCTTCGAGGCTTGTATGCGAAAATGGGGCACCTGAACCTGTCACTATCTGACGGTCTATTATAATAAACAACGTAAATATCCATGCCGGTGTAAGCCCTCTTGCCACTTTCAACCTAACATGACTAGGTTTTGGAATTTATTGAACATTATTACATCTAATTTAGTGAAATTACATCTAATTTAGTTAAATTTAATATAGCTAATGATTCAAATGTTTTTGGGTTCAGTTGCAATAAAATAGGTTGAATTATTTTAGCTTTTTTAATATATGTAAATAATTTTGTAAACAAAACGAGAATAATGAAATAGGCATATGACAACAGCTTATGGCTTATGGCTTGCGGACCTGCATGCTGAACAGCAAGTAAGTGAAGAAACTGACCAATTAAATTAACAGCTTGCTTCCTGTCTGAAAGATACGATGTAGACCATAAATTAAGCTGCATTTCAGATTATACTCTATCTCTTACATAGCTCATCTCTCTCTCTCTAGCTCTCTCTTCTACTTAATAGAATCAAAAAATATTTCTAATTAATTTCACATGCTGATGTAATGCTCTTCAGTTGGACACGCTCTCTTCACACAAGAAATGACAAGTAGCCTTGCGTCGCCTAGCATACATTAAAATGTAAACATGCCCAGCCAATCAGATTTCATAATGCTCCAGCCGATCGAATGATTCTTCGTTAAGTAACGTGTACTTCGTATTTCCTTGGAGATTTGTAATTTGATGGTAATTAACATAACCTAACCTTTTTGATAATCTAAATCTAAAAATCTATAGGATATATAATATTGTTTGTTAAGTGCATATTAGAGTCGAAAAAATAAATACAATAGCAATTTTAATAATTTTAATATTTACTATATCTGAGTTGGGTTAGTTTTACACTAGTTTTGAAATTCACTAATTAATTTACTTAACTTTTCAGCATTTTAAATTTTGAACATAAACTAAACATTATTTTGCAGTTAATAAGAAAATGTGATTTGTGAATTTTGTAAAATTGTACATCTACCAGAAACGGGGAATTTTACCAAGAATCTACTGGACAGGAACAAAATAAACATATTTGTCCAATGTGTAGCAATATAGAGAATTTTTCTTATTATAATTATTATTTAAAGATATATTTGCTTGATATTCACCATATAACTATTAAGATCAAATTTTGGGAATTTTGAAAAATTTACATTTTGGAGAGCACAGGAAAATAGGGAAGTTAATTATGGTTAATAAAGGTGAAGAACGCATAGTTCACAATTGTAATAGAAGTGATTTCAGTGGCTATATCAACTTTTACATGTTAAACGTGTTTTTCATACATTTATTTTTAGGATTTAGTAGCTCATGTGTCTGAAATATGAAAATCTGGGGAATATGAACTCTAGTGAGTCTCAACAAATGGTAATTAGTAGTACTTACTTAATAATTTTATTATTGTTAATTTAATTAATATTTTTTATTAGGATTAGTTTAAGTAAAATTTCTTCAAACTCATGTACGACATGCAGATGAGCTAAGAACAAAGCGACTGTCAAATGCTGAAGAAAATATTTTATTTGGACAATTAGCTGCAAGGGTGACAAACAGGATAATTCAAGATGCTAGAAAAATCTAAAATAATACAATAGAAAGAATAAACTTGATAACGTGAGGAGACTTAGCCTATTTAATAATGAAGTTTAATATTGCAAAAAAAGAACATTGATGATATGACAGCTACTACTAAATCGAAGAATGGAAAAGGCAAGGAAAAAACCATTCATTTTTATTCAAAAGAACTGGTAGGTATGTACACAAAAATACTATTAAAAATAAACAATTTTTATAGGGTTAAGGTGTAGATGGTGAAGGTTTTTATTTTCAGGTTAAAGTTACCCTGGATTAAAGAATGAATATTTTGCAGTGGGTTATATAATTGGTATTATGTAAAAGAGATTTTAAAAGGAATATTTGTATTGATGGAACACATGGAACAAATCGAAGAAATTTCGATCTTATTAAAAATATACATACACTTTTTTTTTAATTATTAATTTTAATACATTTGTATTTAAATGTTTTAAATAAACCTAGTAAACATATATGCTTCATTGTATTCGTTTATGCTAAAAATGGTGTTAGGTGAAATTAATTTTAAATTAATTTCAAATTTATTTTTAACAACAACCTCTCCATAACCCCTCGTAACACAACGTAAACGACCATCGCTCGCTTCCTTCTCGAAATGTGGAAAGCACCGTCTGCGCACGGTCCATAGGGTTTTTTTGGGCAACCAGTCGTCATAAAACCGATTCGTTTGGATTCAACCGGTCTTTTTGGTGTATCGAATTCAACGTGCTAGCTTGTTCCGATAAATGTATTAAATGAGTTGCTGGTAATTATCTGTCTTTTATGTGTGTTAACGTTGGGATAACTGTCAGGTAATGTTTTTATCGCCTTATATTATTCACAATTTGCTGGATTTCGTTGTAAAACCGAAAAGATCGGCCATTTGCTTTTTTTTATTACCACCATGCGGACGAATGCCGGTTTATTATTACTGCTTTATTTTATATAGATTATAGCTACCCTAACTAATAATATTGTTAGGTTATTTTTCGATACTTTCATATATGTATACGCGGGGAGGCAACTAAATAATTGAATTACAAGTCAGTCTGGAAATACAGTTTAAAAGGAAATTTATGGCTCATAACTTATTTTGTCCTTATAAATAGCTTATATTTTGTTCAGATGATGTAAAACTTAAGGTTATAACTTATTTTGGCCTTATGAATATTTTATATTTTGATCAGATGATGTAACTTTAATATTTGTCGTGATATTTTATATTCTGTTCAGATGATGTAACTTTAATATTTGTTCCGTTTATGCATAAATCCGTTAGATTTCCAAACTAGCATGTATATGTACTTTTACATACGTTACTAAGGTTCTTTTTATTTTTAAACCTGTAGTGGCTCCAAGAATCTTCAAGAAGCTTCAAGAAGCTTCAAGAAGCTCCAAAAAGCTCCAAGAAGCCCCAAGAAGTCAAGAAGCTCCTAGTTGTTCCTAGAAGCTCTGAGAAACAGAAATTACTGAGTTACGTAGTTGCTCCAGGAAGTTCTAAGATTTAAACTTTGAGAAACAGGAAGTACCGAGTTACGTAGTTGCTCCAGGATCTTAGCTCTAAGAAACAAGGAGTCCGAGTTACGTAGTTTCTCCAAGTTTCGAGCTCCAAGCCCCAAGTATCGAAGTACCTAAAGGCGGATTGTCCACGACACGACATACAAAAGGGAAGTACCGTACTTACTGTACTAGAATGCCACATGGTTTTTTTCTTTCTCCTGGGCTCGTCTGATTATGTGTCTCTGAAGCTTATTGGCTTATTGTGTTTTACCCCATGTTAGTTCATAGCACCCACTCTGTCACCTTTGTACCTTGTACAAGTTTGTACAGATCATTGGGTGAGTGGGTTCTATACGTTGTTGGATTAACCTGGGGTTGTCTATAAAGAGCCTGTCTTTTGCGATCTAGAGCTTCGCATTCGCACAGTATGTGTTTGGCCGTTTCTGGTTTCTTGGTTGGGACAATTAATAATTATCTTATTATCTTACAGTAAATTTTATTTATTCAAATAAACTATCAGTCAATTTTAATTCATTTTCTATTCAGATTTAATCACTAACTATTAATTTATTTTATGTAAAATTTCATTCTTTTTACTTTTTTATTAAATGTAATAAATTTTCTCACTTTCTCTTATTTGCCGGAACTCATGCAGATAACTTTAAGTACCAGAGACTGACTCAATTAAACAGGACATATCAAATCAGATAAGTTTTCCAAGTTACTCAAAAACTTGGTGGCCCTCAACATTTTTTTGTCGTTATCGTATTATAATATCTTTCATTTTATCGTAAAGTAGACTGTGGTCCGCGAATCGGTCAAGCTACTCTGATTTTATTTGTCCTAGTCAATTTATGAATTTACGCAGTATCAGCAATTTGAGCTAAATGACCTCTTAAGTACAATTTACATCGTAGAAATCTAAAAGAAGGTTACAATATACATATAAAAAATAACTTCCATCAGTAATAAGTATCAAAATAGATATTAATTAATAATTCTAATAATCACATTCTATTATACAGTGTTCATTATTTTCACAGGTCGTATGTAAGGTAATGGAAATAATATTTGTTTTTTGAAGCAACAAAAAAATAATCAAATAAAAAATTGTCCTACCAGAGTCTTTAGCTCTGCAAATAATTAACTTTTAAGACAACGGATTGTTTCCACACTTTATAAACGCACTATATAATTTATTTTATGTATGCAATGCAGATTTTTTCATCTAAAATTTAAAATATTTAAATATATCACAAAACTTACCTAAAAATATTTCATTAAAACAAAAATTCCGTATAACTACATCAATGAGAATTTTGAATTTGGCGGTACATAGGCCACGCCCTGGCCAATGCCAGAGCGTTTTTATTGGCTGGGCACATTTACATTTTAATGTATGCTGCGTCGCCTACTACGGTACAATTCATTTTCTCACTCATCGATCGTCACTCCAATTTCAAGTTTCGGACAGTCAACATGAATTGAGGTCGGCTACATCTCTCGCTACATACACACAGTGTTGTTCCTGGTTGTAAAATTGTACAAAAAGTTATACAATCAGTTATCTGTTGTACTCTTTTACGCAATTTTGAAAAAGACAGAAATTTGGCACAATTTGAAGTTGATAAATATGTATGTAAAATTGGGTACATAAAAGATTTTCTTCGCTCAAAAAGTCTACGATTCTTTAAATAGTATGCAATAAAAGTAATAAAAAAATAAAAATTTAAATTTGGCGCCTTTCGCAACCAATAAGCACACCGTTTTACATCGAAAATATGTTTCAAATAAACTGAAAAAATAAAAAGAATAATTATAAGCATCGGGAAGTAGTAGGCCATAGTCTTCTAATAAAAAGATTAATTAGTGGTTGTACAATTTTGACACTAAAAGTTGTACAATTCAAAAATCCCTAGGTACAACACTGCATACATACTCCACTGTGAACGTTCGACACGACATAATGCTGTTAAATATACTATATACTACATTAAAACACCTAATAGTTTCCAATAAATGTTTTTTACTAATAAAGAAATATGAATAATACATGAAAATAATGTCGTTCTTATATGCAGAGTTTTCGTTAAAATAATATGAATATTATTGTGATCCATTTCAAGACAAATATATTTTAATTATTATCATTAGTTTTTAAAAATTTTAGAAAAATCAAATACAATATATACTCCCTTAACCAATTGCTTCTATCCTAACTCATTAAAGTCCCTAGAAATTGTAATTTGTATTGTATCACTATCATCCTGTCTTACTTGATATATTCCGGAACTCCACTAATTTGTATAAAGAGGATCTGTCTGCTTGATATCCAGTTGGCAGTGAAATTTCCATCACGGCCATATTTGACGGTCCATCTGGTGCGGTGTATGCCAAACAAGGTGATAAACTGCTAATCGAACATTGATTGATTGTGGAAACAGGAGATACCTCCATGGCAAATTTGAATGCCTCGCTTCTGGGAACTGTCCTTAGGTTAAACGATTGTATTACCTATAAACTCAAAATCAATTCCCAATCAAGAGTCGACATTAAAATATAATATTTCAGTAGGTATATTAATAATACAAAATTATATTCAGCTTTAAATACATGTAATTTTTTTGTCATTAAATTTCTTCAATATATATAGATATAGTAGTTTTGTAAGGAGTTGATGGATAATTTGTCTTAAATCTTAATAAAAATGATGCACCAAATTGATTTCTGATAAATATTTTTTTATTTTTAAGTCAATGTGACAATACCAAAAAACATATACTGGATGAGAAACTATTTCTAACATCCTCCCCCCTTTTATTGTAACATATAAATAAAATAATAACTAAAACCCAAAACATTGAGGTGCTCGTACAATCTGTCCTTTTCTGGTGACGGTAACTCGTTTATCTGCAACTTGAGGAACATCTACTTGATCAGTATCTTCTTGAGGAGCATCTACTTGATGAACATCTTCTTACAGAATAACTTCGTGAGTTGCAAAATTATTTTTCTTTTGTCTTTCATCACTTGCCAGCCATTCTCTATCTTCCAATGCGTTTAATTCCATCGAGTATAATCTTTGAAATGGTCGCATAATCTCGCTGTGTGCTGTCTAGCCACTCTAAATTTTCCATCCTTTCCGGGAATAACTTCTATAATCTTTCCAAAGGGCCAATCAATTATCTTAGTATTATCGGATCCCACTAATACGATATATTTAACTCTTTTTTAAATCGAGATCTCAAATCATCTCGCAATGTTTGTAAATATTACATCTATGGTGTCGATCGATGGTGTCTAAATCTACAGTTTCGTTGGTCGATAATCCTTGGAGAAACATCACAGGTCTAAGTGGTAACAAATCTTCTATATTTTCTGATACATAAGTAAATGGTCTGTTAATTATCATTGCTTCCACATCGCATAATAGAGTTACCAGTTCTTCATATTCTAATGATTATTTTCCTGTTTCTTCTTAATAGCTCTTTTACCATTCTAACCATCCGTTTCCACCATTCACCCCACTATGCTGAACTAAAAGGTTAAATATCCATCGATTTTCTGAACTGAAGAATATTCTGAAATCTTTTCCCAATCTATTTGTTTCAGCATATTTTGAGCACCAATAAAATTAGTCCCGTTATCTGAATAAATGACAGTCATTCTTCCTTTTCTAGCAATAAATCTCCTCAAAGCTAAAATAAAGCTGTAAGTTGAAAGAGATTTAATTAGTTCTAGATGGATAACCCTATATAACGCACAAGTAAATAAAACGAACCATACCTTCTGTCCACCTTTTAAATATAATGGCCCTGCTAGATCAACACCAGAATTTTCGAGGGCGGTTATACTACTCACTCTTTCTAAAATTAATCTTTTAACAATAATATGTTTATTCGGTAGCAAAATAGGATATTTAAAGTCTTCGAATGTATCTGCAAATCTTAATCTCGACTTTAATATTAAAATTTCCCTTTCATCTTCAAATGTTTGTAAATTTGTTAAATCTCATTTTTCAAAACTTTCTTTTTGGATCATCTTTATTATGTTGTATTCAGCTTCTTTAACCTTATCGTACGTTAACTCTCCACTCTCCACTCTTCATCTTTTTCTTTGAAGAATTATAATAGAAGCGGTATATCCAAGCTAGCATTCTTATAATCATACTTTATTTTAAAAATGCTCATTATTTTTTGTTCTTTCTTTTTCAAGACTTACATGTAGTTATTTTTTTTTCTTAAGTAACTTCTCCTTCTTCTTCTTATTCTGGGTGTATAATCTCTTTATGTGGCCAGTTCTGTTTTAACGAGTGTGGTCCATTCCACCACGTATTCTCCATTAAGCTTTTAACAGTACAACCCCTAGTTAAATATCAGCAGGATTCATGCTGCCAGGAACGTGTCTCCACTGTTCAGTGTTTGAATATTCATTAATTTCATTCATTCGATGCTGTACAAATGTTTTCCAATTACCTCGTGTCTTTATCCAGGTTAGACTCACCATAGAATCGCTCTAGTAAAATACAGACAAATTTGAAAATTCTCTTACTTTCCTAATACTCTGGCATAATCTAATCCCAATAAAACAGCTAAGTAACTCTAATCTTGGAATCGCAATATTCTATGGTATAATCTTGATTTTGCCTGAATCAATTGCAAAATGATATCATCATTAAATTTTGTTCTCAAAAATATACAGGAAACAAAGGCTAATTTACTTGAACAAACGTCTAGGAATTATTCATAATTTAAAAAGTTAATTTCTTTCATCCAATGTTCAAATTTCTTGATAACATTCACAGGCAGTTCCATGTCCCAACCAATTACTTACTAATAACCAGGTTTCTTGCCACAATAATTTTGGAACCAAGGTAAAGGGATAAGTAAACCCAATAGGATCGAATATTCTCTGAGCTGCTGAAAGTAATCCTCTTTTGGTCCTAGGAGTCCCGGTTATTTGACTAATCATACTTGTATCGCACATCAATACATCCATAATATTCCTAATACAATATTCATCTGAATAATTATTATCGATGCTATCTAAACTATGCCTCCATTCCCTGAGATTAAATTTTCCCAATGAAATTAATTCTTTTGATTCTCTTATGAATTTTTCCATTTCTTCTGATGTGTTAACACTTGTAACACAATTGTCAACGTAAAACGATTCTTGAAGTTTTCTTGCTGTTTGCTTGAAATGACTTAAAGGAATCATTAAATGGTAATTATTTGTTGCACCTAACAAAAAAGGGCTTGATTTTAGGCCAAAAACTACCCTACAGTGTCTATATATATATTTATTTTCTTTTTTTCAAGTGGGTAGTTTTTCCACCAAAAAAATCTTTAGTAGTGACACTAATTTGTCAGAAAGCCTTTTTAATGTCGACTGTAACTCCTATTAAACCTATTCTAAACTTTAATATGAGTAAGGGAATGAGTTCTAATAAATTAGGTTCTTTCTGTAATTACCTCTTAAATCTTTAGCTGGCGCATCGAACACTGGACTAATCTTCGTTGTTTGGCTGGATTCCTTCAGTACAGCATGATGAGCTAGATAGTGTGTGGGCCGCCGAGAGCCAGGTCAGGCCCCAGGACAATTCTCTAAACCGGGCCCCGTGACCAAAAAAAAACTTTTCTCTTCCAGTTGAATTGAATTTTCTAAAAAAAAGGAAGGTCCTCAAGCACACAAGCAGAAACTTTTCCTGCTATACTTAAAACTTCCCCCTCTCATTTTGTGTCGAATTTCTGATACAATACAAAAAATATTTTGCCGGGCCCCCCTTATACCGCTGCCGGGCCCCCATTTCAGTCCGGGCCCCGGGAATTAGTCCTGGCTACCCGGCGGCCCTGGTTACTTGGGACTATTTTTATCATTCCTAATGTTTCCCATTCCTCCAAAACTCTTTCATAATCTTTAAATTTATTAATTGAAATCAATTTTTTGCTGGTAGATTGCAGTCTAGAGACCGCTAATTCTTCATTGCTTAAAACCATCACATTATTTTCAATCCATGGAAGATAAATTTCATATCTTCCTTTATGATTAATTACTATTTGCTCATTGAATAATTTCAACGTATCTTCTTCCACGCAATGTTTACCTTTTACTTCGGATGGAGCTGATATACTTAAGAGTTCTAAATTCCATAAATTAGATTTCGAAAAACTACCAACACCAGAAAAAATTGTATTTGTACCGTTACAATACTGACCCATAATTGTCTACCTAAGGTAAGTCTCAATAGCTACAAGATCATCTTCCAAACTTTCTATTTTCCCTGTTAATAATTTTCCAAAAATATCTCTAGTAATAATTCAATTTCTGGCGAACAGTTCTGTATCATATCTGTATCATTTATTAAAATATTCTTACTTTTCAAACAATGTAAGTAATTTTAATTGTTTATTCTAGGAATATGATTGCAATTTTTTTTCCTGAGCTAAAACTGTTACATTGACTTTAAAATTTCTATCTAAATTTTGGATATGTAGGTCATAGACTCCATGAATTTTTAGTAACGTTTGATTGCCTCCAAAAATATTCTCTCTATTTTTAAGCAGACCTAATTATTTAGCAGATTTAGATAAAATATATGATCTTTGTGAACCAGAGTCCAACAGTATGCGAATAACTTACTCTTTTCCATTGTTTATTAATATTACTAAAACGGTTTGTAAAAAGGTACCACTTTGTATGTTACATGTTAAAGTATTTTCAACATTTCAAGGTTTGGAAGAAACTGTGGCATGATGAGTATCTTTTTTCTCTACTAGATTAGGACACATTATAGGAAAGTGTTTTCTGAAACAAACTATAAAACGAACGAAACATTTGCAAAATGTATTAGTATGATTTACTTTTAAACAGCTGAAGCATGACTTTTTAGCCATAACTTTAGATTTTCTATCTTCTAAAGAAATGTTCTGCGCTTTGAAACAATTTTGACTTAGATGCGAATTTGAATTACAAAATAAACAGCTCACAGCTTTTCTGGTTTGAAAATTACTTCTATATAGAGCTGCGGATGTATGTTTTATCCTTACTCTGTACCGCCTTATTTTCCTGTTTCTCTTTTGTGGACGTAGAACTGGAAACTTTTGATGCTTGAAAAAAATTACAAATATTGACTGTATTATTATCTTCTGCTGTATATTTATTTAAACTACAATGTCTCTCCCAAATTCTTAAAATGTCTTCTGGCAATGCTGACTTAACTAACGGGAGTAACATTGCGGCATACTTTTCACTAGTTACCCCTAGACTTCCTAATGCTTTTAGTTGATTTTCTTTCTTTGTATAAGTACTTAATTTAGGAATTCCCTTACGTAGACTTCAATAAAAAGTTTGTTCCTAGCGAAATGTGATTTCATTTGGTCAAGTACCTCTTGATAGTTGGACCCCGATGGCGGAAAACTTTCAACTAATTCTCTTGCTGATGAATCATTCTCTGTCGCTTGAAGTAAATACTGATATTTGTCATCCAAATCAATTTCTTCATCTTTGTCGATTTTCCTAAACTGTCCCCAAAATTCTATCCAATTTCTAACATTTTCATCAAATTTTCTTAATTCGATTTTCGGTAAAGTGAATTTTCTTTTGCCTTTCATCCTACCCGTATCTTTCGTGCTTGATTCTTCTTGATCTCTTTATTGAATAGCAAAGTCGCATTGTACTTTATAGTAGTTTATCTTATCTCTAAATGTTTTTGCTTCTAGAAATTCCTCTTCTAAATCTTATTTTGGTGCCTTTTCTAGGAATAGGCCTTGCTGAATATTTTCATCTATACTAAAAATTCTATTACCTTTACCTTCTAAATTTTTTATCAAAGCTAACACTTCTTCCATCTTGATTATCTTATTTGCTAGTGCTACGAGTAGGTCTAATGCCTCACACGTTTCTGGAGTTTTACTGTCTTGTCACGGTCGTCAATAAATGTAAGGAGTTGATGGATAATTTGTCTTAAATCTTAATAAAAATGATTCACCAAATTGACTTCTGATAAATATTTATTTATTTATTTTCATTTTAAGTCCAATGTGAAAATACAAAAAAAAAACCGGATGAGAAAGTTGCTAGTAAATTTCCGATGCACGTACTCAATAACAACAAGAAGAAAAACAAAGTCTGTGTAATTAAAATTAAGGAGCGTTTGTTTCCCTCCAGTAAACTACTTTTTTGGTTAGATACCTCGATAGGCATTTTAATATTAGCAAAGAAAAAATACCTATAGAAAATTATTTTTTCACGATCATGCTGAATGTAGTTCTTTCGAAACCACTTATAATAACAGAAAGAAAACATTCTTGCTCTTGCTAACACTTGCTTCTTACGTATTTTACACGTATTGCATTCTAACTCTAGTGCCAAAATGTTCATTTTGTAATTGCTACTGGCCATTCCCTGTGAATATCACTCCCGTCTCGTAGATAGCCATAAATTTTATAATTGATTGTGATAAAGTTGTTCTTCTGTCAATATTATTTATCAGAATGTAACAAGTAAAGAAACTTTCAGTAACAGAATATGATTTTCATTTTCATTTTCATAACAAACTATTAAATTCTAAGAAGTTACTTACAAAATAGCACTATAAATTAATATATATTGATCCTTACTTGGGAAAGGACGCATCCTGTACCAGAAATTTTAATCGAAACCGTGCCATTCGATGCTCTCATTGTAACTCTTCTTGATTTCAAACTATCTCTATTGGTCAAAGTTAAATTATGTTTGTTGTCTGGCGTTTGAATGTACATTATCAGGTCTAAGTTAGTCGATTCAACTAAGTGCAAATATCTTGAGAGGGCATCTAAAGCTACCACAGTGTCCTGCAAAACAATTAATTTTTAGAAATAAAAAAATATTTTGCTTTTGTTATTAGTGTTAAAACATTAAACAAAATGTGCGTATATATTTTTTTGAAAGGATTAACATTTTATTTGCTTAGGACGCATCTCAATCATCGATCTTTGCAAATCTATTATGCACTAAGTTCAAGGTATTTGAAGTGGAACAAATTATTCTGTATCTTTTTACTTTCGTATAAAGTTCACAAAAATTAAACTAAAAAATTAAGAAAATGTATAAAATTTATCTTATCTCTGGTTTTCTACAAAATTACAAAATTCCAAATGTCACAAATGTTATAATATGTGATCTATTTTCAGATAATTGGGAAGGTACATCATAGGTACATCTAACGAGTAGACGTCAGGTTCACTTGATTTAAAGGGCGACTTTTTCATGCGATGTTTGTGACGTCTTTGCCAAAAGTTAGAAGTGATTTTGAACATCATCCGCTTATCTAAAAATCTTACCTTCTCTCAAAATAAATATGGACGCCTAACATTTGTATCATAATCATAATAACTATTACATATAATAATACTACGTTGTTTCAATACAACAAAAGACAAGTTAAGTATTTTATAAATATATTTTTGGACGTATAGTAAATTTTTATTACTTCATTACCTGAGTGCTTACAAAACTCCCTTTAGCACCATACTTAGATGATAACCAACGTACTACTGACAGAGCATTAGCCAAGTATTCTGAAGAATTTTGATGTAAGAGTGACAAAAGAACGTAGCTTGTGGTTTCAATATCTGATGCTGTCGAAATATTTGAACCTAAACATTAAAAAACATAAAAAGACATAAAAAAACATAAAAAAAACATAAAAAAAAAACATTAAAAAAACATAAAAAAAAAACAAAAAAAAACAAAAAACATAAAAAAACATAAAAAAAACATAAAAAAAAACATAAAAAACAAAAAAATATGTTTATCCAACAAATCGATCAGATACTCAAATAAAAAATTACATAACAAAGTCTATGCAACGATGTACACATCGTATTGCCAGTTGCCTACATTTAGACAACGTAACCACAACATGATGTGTACATAAAGTTGCCTACTTCGTTGTTGTACGTTCGACAATAAAGTATAATTCACTCTTCAATAAACATCTAGTTTTATTATATAAACCAAACGCATCATAACGTTACATCCCAGATAGCACAAAGTCGTCTTAAAGACGTCTTTAAGACGTCTAGCATAAGACATTCGAGACGTCTTTAAGACGTCTGGTATTTCCTGAAAGACGTCTTTAAGACGTCTTAGAAGACGTCTGATGTTACAAAAAGTGACGTCTTTAAGACGTCTTATTAATGGCTTATAATGGTCTTGTAAAGCCTTAAATAAGCCATAACTAAGATGTCTTTAAGACGTCTTATTAATGGCTTATAATGGTCTTGTAAAGCTTTAAATAAGCCATAAATAAGACATCTTTAAGACGACTTATTAATAGCTTATAATGGTCTTGTGAAGCCTTAAATAAGACGTCTTTAAGACGTCTTATTAATGGCTTATAATGGTCTTGTGAAGCTTTAAATAAGCCATAAATAAGACGTCTTTAAGAGGACTTATTAATAGCTTATAATGGTCTTGTGAAGCCTTAATTAAATAAGACGTCTTTAAGACGTCTTATTAATGGCTTATAATGGTCTTGTGAAGCCATAAATAAGACGTCTTTAAGATGTCTTATGAACGTAGGATGTCGGATATCTTGGTTATTAAAAAGTAGAATGCAAATAATGCAAAAAATAGAATTAAAATATTTATTGATAAAACATCTATTAATCACAGGTCACTAAGAGTTATTTTCTTTGTAGCGCATTCGATCACTCCTCTTTAGCCATAACTGCATTGATTTTTCTCTTTGATTTGTAGTTGCCTTTGTATAGCTCCTAAAAAGAAATTTAGTTAAGAGCATCTAGTCACAGAAAATTATACTTTGCAAAAGTTAGTAAAAAACGACAAAACAGTTATCTATAAAATAAAACAAAAAATTAATTTCTTAGAATTTTAAATCAAAGAATTTTTATAATCATTTAATGCAATATGAGCTATTAAGCTTAATCGCCTACTTTAACAATTTTACTCTAACTTCACTGAAAATGGCTATCTAATAGGGAGTTTTTGATATTATTAGTTCTCAAAATCTCTATAAAAACAAAACAAAAATGATACTTGACGAATATCTGAATTAAATCTTATATTAAGATGTTTACTTTTAAATTAATTTAATTATTCTTAGAAGATACATGATATTAATGTTTTATGTATATAAACAAATATTCATTTATTACCTGTATTCCAGGAACGTGCTACATCGGTAACACAAACTATTCTTCCCTCTCTGGTTTTTGTCCCATATTATTTAAGTAGAAAGAGGCAAATGCTCAAAATAGCCCAAAGTCGCTTTTGGTGGCTATAATCGTGTACGCAATAAAATAATCCACAATGAGCTTGGGCCATACAAATTTTTGGCTTGGGCTTGAATGTATTTCTTCTTTTCTTCGTTTTCACTTTTCCACTGCACTTGATATTTGATTTCAATTGTCTTCTCCAAATATTACACTGAATATTTTGTTTAATTTTGTATACTTTTTAAATTCGGATGGTCACTTTTATACTAGATATTTTGTGATTTTTATGGGACTTCTTGGCTCCCGATTCGGAGAACGCCATTTCAATATTGCCACGATGTTGTCCGAATCGGAAGTCCGGCTTGAATATAATGTTAAATCAAACGTCAAACTTCACTTCATTTGATTCTTCTTGTTAAATTTGAATTATGTAAACCGTGCAAGTTTCCGTCCGACTGAAAGACGTTTGTAAGACGTCTTAAAGACGTCTTTGAGCTTTCACAATAATATATAGATTTGGCAAGACGTCTTTAAGACGTCTTAAGAACGTCTTTGAGCTCTCACATTAATACGTCTGAATTATGGCTTTTGAAAGACGTCTTATAAGACGTCTTAATAACGTCCTAGGACATTGAGACCAAACCAAGACACAAAAAAGACGTCTTTCAGACGTCGTGTGCTATCTGGGATGGTGTCAGAAGTGGTGGAAAAGAATATTATAAAGCTAAACGAGGCATCAAAATAGTAAAATGGTACCGCCACCAGAACCTAACCTAAATATTCCAAATATGTACCAAGCGTTCCAGGCATTCGCCCCCCCCCCAAAAATATCGCGTTGAGCCCCGATAATATGACGATTATGTGGAAGAACTGGATAGAGCAATTTGAGTGGTAGGCAATAGCCAGCCAGCTCTCCAAAAAACCGGTAGAAGTTCAAGCAGCCACGTTCATAGCAACTATTGGCCCAGAAGTCATAACTATATACCTACAACAACTTCAACCTAACAGAAGCCCAACAAAAGGATTTAACAATCATTAAGAAAAAATCCGATACTTACTTTAGCCCAAAAATCCATATCCCATTTGAAAGATAAAACTTCTTCAAGTTAATTCAAAAAGAAGACGAAACATTCGATGAATTTTTGACTTGCATCAGAACACAAGCTAAAATGTGCGATTTTAGTAACTTACATGACAGCCTGCTTCGAGATAAAATCATTTTTGGCATAAGTTCTGACAATGTACGAGAAAAACTGCTAGCAGAAGATAATATTGACCTAGACAAAGCAGTTGCCATCTGCAGGGCAAACGAACAAGCAAACAAACAGCTTAGAGAAGTTCAGGGTGCAGAATCATCAAGCCAGATAAATTTTATAAAAAATAAGCAGAGAAAATCCGAAAACAGTACAGAAACCTTTAACTGCAGAAGATGTGCTACAAAGCACCAGAGGCGAAGTTGCCCAGCCTACAAAAATAGATGTGAGCTGTGTAACAGAAAAGGTCATTTCAGTACTCAATGTTGGTCCAAGAAAAAAGGGTCCCAAAAAGTCAACACGATAGAAAGTGATACAGAAAGCGAAGATAAAGAAATCTTGTACATCAGATCAATTATATAAGGAAATGATGAAGATTGGCATGAGATAATTAAAGTGAATAAGACGAAATTCCAAGTCAGAAATAAAGTCATCAAATACCAAGACTTGTAACTTTCAGTGAAAATAAAATCTCAGTTATTGGGGAAACATCAATAAAATGTCAAGTAAAGAACTCTGAAACAACGATTTTATTTAAAGTAGTAGATGAAGAAGTTCCACCAATTCTTGGGAGAAAATCATGCCACGACCTTGGATTAATAGTAAGAGTTCAAGAAGTTAAATTTGGCTGCCAAAAGGATGTTATGTTCAATGGCCTAGGATGTATCAAGAACTTCATATAAGACATGAATTTAATAGAAAACCCAACATTTGAATTACAACCTGCAAGAAGAGTACCATATGCTTTGAGAGAAGACGTCAAAAACGAATTAGACAAAATGGTAAAGTTAGGAATAATAAAACAAATTGAAGAACCTACACCAGTGGTTAGCCCCATGGTCATAGTACGACAAAAAGAAAAAAATAGAATCTATATCGATCCAACTGATGTAAAGAAAAACATACTAAGCAGACATTATCCACTAAAAACTATGGAAGAAATATCAGCCCGAATCAATGTATCCTGTCTACTAGATGCAGAAAGAGGGTTTTGGCAGGTTAGAGTCTCAGAAAGAACACAAAACTACTTAACATTTACTACGCCTTGGGGCAGGTACTGCTGCACACGCCTACCCTTCGGAATAAATCATGACATCACTACTAAAAGATATACCTAACACAGATTGTTCCATAGACGATATATTGATCTATGCGGATACTAAAGAAAACCTACGAAACATCACCCAAAGAGTCATATAGATTCTAAAGAACGCTGGAGTTAAACTGAATAGAGACAAATGCATCTTTGAAGCAAAACATGTAAAAATTTTAGGACACATATTGTCTGCAAAAGGACTGTCAGTAGATCCTGAGAAAGTATCAGCAATAAATAGCCTAAAAACACCTACTAACAAAACAGAACTCCAAAGGCTTCTTGGCATGGTCACATATCTAAACAAATATATTCCAAATATGTCAGAATTAACAGAACCACTACAAAAACTACTGAAAAAAGATGTAGAATTTTCCTGGGATTTTGAGCAAGAAAATTCATTCCTGAAAATAAAGAAACGCTTAACCACATCACCTGTATTAAGGTATTACGATGTCAATAAAGAAGTTATGCTATCCGTCGATGCTAGATCCAAAAGTGTAAGTGCAGTTCTGCTGCAAGATAACTAACCTGTAGCATATGCCACCAGGTCTCTAACAAATTCACAGCAGAACTACCCGCAAATAGAAAAGGAAGCATATTCAATTAGATTTGGTTGTTCTAAATTCCATGAGTACATCTATGGAAAAAACTAACAATTGAAACAGATCATCGACCACTAGAAATGATTTTAAAAAAACCAATTCAAGTAGCTCCACCCAGACTACAAAGAATTCTCTTCGACATCATACAGTACGCACCAAAAGTAGTGTATAACCAAAGGTAGAGATATTTCGATAGCTGACATACTTAGCAGGGATTGTGAGCCGCAAGTGATCAGAGAGGAAGAAAAAGAAGAATTAGAAGTCCAAATAACTTTATCAATGTCTAAAAAACGCTAACGAATTGCTGCTAGACACTACAAAGAAAGACCAACAATTACAGACATTAATTAACTAGATTGCACAAGGGTTCCCTAACGAAAAAGGACATTTAGGTATTCAAAGTTGCCTCAGGAGAGCTCGCTAATTTTTTATATTGGAAAGGGCAAAATAATGACATAGTGAATCACATATTAAATTGCACACAAAAATCAAACATTAAAGAAATTGTTTTAAAAAACAAATACCTACACTACCCTGGGAAATAGTCGCTACATACATTTTTGAATTTAAAGACAGTCATTACATTTGTATAATAGACAGCTACTCCGGCTACGTAGATTTAAAAAAACGTAAAAATTTAACTTCAAGTGAAGTAATTAATCATTTAAAAACATGGTTCTCAACCCATGGAATACCAGACACTCTTGAGAGTTACAACGGCTCCAACTATACCTCAAGAGAGTTCAAAAATTTTAAAAGTAAGTGGAGCTTTAACCATCAAACATCATCACCATATCATCCGAGAGGGAATGGTCTAACAGAAATTGCAAAAAACATACTGATAAAATGTTTTGTAGACAATACTGATGTTGAACTAGCCTTACTAAATTATCGTAACACTCCTCGATCAGACAAACTAGGATCACCTAGTCAGCGACTATTTAGCAGAATTACTAAATC
Organism: Psylliodes chrysocephalus; assembly: GCA_927349885.1. NCBI lineage: Eukaryota > Metazoa > Arthropoda > Insecta > Coleoptera > Chrysomelidae > Psylliodes > Psylliodes chrysocephalus. Next base: position 21,494,427 of record OV651825.1, on the reverse strand, counting down.
GGTCATCCCCGCATCAATGGAAAAGTTGAAACCAAAATTACAAGAAAATATCACAGAAGAATTAGAATAATTAAGGAACAAACAAAGACAACTCAGTAATGTAAACAAAAAAGACAGCCCAGAAATAAAAGTCGGAAACAAAATAAGATACGAAATTAGACACAGATCATGGGAAGAAGGAGAAATTATAGAAAAAAACGAAAATAACCCCAGGTCAGAGATTTACAGAAGAAATACAGAAGTTATACACAAAACAGGTATAGTCCTTCCATTATCAATTGCAGAACACAATTATGTGGGGAATCATCAATATTTAATATATACGCACGGTACTCATGCCAAATTAAGAAACGAAAAATAATGTTTACTCCCCTTATACAAAGCGGTAAATATTAAACGAACCATCAGTTGTTTACCAATGAAAACATCGAATCGTAAACTTAAATGCACTGTATTGGCCGAAGGTTTACGGAAGGCAGGTGTTCGAAAATATTCCTGGAAGACAGTCTGCGATATCAGTGGAGTACTGTCGTGCAGTGTGTTTTGTATGTGTGGTTGGTTTAATTTAAATTTCTTTTAATAAAAATAAATATGGCGTTCTTTAGACCATGGGCGAATGAAGAAAATGAAATTGCACAGTGTAGTGAGATTAAAGACAGGTATGACTTTAACGATAAGGATTTAGATATACAAACACAACAAGTTATTTTAAATATATTCGAATGTCTAAAAAGGAAAATATTCAGCAGTCTGATAATGCGTTCATAATAACAATTGCTGAATTAACTAAGGTAAATAAATTTTCCGTTTATTCGGTAGTCACGAAAGGGGTTGCTGCAGATTATTCATAAAACCGAAAAACATGTAAAGAAAAACTGAAATCAGTTGACAGAGCTACCCAAGATTTTATACGAAGGACAATTTATAGTTTATATAAGGAGAACAAGGTTCCGACATTGGAAGTAATACAGCAAAAGGTGGCAGATTTTCCAGGATACACTTATACCAGTTTGGAAACATTGCGTCAAGTTTTGTCAGCATGTGGTTTTAAACACAAAAAATTGAATAAACAGATGGCAATCACCGAATCATCAAGGATAGTTTAATGGCGACAAGATTATTTGCGTCAGATAAAAGGCTACAGAAGTTCTAATATACACATAATTTATCTAGATGAAACATGGTTTGACAGTCACGATGTAGTAAATTTCGGTTGGGTTGGCAGTAGTAAAAATTGCTGTTTGAATGGGCCATGTTCTAAAGGGAAACGCATTATAATAGTACACGCTGGAAGCAAAGACGGTTTCGTGCCTAATGCTTTATTATTATCTGCTAAACAAATTAAAAACTGTGCAGCTGATTATCATGAAGATATGACAGCACAATTATTTAAAAAACGGTTTAATGAACAGCTTTTACCTTACATTCCACCACAGTCAGTAATCGTTATGAACAACGCATCCTACCACTCGCGGCAACTCCTTAAAATACCAAATAGTAGCAGTAAAAAAGCTCAAATTTTAGCTTTTATGTCTGAAAAAAATATTCCTATTCCTGCCAGTGATAGTAAAAAAGGACCAACAAACAAAGAATTGCTTACTGTTATTAAAGGTATACAGTTAGAAAAAATGTATTATATTGACAAGCTGTGCAAACTCTTCTCAGACTACCTCCTTACTATTGCATATTTAACCCTATAGAGTTAATATTGGCAAACTTAAAATCAGAATTACGAAAATGTAATCAGTCTCCAGAACTGAGTAAAGAAGTTGTAGAACTCGTAAAGAAAGTTCTAGCAGCAGACCGCCAAGAGCTTTGGAAAAACTGTGTTGAACATGTTATCAAAGAAGAAGATGAGTATGTAGTATTACCCTCTTTACAACCCATCATAATTCAAGCAAATGATGACTCTAGTTCAGAGGATTCAGACTGCCATGATTATTTATAAAGGTACTTTAGAATTGAATTGTTTTTTTTTCTTTTGTTTTATTTGCAAAGACTTTATTTTCCTTTATGGTTTTTTCTTTGAAATTTCGTTTTCCAGAAAAAGAACGAATGGGGTACAAAAAGGGTTCATTCACGTCTGGCCCTGTTTAAACCAAACGCCCTTACAGGCAGGTACACTTTACTCGCTTTTTTACGTTTTATAATTTAATATTCAGTTGTAGCAAGTTAACGAGCTATAATGATTTTTTTTAAGTCCAAGTAAGATTACAATTAAGTGCATCTGTCTAAATAAGGGCGTATAATAACGTCCAATTTATAATTATTCGATTTCTTTTTAACGAATACTTTCTTGCATATGATATATATTAAAAGTAGTAATAAAATAAATTTATAAAATGAGGTAGATATCTACGCCTATGGCAGATCAAACAAAATTGTCGGTAAAGATTCCGAACGAGTTTTTATGATCTGCAATTGATAATGGAAGAACTATACCACTTTGGCAAAAAGAAAAAGATGTAATTGTAACAGCGAATATTTAAAACATTTAAATCCCTTAATATCGTCATCTAGAAAAAATAAATAATATTAATAAAATTCACCCCGATTTGCTATATTCCGGGATGACACCTTTATAACAAAAAATGTGATTCAAAAAATGTATCTATTTTTAACAATAAGTTTTGCCAATAACGCCACAAATAGTTTTTTTTCCGTAAGTAGTCTCCTCATAAATTATCTTGGGATCTTAGTTTAAAGATTTCGAACTTAAGGAATCTTGATGTTTTATATATTTTACATCTTATTGCATTTAAGGATAAGCCATCCAAAATTCAAAATATTAGTTTTCGGAAACTAAATAAAACGTTCATTTCGGATTTGTAACCTTTTAATAAGATACGCTTATGATAAGAACAGTAAGACACAATATTCCAGAATGCTTGTTCTCGTAGATACTCACAATATGTTACATAGAAGATACTAACCTTTATTATTCCACCACATTAAATTTTGGTGCTGTTCAGACAATGCTAAGAGCTTCTGCAATAATTTATTGGCTTCACTGTCCCACTTCATTTTGAACATGGCATAGCAGTTTAAGGCTAAACTGTATTTGTCCGGTTCGATTTGACTTCTGATACAGAATTTTGAATTAGTTTGTACACTTTGTGGTATCAAGATATTGGCTTCAAGTAGACTTGAAATTACATATGAAGTTAGGCTTGCTGTACTGTTTTCTTTGCTGGCACCGCCCTAAAAAAGGCAATTTTTTGTTATTCTTTTATTTTTGCAGTGAAATGAGTAATGCTTAATAGAAGAAGGTATTAGACATAAGCATATTTTTATAACCCGTTCAGGAATTAATGGATAAAATTTAATCGGTTGTGGATAACTTTGAAGCATAATACAAGCTATAAAATGGGAAATAGCAGGATACAAAGCATCAATGCATGCGATTTAACACACCAAAAAAATATATAAAATAAGTAGAGGGGAAATGAGAGAGCAAACGGAGGAAACCCCCTAAGAGAGCAAACGGAGAAAACTCCATAAGAGAGCAAACGGAGGAGACCCCATGAGAAAGCAAACGGAGGAAACTATCTGGTGAACACCTGCATCCGGTCAAAAAAAAATTTTTTATAATACATCCATTATACCCCGCATATAATATTTACACACATGTTGACCATCTGGCATGTAATTTAATATCTCGGGGAATGATAACGATATTCTGATGCAATTTTTTAACATCTGGCAAACACATGATGTAATTTAATACATTCTGATGCAATGTTTTTGAAATACATGTAAATCCTTTGGTAGAGGGGAGACACGCTAAAGTTTGGAGAAATGAAACACTTCCCCCACCACTAAAATGGCTAATAAATAGTGAGAAGCTCTTAGACACCGACAGTACTCTGCCAACATGGAATCGGTCAATTTTTATAATTTATACACTGTTTTCCTCGGGAATGTAACCAATCTTGTTTGAATACTCTTCTATCGTAATGAGAATGAGGTGTACCTCTAAGACCAGCTCCATCCCTTCTAAGCGGCTTTTGTGCATCAGCACAGGTGATGTATCTGAGGACACCAACAGCATGGTCCAAGCAAATTATTTTCTTGAAAGTTGTTTTTGAATGGAGTCTTTTACCAGTGCTCTGTAGTTTTTTCTTGTAGGCTAACATTGTAAATCCACTAGTAAAATGTATTACGCTTACATCACGTTCATTTGTACTACTGCGCGTGCGCAAAAATCTTGGTGGTGGGGGTAATGAATTATTTGTTTAAGGTATTAAGACATTCAAGACCCTTCCAGTCTACTGAAACATTTTCTACGAGTAGCTTCTCTAAAAATAACAAAAAAATGTCTTCACTGTCAAAAACTGAATATTTGACTCTCTTGAATTTAAATGAAATTAACGCTTTGTCGCCACAGGAAATGGCACAAGATTACAAAGAATTGTCTAAAGAATGGTATCACTTAATATTAAATGAAAAGGACTTTAATTTACTTGCTTGTGCTCCCAATATTAAATGGTATTCTATTTGTCGATGTCATCTAATAGCAGACGATGGTAGTACAGCACATGAACATCTTCACGCTTTAATATATTTTACTAATGGATTTACAATGTTAGCGTACAAGAAAAAACTATAGCGCACTGGTACACGACTCCATTTAAAAACAACTTTCAAGAAAATAATTTGCTTGGACGATGCTGTTGTTACCCTATAACAAATAACTTTTCCCCATTTAAATTATTAGCAATATTTGTCCAATCATGACTTAAATGTCCTTATCAGCACTGTACTGTCCAGAGTGAACTACACGTTTTCCATTCAAAAAGCATTGGTGTCCAAGATCCTATGTCACGAAATTAAAAACGCAACGAATGCAGAGTTCCTTAAATAGGAAGAGGTCACGTGACTGTCAGATGGTGGGGTTGAATGTAGAGAGTGAGAATAAGATAGATAATTTACATGCCATATGTTTGCTAGATATTTTTAAAAATTGCATCAGAATATCGTTATCATTCCCAGAGATATTAAATTACATGCCAGAGATGGTCAACATGTATCAAACATATTCCATGAGAAAATTACGTGGTTATCATTCCCAGAGATTAAATTACATGCCAGATGGTCAACATGTGTTAAAAATATTCCGTGAGAAAATGAAGTCGTTATCATTCCCAGAGATATTAAATTATATACCAGATGGTCAACATGTGTGTAATTATTATATGCGGGGTATGATGTATGTATTATAATTTTTTTTTTTGACCGGATGCAGGTGTTTACCAGATGGTTTCCTCATTTTGCTCCCTCATGGTGTTTCCTTTGTTTGCTCTGTCATGGGTTTTTCTCCGTTTGCTCTCTAAGGAGGTTTCCTTCGTTTGCTCTCTCATTTCCCTTCTACTAAAATACATAATGTCTATTCAGTTTATTAAGTTTGTCTGGTAAAAACCCTAATTTTATGTGATATATTTTATAATTATTCTAAATATATTACAGAAAATTATGAAAGGCTTGAAATTATTGAACGACATTACTTAAGATTTGGTTTATGCTATATACCAAAGAAGAGTTATATTATAGTTTTTCACATATATACAAACCATATCCTGAAAAACATGATGCATTGTATTGAAACAGCCATTTTCTAATTGATTGTTGAATATCCAAGAAACAGCACGGTCGAGCATATGCTGATCCACATAAATGTATTCCTTAGCTTGTGTTAATATCTTCACGACAAATGCCGTTAAAAACATTGATCCCATTGGATCGTGATAACCAAACGCAGAGAAAGAACCATCTTCGTGAACATAGTTTAGAATTCTTTGGTATCCTAAACATAAATTAATAAATATTAAGTAAAAAAGTGCATATAGAATAATATAGATGTTATTGGGCTAAATTTAGATGTTTCAAGCTGCACAATAATAAATAATTTTCTCTAAATATGCCTCATTAGTGTAATGTCAGTAATTCAAACAAAATGAAATTATTCTGTCATTAAATTTTGTATATACTGTTTGAGTTTTTTAGTTTCTTTACAGACTGTAGGGCCAAAACTTTTTGATTTTTTTAACATCTGTTTTTACAGCGAGATGTATACCAGAAAAGGCAACAATTTAAAAATAATTTCTACAGGGTTTCCAAGAAAGTGATATATATCAAAGTTTGGTTTGTTAAATTTTATTTTATATTTTAATTGCCCTTCCTTTTCCCGTTATAACAATAACCATTTTTACATAATAATCGTATTGATTTATTATTATTTATTAACTGCAAAAGAAACGATTAAAAACCAATTTTTTTGCTTTAAAAGGTTTTGGATATTAGTGAAAATGTTATACCCATGCACTACTTTTTCAATTCAAAACAAATCTGTACAGAATGAGTTAAAAATCAATTCATTTTCTCAGTATTTTTTTAATTGACAGCCCTGTATTTTATATCGCCATTTAAAGGTAACTGAATTAAAGATTCATTTAAGTCAATCATTCCCTACACCCAAAGTTAATAAATTTTGGCAGATTTTTAAATTTTAATGAGAAAAAAGATACCTTAACTGGTTACTGGTTAATAGGAAATAAATTAATTGTTAAATAGTAATTAGAATTTAATTTATTATCGACTGAATAAGTTTTTGATAATGTCTAATGCGACTTTTAGATTCAGTAGAAAAATTAATAAAAATAGAACCGAAAACTTTACATAATACCTACTTTATTCTAAGATTATTAGATATTATTTTGACAGATTCTATTTATTTAGAACATTTTCTCTACGGCTTCCAAAAACTATTATGGAGGTCTAAAGGTGGTTTTCAAAGGTCCAACTTTCATTTGTAAGTATTGGAAAAACCTAGTTTTCAGTAGGTCTTTATGAATTTTGTGTACTTGTGTACTTATATTAATTAATATGTATGTTTGATGTTATATTAACAGTCAATAAAAATTGTTTGAAGTCAACGTCACGATTATTTTTCTACTCTATTTTTTCATCTGCAAAATCAGTATTCCTATAGGTTGTGGGCCCAGAGTTATCCTATTAATGTTTCTGATAACGGGAAGAATAGATAATTGAGCTGCTCTCATATAGTTTTGACCTTGTATACGTGTAGAAGATAATTTATTCTCCAAATGTGACAAGATGTTCTAGATGCAACCAAATAATACTTAATGTCTTGGTTACAATCAATTTATTGATAAAAGTAAGATACTACTAGTGTCGGCCTCTCAAAGTCATCATCATGTCTAGAAAGAAAGACATTGAACTAGCACGTGAGGGGGAACACTACACAAATTTTAAACAGTTTGTTTAACGCTCTCTGTAGGAAATATATTTTAAATAGTTATATGTGTTGCCAGTTGTAGCGGAATTCCGCTGAAGTATCGGATTTTTAGTTCTTGTAACCGCGGCATAGATTAAAAATTACTTTAATAATTATATTGAGATTTTTAAATTTCATTTAATTTATCCAATCAAAAAGACATCAGTTGGCAACACTGGCATGTTCGTTATAATTCCAAATCTGAATACATATTTTTAAATTTGCGAAAACAAGTTTGATATAAACAACAAATTAAAAATCAAAGAACTGTCACTTGGCAATAAATCGGAACTTTGCTACCATAGTAACGAAATCAAGGCAGACTGTATTATCAGCGATCGGAAAAATAAAAAACAGGTACCGGCAAAAGCTTTACAGGTCCCTAACGTCTACCTTCTGGTCTTGATCGACAAAACGTTATTTTCTGGATAAAAAATTGTTCAGAAAGTGTATACTTTCCGGTCTTGTAACGTAAATTACTATTACATTTAATAATTATATTATGCATTACACAATTATTATTATGTACTCGCATTGACTACCTACAGTTACAACCATTGATTCCAACAAATTGATACTGACCTATTTTAAGATTTCGAACTATCTTTTGTTTTATGGGCTTCTTTAATGAATTCGTAGAGTTTAAATAACGTAGGACATATAAATTTGGTGCCATTGTCGCCATTATTTGTTCACCACACCCAGTCGGGATATCTAGCAATTCATCCAAGTTCTACAAAAGGATAAAATAGTTAATTAAGTTTATCTTCAGCAGGGCGTTAATCATGTATTACAACTCTAGTGGAATATTTTTAGTTAGTGAGTATTTATAAAAAAAAACCTTATATTGCATTTGGCCAATACGTAGTATACATTTTTTAATCTGTAGTTCTTATGCGGTAGGTACGAAATGCCTTATTTTATGTATCGAGTGAATTTCTGCTGAACGAGCAGAGCGTAAAGTTTGACACTTGCTGCGTTTACAAAAAATATCACTTTATATGTCAAAAACAGAAAAATATATTTTTAATATAAGTAAAAATAATAGTTGATTCAAAATATAGAAAGAGTCGGTTAAACGAACTTTTAATCAAATTCATAATACTGATATACTTTTACAGATCTAAAGAAATATTATTTATTTTAATGACATGAATTCTATGCATGAATTTAAAATTATTGTGATGCGAAGCCAACCCTGATCTTTGTTTATTACCTGCGACAGAAAGTCTAGCGCTGGCCACATCGAGACACATCGCGAGACTCGAGAAACAGAACGCACGTCTTTATACAGCAATGGGTTCCTACAAGAAAATAACGTAACTCTGCTTCCATGGTATTGCCCTCGCCAAACCTATTACCAATTATATGTGTGTGGAATATGATCGGGAATTGACTGGGTAATTTACCTCAAATACCAATTACCATCATTGACCTTCTTCACCGAATTCAAGAAGCCAGGAATAAGATTCCACAAGTAACAGGAAATAATTTCTATTTAAATATGCCTTGAAGAGTTATCGCATAAGAAACCGTCGCGGATCCACTCATTATTAAATAGCATTGTTATTTTTTTAATATTTTGGGTTGAGTGTATCTTAGAGAAAATTCTGGCCAAAGTTGGAAATACGACTTTTTACGTCTTTGAAAAATGAAAATACTATTTTTTTTAAACGTACTAGATCAAACAATATTTAGTACTTATAGAGAAACAATTTTCTACCACAAAAAATATAAGCTTTAGTTAATACAATATTAGAGTCACGATTATTTACCACTAAGCTACATAAATGTATTCGTTTGTTAGGTTTATAATTCTTACTGGGTGTTCATTTTTGAAAAGCCAGTATATATAAATAATTCTTACTTCCACTGTTTTTCCCATTATGTCACCATTAATGCTAATGTGTGCTCTATAAGTACCATGTACTATAGCATGAGGAACTGTTACATCCCAAGACACATTATTGGATCCTAAAAAAAAGAAAATTGTACAACAATTTCTATTTATGAAAATATGAAGCATTCAGAAAGATATTATTATTTATTGATTATAATGTATGTAAATTAATGATTTACGGTTGACCAAAAAAAGTCAGTTGTCGAGACTCGATTGACATTTAATATAAGACTTCGGTTTTCTTATTTTTTAATTAATATTGCATTTAAAAGTATAAAATATAGCATATGTTAATTAACTGCTATTTTTTTTATGTTATATTTTTTAAAATTAAAGTTGATATTAAGTTCTTACCCGTAGCACACAGCAAGGCAGATTTAGTTTTTCTCATACGAAATCCTTCCGATTCTACTAAAATGGTTTTAATTTCGGAATCTCTAAAATAAAACAAACTTTAGTATATTTTACAGCTTGGTCCTAATTAATAGAAAACATATTACTTTTAAATAAGCCTTAATATTTTAAACGAGGCTTTAACTACTTTTTAACTAAATGATGATTTTAAATTATAGGAATTTATATTGAGGAGAACATCTGGTTTATCTGAAGAGATAAATAATTGGATAATAATCTCTTTTTACCTTTTAAACAAAATAGTTTCAGGACCACAATAAAATGGGTACTGAGTATCGGTTTCTGCTAAAACGCTAATGTTTACTGCACCAAGTGATATTGCCTTTAATTTGAATTTGTGCGTAACTGTATTATTTGCTTGAATACAATATGAAGCTCTTGGCTTAACTTCCTTTTCATTTATTTCCAATCCATCCGACATTCCCAAATTCAAACGAATCTAAAAATTATAGTTTTTTTTTTATTGTTGGTATGAAACAAATTATTTTTAATTATTGTAACTTTTCCAGTGATAATTTTAAATAAATACAGTCTTGAAAATAAAAGAAATAAAATTTAAATTAATACATGACCTCTACTTTTATTTATTATTTCACAGTATTGTTTACTAAAGCTGGGTAGTACAATAGGCGGTTAAAATGTAATCTTATTTTAAACTGTGAACCTCGGTATATTTTAAATCAGTTATTGTTAATCATAGTTTTAAAAATGACATTTGTGCGTTAATTAAAACCGGTTAAAAATTAAACTTTTGGTAGCAGAACTACATTTTCAGCATTCTTTATACAACTCGTCCTAAACGATTATTAATCTACTTATTTTTTAAATATATTTAACTAAAATATATTGAGAATTGAAGATCACAGTAGTTTAAAAAAAAGTTTTTCTTTTATTAACTTCACTTTTGATTTTTTCATATTGGTTTTTTAATGTTTAATAAGAGTTTACACATTTAAGTTATTTTCATCTTCTGATTACCATTACTGAGATATTCTTTTCAAAAGGTTATCGGCCCAGCTTTGCAGCGAAAATAGAATGAAAATAACTAAGAAAATATTAATAAGTCAGTTAAAATTATATTATCAGGAAATGGATGTTCCAAGAACTCTAATTGAGAAATTAGAAGGACAAAGCAATTTTGTGGATTGGAAATTCCAAATTAAAATTCAACTGCATGCAATGAATGCATGGGAAGCAGTAGAAGGGAATTTTGTGTATCCTAAGAAACCTGGTGAAAGTGCAACTCAAGAGGATGTAACAACGTATCAACAAAAATTGAAAGAAGTTACTAAAATTGAGTATACTGCTCAAAATATAATAGTTACAAGCCTAAGTTCTCAAGTTAGGCAACTTATTAATATGTGCGAAAATGCAAATGATATGTACGTTAAACTATTAGGAATATATTAACAAAGGACAGAGCAGCGACAGGACAGTCTATTTAATATGTTTTTTGGTATAAAAGAAAAGGGCTCTGAAGACAGTGTAGCCAAGCATGTTGTGAGCCTCGAGAAAATTTGCATTGAATTACAGGATTAAACCTGGAAAGAGGACAAAGTGAAGATACCAGAATCTTTGTTTCTGAATAGGGTCCTTAATACTTAATCATCTGAATATTTTGAATTTGTCAACGCATGGGAGTCTGTTCCAAAAGAATATAGAACTACAAGTCTTTTAAGAGAACGACTTTGTACTGTGGAAGTACGTTTGAACGAGCGAAATGCAGATGCACCTGACACTTTAAGCAGCTCAGCCTTATATGTTTCCAAAAGGAAGCCTCACGTTTCTAGCAGTAGCAAAGCAGATATTCCAACGAAATTCAAAAGTAAATTCAAATGTTATCGCTGTGGTGGTAAAGGCCATTTTAAAAAGGATTGTCTGAAGGAGAAAGAAGTCAAAGAAAATACATTAGTTGGGTCAGCCTTTGACTCAATCTTCGATTTTATCCCTAATTTACATGAAAGAGAGACTTAGATAGCAGATTCTGGAGCGACTGAACATATGACCATAAACAGACATTGGTTTTCAACTTTTAAATATTTTACCACTACCCAATATGTATTAGTTGGAAACAGTCAAAGAATACATGAATTGGGAAGAGGAAATACTAATGTTGAGAGATGCATGTATACAATAAATGGGTTCAAAACTACTTGGAAAATGTTTGGTATGTACCTGATATTGGTAGACATCTTTTTTCGTTGTCATCTGTTGTAAACAAGGGAATGTGCACGTCTTTAGAAAAGTATGTTGCATGAAAATGATTTTCCTGAGGAACTATGGACAGAAGCCGTAAACACAGCAGCCTATGTTATCAATAGAAGTGGCCCAACGAGAGTAGAAAACGAGATGCCGATATTTCTTTGGATGGAGGAGGAGTCACTTGAAAGTTTTTGGAACAGAATGCTTTGTCCATGTGCCAAAACATAAGAGGACAAAGTGGGACAGAAAAAGTATAAGGGTTTTTTTGGTTGGTTATTCTGATAAAAAAGATGAATTTAGAATATGGTTTCTTCACAAAAGGAATGTTACTCTAAGCAGGGATGTTATCTTTAAAAGTGAAGAAACAGTTAAAGATTCAGTTATGTTTTACGACAATTTTAAAATCTCAGACAACCCAGATATTCCCCAATCTCCCATCATACGAAACAAAGAACTGGCAGAGGAGACACAGTCAACCTTTACTATAGATAGTTTTGCTGGAAGTCAAGAAAAGTTAGAGGAAGAAACAAAGTATTCATAGCAACTGAAGAACCTGCCACTATAAAAGAGGCACTTTATTCTGATTTGGCAGCAGAATTAAAACAAGCGGTGGAGGAAGAAGTGAAATCTCTTCTTGAAAATCGAACCTGGAAACTGGTAGAAAGACCGCGTGGACAAAAACTGATTAAAAATAGTTTATTTTAAATTAAGAAAGACTGTCTGAAAAACATCCATTATAAGGCAAGATTGTTTGCCAAAGGCTACTCACAACAAGAAGGAGTTGATTATGAAGAAACATTTGCTCTTGTTGTCAGGTATGATACAATATGAACTATTTTAGCTATTGCTGTTTCAGAGAATCTCCAAGTATCTCAGTTTGATGTTAAAATAGCCTTTTTGTATGGTAACCTGCATGAAGAAATCTACATGGAGCAGCCTAAAGCATTTGAAGACGGAACGGACAGAGTTTGTAAACTTTCTAAAAGGATTTAAGGTTTGAAACAATGGTCCAGATGTTGGAATAAAAAGTTTACAGAGTTCCTGAAAGAAACATATTTACTTCAGAGTACTGCCGATTCTTGCTTGTTCTGGAGGAAACCACCTGCTAAGCTTTTAGTACTATGTACGTTGATGATGGGCTTGTTGTTGGTGAAGATTTTAACGTAAATAAAGAATTATTACAAAAATTAAAATCCTATTTTAAGGTAACGATAACTTCAAATTTAAATAGTTATTTGGGAAACAAATTTATCAATTTGTTAACAAGATTTTTATCAATCAAGCTATTTACATGAGACATATTTTAAATAAATTTAGTATGGAATATTGTAATGCGGTAGCGATATCCATTGAGTAAAGTCAGTATATAGGGGAAGATGATCATGAGGACCATTACCTAGACCCAGTTTATCCCTTTAGATCAGCTATTGTAAGCTTGATGCACTTTTCGGTTGGAACCAGGCCAGATATAACTTTTGCACTACACGTTTTAGCACAAGTTATGGCTAAATCGAAAAACCAGCACTAGAAAATGTTAACACGCATTATGAAATATTTTAAGGGCACACTAGAATTTGACTTACTTATTCAAACCGAAAGATTATAGTGATTCGGACTATGCTGGAGATTTGAACACTAGAAAGTCCACATCAGGTTTTGTTTGTCTACTCAGTCAAGAAGCTGCCAGTTGGTATTGTCAAAAACAGAAATCAGTATCACTATCGACGAAGGAAGCAGAGTATATTGCGGGATCTGAAGCAGCAAAAGCAATAATTTGGTTTCGAAGATTATTTAATGAAATTTCAACAAAAATAGAAGACTTTCCCACTCTAAGAATTGACAACGGAAGTGCTGTAAAATAAGTTCATAACCCAGAATTCCACAAGCGTTCAAAACATATCGAAATTCGTTAGCACTTTATCAGAGAGAAGGTGTTAGAAGGAATGTTTAAATTAATTCATATTTCTGGAACAGAACAGCTGGCAGATATTATGCCGCTTTGAACAAATCAATTTCAGAAACTAAGAGGTTTACTTGGAATTAGTTTTCAAAATTAAGTTCATGGGGAAGTATTGAGAATTAAAGATTATTTTCGAAGATCACAGTAGTTAAAAAAAAGGTTTTTTTTTATTAACATCACTTTTGATTTTGTCATGCTTATTGATTTTTCAACGTTTAATAAAAGTTTACACATTTTAGTTATTTTCATCTTCTGATTACCACTGCTGATATATTCTTTTCAAAAAAAAGTGAAATAATTGTTTAAAAACTGACATTTAGCCTATAAACAACAAATTTATTTAGCATACAAATTACGTAATCACTAATACGGCGAATAAGTTAGTGTTCGTTGCAATCATTTAATTTGTTTATCCAAAAAACCGACCAAGACAATATCAGTAAACCTTCGTCTACATGTACTCTACAAACAGTAAGTTTACTTAAAATCTTATAAAACAAATAACTTACAGGTATTGGATGACTTCTATAATTGGAAACATGGATATATAAATAAAATGATTCTTCCCTCTTTACGCTGTATGGCACCAAAACCTCAACAAACACATTTTGGAAACTAGTGATCTCTGTTTCATTACTTATTCCTACGCCTTCTTTTTCAGAAACGCACAATACGTTTGTAACATATGATGTAATACTGTGAGGCAAATGTCTTCTTAACTGAACGGATCCGCTATAAAATTGGTATTACTTATACTTTTATCATAGAATATAGACGGTCAGATAGTGACATATTTAGGTGCCCCATTTTCGCATACAAGTCTAGAAGAGGGTTGAAAAGTACATCGATTTTAAGTAGAATGTAAGTGAATTTACGAGTGGCTCCTGGAGATAACACATGGAAAATAAGATTTTCCCCAACAAAAATGAAAGGTTATTTATTGCCCATATTTCCACGTAAGCCGTTTTTACTTTATGATTAATTAATAGAAATAGGCTTCGGAAAACCAAAGGCTTTAATGTTGCAAGTGGCTAATGGGTTGAAATAAGGGCGAAATCTTCTAAGGAAAAATCGAGATTTTACCAGATTTTTCTACATAAGCCCATCGAATGTATGAAAACGTCCATCGTCGCTAGTCCGAAAAATATATTTTCTTGAATGGCTTGAATGTATAAGGGCATTTTGGGGTAGGAAATTTTTTTGTGTTATCCCCAAGAGTCACTCTTAAATTTTCTTTTATTCTACTCAACATCGATGTACTTTTCAACTCTCTTCGAGGCTCGTATGCGAAAATGGGGCACCTAAATCGGTCACTATCTGACGGTCTAATAGGTTGAGATTGAGAACAGTACAAGACTAAAATGTCATAATATTTTTAACCGTCTTAGTCATTTCGTTTTAAATTACATTTATGGATCATTTATGGAATATGGAATTTAATATCTAAAAATTATGTGTAAGTAGAATAAAAAAAGTATTTCGTTTACAATCAAGTATAAAAGTCAAATTTTACGTGTATTCTATGGTGAATTTTTATACGTAATACAGGTAATCACAGGTTGATCCAACTATCTGTATCTGTAACGTGTGGAGGGTGGGTTACCCTTACGGTATTTAGGCCTCATTAGGCGTATTGTGCATCCTCCTAAGATGATAGGCACCTCCTAGCTCTTAATCCAGCCTACAGATTAAATATAGTTGACAACGTCGCCAAGAGGTGCTTCTCTTATATCGGCCGGTGTTAGCCGATACTCGCCAAACACAAATTTTCTAATAGATGAGAGCGTCGAGCAATCGTAAAGGATATGCTCGATGGTGCGGATTCTGATAGACCCATGATATGAAGATGCTTCCGTACTTGGCAATGACCAGTCAGAATGCCTGTGACTAGGCGCAGATTCTGTCTAGTCATAGTCAAGTATTTGTTTGCTGCAGTGTTGTCAGGATAACTTAAGAGCTCCCTAGCAACTCTGCAGTTTTTTGTTTCATCCCATCTTTCCTTGAATTTCACAAGGGAATGTTCTTTAATTAGGCCTGTCACTACCACATTGTTGATGGATACTTCGGCCACAGCTTCGTGACATTCTAGTACTAACACTGAATAAATTCGTGGTCTGTTCAGGGTGAGTAGTGCTTGTCTGCTATCTGAATAGATGAGCATGTTCCTTCCAGTGATATTGTTTCTGGTTATTTTTTTTTGCTGCTATGAGAATCCCCGTTAGCTCTGTTTGAACTACACTGGCACTATTGCTCACAGCCCATTTTATGTTTAGGTTTAAGAATTTGGAGTATATTCCACATGCTGAGCTTTGTTTTGTTTTAGAACCATCGGTGTAGATATGAATCGTACCTGCCGCTTCCGGCTCTTCTATTTGTTCTATTATAACTTTATATGGCTTATGAAAGATATATCTCGGTAAGATGGAGTCCATGTTCGCTTGAAGCAGTGAGAGCGTATCGAGCGCCTCTTGCCAAAAGTGACTCGCCTCACCATATCCCATATCAGGTTCTATTTCGACCGTGCGGAGGCGTGTCATTGTCGTAAGAGTAACCTCCTTTATGTAAATATCAAGGGGAGTGAGACTGAGAATGACTTCCATGGCTCTAGTCCGTGTTGTTTTCATGGCTACTGTTATGTTGAAACATGCTGTTCTTTGAATCTGTTCTAGTTTACGGATAGCTGTTAATTTTTGGGTTTTCGGTACCAAGACAACTGCACCATATGTTAGCATAGGTCTTATGAGCCGTGTAAGTCCATGCGACGACTCTGGGGGAGAAACCTCAGGTGTGTCACACGGTTCGGCGGCATTGCTCGTAAGCAATGTATGCTCTTTTAATTGTTTTTTAAATGCGAGTTCTATGTTAACTTGCTGTCAAAGGTGAGACCTAGGTACTTCACCTCTGTTGCAAAGTTTAGTTTTGTGTTTAGGAGTTCTGGAGGTTTTAATTCCATTTTCATCCTTTTCATTGTGAAAAGGACCATTTCTGTCTTCTTAGGATTGATAGACAGTGAATGGTCCTTGCACCACTGTTCTATAATTTTTAGAGCTACTTGCATTGTTTCGCAGAGTATGTTCTCAAAATTCCCTGTTTGCAGAATGATCAGGTCATCTGCATATGCTATTGTGTAGTGACTGTCATTATTGAGGCGGCTGATGAGGGTGTCGAGGATCATATTCCACAGTAGAGGTAATAGCACCCCTCCCTGTGGACATATCTCGCAACCAAGCCTCTTATATTCACATCTTCTACACTTAGGTTTACTGCTCGCTTTAAGAGCATGTTACGTATCCACCCACTAACCATTTGTGGAACATTTCTGTTGATTAGTGAGTGTATTATACTTGGAGTGTTTTTGATAAAACCACCTTCTATGTCTATGAAAACACCCACGACAGACTTCTTATTGTCCAGAGATCTTTCTATTCGGCCAGCAACTAGATTAAGGGCCGAATCAGTAGATCTGCCGGGGATGTATGCATGTTGGTTTGAGTGTAGTGGTGTTGTAATCACCGCATCCCTTATGTACCTTTCGCATAGCCTTTCCAATGTCTTCATGGAAAACGATGTTAGACTAATTGGTCGGTATGTTAAAATAATATCCTTTCTGTTGTGTTTAAACCCCATGTGTGATACATTTTTGTAATCAGGGTATTAAACCCTTTTAAATGGTATATCACATGATCTATGTTGCAATTTAAAAAAATCAAGATGGTGACTATGCTTAAAATTTTGTAATTATAAGAAAAATAATTTTTGGGCTAAAATATGCGCAAATATATTTAGTTGAAATTTTAAAATTTTGGATTTTGTATGTTGAACCGTTTAAGCACTATAGGTTTGGTTCCATCTTTAACAGCTACCCTGTATATAGAATAGGTGTGTTATAGTTAACTTTTTGACTATCTCGAAATCTAATATGTTAAAATTTTAAGTTACGATAAGCAATTGAAAATTTCAAATAAGCAAAGAGAAAATTGTTCGAGAGAGCCCGAGAGAGCTCGAGAGAAACGAGAAATTCTCGTCGAGAGATGAAACTCTCTCGTCTCGAATCTGTTTTCGAGAGAAAATGTCTCTCTCGTCTCGTTCGAGACGAGACAAGATGAGACGAGAGACGAGAATCTCTCGTCTCGCGGCATCACTAATTATTACGCAGAAGTGCATCTAATCGCCATCTATCGCCAACTTATGGCGTGCAAATTCCGTCTTAAATAAAACAAATAGAACTAGTATTGATCATTCAAAAATATACAAAACTAGTTTTGCGCAATTTTGTAATGCTCAATAGCCGTAGAAGTACAATGTCGGGTTTGGGAATTATTAGTTGCGCAAAATTAGTTTTGTGCATTTCTTTCGGGAATTACCCAAACTCGAGTATTATGCGTAATATCCATTTAGATCTGCTCCAAGAAAAAAGAGAACTAAATACATTAAAATTTGGAGAACTGCAAAGGATTAGGGAGATAATTTATGACTTTTAAATATTGGAAAAAGAGTTCCTACTTTAAAAAGTTAATTTTGATAAAAATAATTAATAAAAATAAAAATCTGTTACGATAGCTAAACCCAACCAAAAAGTTTCATTATTAAGTACACCTACTTTTTGTAGGTATTCTTCAAATAATCAAAACTATTACCTGACTTTACTGGAGGTTTAATTTGGTACATGATTGTCCAAAAATTATATTTTGAAACAACTTACTAAAATATTAACTTAAATCATATTTTAAAAGATGAAAGTCTTAAAGGTTTCGATGCAAGAGTTGTTCAAATTAAAAATTGTAATTTTTGATTGCTTTGGGTGGCCCAACCAATTAACACATACTATCTAGGTATGAAATTTTACTAAAAATTGATACTAAAGTTGGTGAGCACCTTTTAACTTGGAATTGATAATTTCTTCATTGAATAAAACATCTTAATAAACCATTGTACATATATTTTTAGATTTCAAGTTTGCGAAATTTTTGGAAAACGTCTAATCCGAACTATTTAGAGTCACCTACTGTATAATGGTATGTAGGATTTTTACACCCTTATAAGGCATTCTGAAGGATTACAACAAAATTTGATTTGTCGAATATTAAAAAAAAAACAATACAAACAATCTTTGTGTTAACCTAGAAATAATAAATTGTTACGCCACTGATTTATCATATTTACAATGGCTTTGACTATGACGTCTCTTTTGCGCATACCGTAGTGACACAGCTGTACTTTTCTAATTAAAATAAAGTTAAGATTATCGAGTCGAAAAGGTGCTAGGACAATATGCTAGATATTGAAGGTTCGAATCCTGCTGGAACACGGATTTTTTCTTTGAGTTTTCTCTTTACTTTAATTAACTTAAGTGTTGTGGATGGTGGGTGAGTAATCGCAAGTTTACAAGTTCATTTCCCACTATGGTCGGAGTTTTTAGAATTTGTCTCTAAAATTTGTATATTTTTTAACACTATTAACAAATTAATTTTATTTACCTAACTGGTATCAGTTCCCACAACCAAGTTTCTGGAAACTGTGACCTTATCGAAGTTACTTGATCCTCGTTTATATCATCATAGCGTTGTGTCAAGAACTGAACTAAAAATTTTAATGCAATATTCTAGAAGAAACTGGTACAACATGAAACATACCTCTATTCGTATTCTTCAAAGTCGGCCCTAAATACAAAAAAAATAGATTGCTATCATAAAATCAAAATAAAATGATAGTAGTTTTACCTTGATAACAAGACTTGGAGACGACCTTTAGGTTAGTGATAATGAGGCTACCAAATATCTAAAGGAAGAAGTTTTAATAACACCAAGTTGAGGGCAATATTTATCGATTCAAAATATGCAGAAAAGTGGGTTTATTTAAAAACTATCCACCCTGTATATTTAAAAAACATATATTAGAGAGATATTTTAAATGTCTATAACGTCAGCCATTAATATGGAAAACGTAATTAACGGCAAATAAATGCATGCTAAAATAAAACTTATTTCAATCCTAAAGTCAGAGTTAGAAAAAAATATTGATTTTTTAATGTATATGACTTATTAAAGTTATTTTCTTTTCAAAAAAGTGGGTTATTTTGTCGTGTATTGTATTTAAATTATTTTGTGCTGATGAAGAATTGGGAATAAGGACCAAAACAATATTATCACTAGGTTTTTAATTTAACCAAATTCTATTTTTATAAGTCAACCTGTCCTTCTTTGATTATAAACTTTCAATAATAATGTATATTATTCATTTAAACACCAAAAAAGGTTTCTTTTTATTTGTTTTCATTTCGCAACTAGTAACATAATGTATTTTATCTACAACCATCTCACTAAATCGTCTATTATGTGTCATTTTGTTTAAGTAAATACATCGTTACAGATACTGTTACGTAATGAAATCCCAAAACTGTTACGTAATTTATATCAGTTTCATTTATCAAATTTTCCTTATTACTCCGTTGCTAGGTGGTCGCTATGGTTACAATAAATAGTTTTGACATTTGAGAAATAGAAAAATCACCATTTTTATAGTTACACAATTATTGTTTCAAAAAATAAAATGATTTCGTTATAAACTCTTCCTGATATCCTTGAAAAAGCTGCTAATACTACTAACAAATTACTGCCCTCAAAATCAAGAGCAAGGTGTAAAATAGTGTACCAAAAGTTTGTGAACTGACGTATAAAAACTAATTTAAATTAAAAAATTGGTTGGTAGTTGCTCAATATTGTGGAATTAACATCAAGAGCTTCCTTCTTAAACCTGATATACATTTTTTAAATATACAGTATGAATCGTTTTTAACTGTTTTCATTTTAATAAAAATATATAAAAAATACCCAAAATTAAAAGGTACCTAAATTTGATAGTTTAGTTTTTCATTTACTTTTGCGGATCACAAAAACAAGGCAAAATGGGCGCACCAATAGCTGGTATAAATAACACATATTTTTAGAGTCTGACATTCATTTTGAGGGATGTAAAACTGTAATTTTGGAGATAATTTTTACTACCTTTATTTTTTAAGATACTAATAAAAGTTATTTTAGGTTTTTATTTCAATAAAGTTGCACCTATTGGTGCGCCTATTCTAGGAGACCGTGTATACTTTAAGAAGGAGTTTTTATTTCTTACATTGAAAATATCAAAAGCATCATAATCTTCTGAAAATGAGTAGACATGGCGCTGAGTTCTTATCGAGCTCCAATCTCTATAAGAATCTGAAAAAAATTGGTGGTATATTATTAAGTAAGTACTTTGGTACACAATAATGGGAGTGTTAATAAAATTTGCATTGAATTGTAACAGTCAATTTTGCCACACATTTTTTGACTGGTTGATCTAGGTGCCAATAAAAATAAATCATTAAATTAATAAATAATTGTCCCAGAACAACATTAATTTACAGAAATATAAAATAAATACTAGAATAACTTACTTTTATGTTTTCTATCTCTCACTATACATGTTTTTCTGGTGGAATTTAGGTAACCCCTATCCTCTGGAGAAAAAGATCCCATTAACGTATCCAGCTTAGATATTTGATGACTTGGCGCAAGAAATTTAGCTGATTTATCAATAGCAGAAACAGAACATAAAGACTGTGAACTAGTTTCAATATTTAGTTGAACAGTGGATCCAGGAACCATTTGTTTTTGATTCCAGCTTGCTGTAACCTTCAATAAATAATAACTATTATAGTATGACAAAAGATACAGTGTGACTTTAAAGCTTTACAGCCAGACGGCAACATACAAAAAAAAACTAAGGACACTGATACATTAAATATAGTAGAGAATCATTCAAGAGAATGAGTATACTTACTTTATTTTTACTTCCCTGGATAAAAGCAAAGTATAGTAATCATGAAAATTTAGATTTTTATGTTTTCAGGTCCCTAGATTACAAAAAACATGTTTTTCCCATGCCGTCCGCCGTCTGTTGTCTGCCGTCTGTCTGTTGGCTCGATAGCTCAAAAACGGCTTACGAGAAAAACTTCAAATTTTGTATGCAGTAAGGCTTCCTCTTGGCACAAATTCGGTTATACTTCCGGTCAGATATATACAGTGTGAGCAATTAAAAAAAGATTTATTTTTAAAAGTTTGGTTTCTCATAAAATTGTTATTTAATCAAAGATAACAGGTTATTAATTACTTTTTAAAAAGTAATACATAACTAAATATATACATTTTCCACATACTTCTAACTCGAAACATTTTCGTTGGCAATGAATATATACCTATAAAAAATGTTTCGGGTTAGAAGTATGTGGAAAATGTATATATTTAGTTTATCCTCTAAACATTTACAGATGTGCTGCTATATAATTTTGTACAAAATAACCGGAAAAAGCCTATAATAACTAAATAGGAAAGTCATATGTTGCACATATCAGATTTTTATGCATATCACCCAATAAGAGGATTCAAACAACTTGAGAAAATGCTGTTCAAGCAACATCAACATCTTGTTTTGATTTATAATATTCAACGTAATATTTAGATACGTGTAACACTTTCTTTCCTTTTGAGATAATTCCAAACATAAGGCGTAAATACAACAAAATTTGTCTAGCTTTGGGTGTGCTTAGTTGCACGATTTTTTCACCACCTCTTCTTTATCTCACATTTTCAAAAATCAAAGAAAGAATGTACAACGAACTAAGTTAGTTTTCTAAAAGTTTATTCACAAACCTAGTCCGCTCCTGCCGGTTGTATTTTCAGCCACCTGTACTGCATTGAGTAAGAATCGTTTAGTCAAGTTAGTCAAGACACAGATTGTTTAGGAGTACATTCAACACGATAACGAAAGGGGATATACAAAATTTTCTATTGGACAATGATTTGTAATTTCAAGACAGCTATAAGAAAGAAGAACTTAAAGTTTTACGGACGAAACAATTTAAAAAAGTATACGCCATGTCAGTGGCGTACTACTTTTTTTGTAGAAAATATCAGATGTCATGTTTGCAGAGACGTCACTGGTAGAGTAATAAAATAAATTTGTTAACTAAAGTTTATGGTTTTATATCTTAGTAACACATGTCAAAATTAAAAATTATATCTAAACTATTTTTAAAGGTATTAAAAAATATCTCTTTTAATAATAAATAATTTTGAATTTTTAAAAAGTAATTCATGATCTGTTATCTTTGATCAGATAACAATTTTATCAAAAATCAATTTTAGTCGAAATCTTTTTACTTTTAAAATTAAATGTTTTTTCAATTGCTCACGCTGTATATATCTGACCAGAAGTATAATCGATTTTGAGCCAAGAGAAAACCTTACCTACATTCAAAATTTGAAGTTTTTCTCGTAAGTCGTTTTTGAGCTACCGCGCCAACAGACAGATGAGACAGCAGACGGCGGACAGACCAACGGAATGAGGAAAACATGTTTTTCGTAATCTGGGGACCCGAGAACGTGAAAATTTAAATTTTCACGTTTACAATACTTCCCTTTTATCGAGGGAATTAAAATAAAATAAGTATACTCAATTTCTTGAATGCTCTTCTACTAATTTAAAGGTTAGTTGTTTTGTATGTTGCCGGCTGGCTTTAAAGCTTTAAAGTCACACTATATCTCTTGCTCGTACTATACCAATATTTGCAGTTTACACCTAAAAGAGTTCCCACATTGTTGAATGATCGAGCTAGTATTTGATTTAAGGAGGTCCTTTCGCCACCCCTTTCGCCACCAATGTTAAATAAAAAATATTAGATTATGACTAAAATTTATTTTTTTTCTAATAGTTGAAGTCCTTATTTATCTAATAGTGAACTTTTAACTATATCTTACCGTGCAAATTTTTGAGAATTTTTTTTTTTAAATGTGAGTATTTGTACAGTGTCTTACGAGAAAGTAAGACCTCAACAACAATTCTCGAATTATACTATTATTTATTGATTAGATGGAGTAGAAAAAAACTAAAAATTGGGTTTTTGAAATATTTAGGTTTTTTTTTACAATAAAATATATAGGTTACCGTGGAATTTATTGAGAATTTAATATTAAAAAAAAATTTCAAGTAACCTAGTTGAAAATTTTTTGTGATTTTTTAATATTAATTTCTCAATAAATTCCACGGTAACCTATATATTTTATTTTAAAAAACAAAATCTAAATATTTCAAAAACCTTATTTTTATTTGTTTTCTACTCCATTTAATCAATAAATAATAGTATACTTAATTATAATTCGAAAATTGTAGTTGAGGTCTTACTTTCTCATAAGACACTGTACAAATACTCACATTTAAAAAAAAAAATTCTCAAAAATTGGCACGCTAAGGTATAGTTAAAAATTCACTATTAGATAAATAAGGAGATCAACTATTAGAAAAAAATTAATTTTAGTCATAATCTAATATTTTTTAACATTGGTGGCGAAAGGACCTCCTTAAGGTAGTGTTTCCCAAATTTAACCAAAGCGCGACCCCGATTTTGTTAAAAAAATTGTCCCCCTACTCATCGCCCAAACCAAAATAGCGACAAAAATAGCGTGCCTAATTTACAACTAATGGTATCTCAAATTTTATTTTACTTTACTGTTTAAGCTTAAAATAAATACATTAAAAAAGTTTAACAATTGGGATCTGTCCTACTAGTAACTAGTAGTACTTCTGCCAATAAAAAATTACATCCTAATGATTATGTCATATATTCTCGCAATCCTCACACATACAGGGTCATTCTATATGGGCGGAACACTTAATTAATGGGTTAACTATGACTTGTACGATAATTTGACTTGGATAAAAGTTTTTGTACATTTTATGTACTATTTATTGATTTCCCGCATACGTAATGGTTTTAAAGATATGACGTCATCGGGCAATATTTTAAATGGATCACCCTGTATTTATATTTTGTTTCGAGTTCGTATGATCTATCTGAATTCATCAATGGTACATTAAGTGGGTCCCAGACCTACGGTCTTATAATAACAATGAAATTAGATTATACTTTAATAAGACACTGTAATGAAGTCAATTTTCATTACTATATTTCGGCCTATTCCGGATATAAATTTTAATTTTTATTTTATTTTAACTTCATGTATAGACCCTGTATATCAAATTTTGTTTCATTTAAATTCGCGTATTATACCTGAGTAACGATAGCGCGCGCGATCCGCGCACATCGAGTGGGGAGCTAGCCTGCTTGGGTATAGAGACTCGGATTCAGCATTTTGAGTATTAAAAATCATTGATTCACTTTACTGATCTCGACTAGCTTGATTCCATTTTCCCGACCTCGTTAAGTCTGCTTCGTTATACGCCGTAATAATATTGCAGAGACCGTAGTTAGGTACACCGAATTCATGTTTACGTTTTTTTTTCTGTCGTCGGTTCTTGAGCTAAACGTTCGAATACCAGTTTTATTTGAATAAATTATTCCGTTTTCGATTTTATTTAATAGAAATAATAATTGACTTTAGATTCTCGTTAAAAATATTTTGATTTTCAGATAAATTATTTAGTTTTGATTTTATTTAGAAACATTGGAAATTAGTTTTGGTTATTAGGAAGTAGAAATTTTGTTTCTATTTTATTAATTACTTAATTTTTATTGCGACCGTGGATTGTGTTTCTATTTTAGAGTAATAGTAAACCTAAATTTAAATTAAATTCCGTATACAGTTAATTACTTAATTTTCATTGCGACCGTGGATGTTGTTTCTATTTTTAAGTAATAATAAGTTTAAATTTAAATTAAATTCCGTATATAGTAAATTACTTAACTTTTACTACGACCATAAATTTTGTTTCTATTTATTCACAATCTGGTTTAACTTTTTTTTTATTATTTATGTTTCTTTACTTGGGAATAGAATTAGTTCGAAAGTTGGAAAGTTGAAATAGTATCATTTTTCATGTTGAGTGGACTGGTTTTGGCGAGAAAACTCACATGGGATTAGATACTATCCCGGTTTTAGTTTTTTTTTTTAGATTAACCCCTAGCCGTGATTAACATATTAGTGTTTTTCTTATGTTTGTCAGGGCTGGTTTTGGCGAGTACACTCATCATAGGATAAATACTGACCCGGTTTAATATTTTGTCTTATGTTTGAGCGGGCTGGTTTTGGCGAGTACACTCATCATAGGATTGAATACTAACCCGGTTTTTGATTATTTTTTTAGTTACCTCTGCGCCGTGATTAAAATGATAGTATCATTTTTATGTTGAGCGGGCTGGTTTTGGCGAGTACACTCCTCATAGGATTGATACTATCCCGTTTTCTTATCATTTATCTATTCCCTATTCACTAACACAAGGAGATTTGTTTCAGTTTCAATACCGACTAGATAGTTAACCAGATAACTTTTTCTACGACCGTGATTTTATTTATGCTTTTACGAAACAAATTATTTAAGTTCAATCTTTTTGCCGATTTAACAGTTAACTAGCTAACTTTTGCTACGACCGCAATTATTTGCCATTTTTTTTCTTTAACTAAAATAGTAATTTTGTTTTTGGTTTCGTTTTGGCTCAACCACCGAACCGACAATTTATTAATTAGTTACTATTGCCACCGAACATCTTTCTTTTAATTTTAATTATACCGTCTGATTGAGACTAATCAAAGTTCACTACTGGCCGATCTGTTTGTTTTTCTTTTTGTTCAGGGTTTTAAAAATACGAGCGAGGGTGGGCGTTGAAATATTAGTTACAAATTATTTATTGTAAATAGTTAAAATTCAATATATGTGTCAACGTTACCTTGACTGTTACTGAGGTTACTGATCCCTAATTTACTTCCCCCTTTATTTCAGCAGTGAGAAATTCTTTATCACCACAAGTCACGATTAAAGCCCATTACTTGTGGTTACTTATTATCTGTGTCTGAGTAACCAACGACCTCTGGAATTTTTCATCTCCATATGTGCTGCCCGAGTACTTTCGACGCCGTTTCGAAAGTTTGTGGAGTAAACCACACATAAAATCTGGCGCCCGAGAGCCGTCCCGTCAACAGGCGTCATTTGTAAGTAAAACGGCGAGAAAACCCCTTACAACACATTTATTTAAAGTTTTATAATAACAATTAAATTGGATTATACTTTAATAAGACATATTTATTTAAAGTAGATGTTCAGACTGAACGCCCTCGGCTGCCTGGCAATATCCTAATCTATCAACAAATGATCTTAAACTGTTTTGAATAGATTCAGGAGTTATTTCTTGAGTGGCCGCTCTGATTCGATCTTCCAGTTCTTCCAGAGATTGAGGTAGATCCTTATAAACTACAGATTTTAAGTGACCCCAAAGAAACAATCCAGTGGAGTTAAATCTGGTGACCTTGCCGGCCACTCAATATATCCTCTTCGGCCTATTCATCTCTGCGGAAATATTGTGTTGAGGTATTCCCTAACCCTAACATCGAAATGAAGTGGGGCGCCATCTTGCTGGAACCATATTCCCTCTGACAATTGTAAATGATTAGCACGATTGGGAAATATATGGATTAATTCTTAAACTATTTGTTCTCACAAAAGTTGTAAATAGCGATCACCATTTAAAGTTGTGTGTGACCTTCTATCATCCAGTGTGGATTCTGATCAGACCAATACCGGCAATTATGCCGATTGACAAATCCGTTTAGACAAATCGTTGATTTGTCGTATTATTCATAATATTGTTCCCATTAATTCGATTCATCATTTCTTGGCAAAACTGTATTCGTCGATCAGGGTCATCTTCATTTAATTCTTGATGTAATTGAACTTTATACGGATGAAAATTATTTTTTATCAGTATCCTTCTTACAGAAATCTGGCTAATATCATTATTTAATGCAAGTTTTGCTATGGAAGTTGTTAGCTTCTTCATGAACATTTAGAAGTACATCAAGTGATTTCTCCTCTTTCGTCTACTACCAGGAATATTTTTGACACTACCTGTTTCGTTAAATTTGCGCAAATTTCGATACACTGTCGACTTAGAAATTAGAGACATTCTGTCAGGAAATGTAGCATTAAACAAATCGACAGCTTCTTGTAAACCTCTCTTTCTATCTCCAAAACCAACCATCATCAACAGTGTAATTCTTTCACGTTCACTTAGTTCCATTGTTAGTAATAATAATCAAATACACTAAAGATATTTGTATTTACTGTGATTTCACGTTAAGATTTTTTGTTAATAGATCATGATATTGCCAGGAAACAGAAAAAAAAATTATATAAATACAGGGTGATCCATTTAAAATATTTAAAATGTGTCTTATTAAAGTATAATCTAATTTAATTGTTATTGATAAGACCGTAAGTCTGGGACCCACTTAATGTACCATTAATAAAATCAGACAGATCATACGAACTCGAAAAAAAAATATAAATACAGGGTGATCCATTTAAAATATTGCCCGATGACGTCATATCTTGAAAATAATTACGTATGCGGGAAATCTTTAAACGTCAATAAATAGTACATAAAATGTACAAAAACTTTTATCTAAGTCAAATTATCGTACAAGTCATAGTTAAGCCATAAATCAAGTGTTCCGCCCATATAGAATGACCCTGTATATTGTAATGATATAAATTTCATGCAATTCAAATATTTCAAATTAATATTTAGAAATCCGTTTAAATGAAGATATTTATACAGGATTTCTGCAAAAGCCTCAATATACGATGAATATAGATCAAGAATACATTATTTTTTAATAAATATTTTTACCTTCATCAAGCACGGTTCAACAGGTACTACTTTGCTTGCTGCAATTGTTTCACCATTTTTATTAACATAATATACCAAAAATTGATAAACGGATACAATCTTTCTGTCCAATTTAAATTTGATAATTAAGCTATCAGACGATGCACCCAGTTTACTGTATTTATGTTTTTCTCCTATGATGTTTTTCAAATTTTGGAGATAATTTGGGATAATCTTCTTTGTATTATATTGAATTTTTCTTAATTTTATATATGATACACTTTTAATCTAAAAATAAAAATATTATATAACAAAAATGATTGGAAGTTATGGAAATTCGAAAAACAGAAAATGTAGAAGTAGTAATACAGAATAGTATATTGTTTAACAAACAAAAAATGGTACTTATTTCCAACGAGTAGAAAATTCTAATGAGAATTCTTTGCCAGTTGAACACTATACTATAACTCGCTATTGGCCATTTTTATTTAGTTTTATAATACAGAATTAAAATGACAGTTCTCTTTTAGGTAGGTAATTAATGTTTGAAATTTCACGTTACACAATATTTTATTAAAATAATTAGGTAATGACTACTTTGTTTTATCAGATGCGATGCAAAAATAATTACTTTGTGCGTATTATCAAACAAGAAAATGTACCTTATTTCTTAATCAAAATAGTTGAGAAAATGTAGTTTTTTTATTACTATAGCCCTAGAAAAAAAATTGTTATTATTAATTACTTACCATATGATAGAATGTGACATTTTCATTTTCCTTAAACATATCAGTTGTAAAATGAATTCTGAATTGTTGTGCAGCTCTACATTCATTAGCTTCTTTTCTTTGGTGAATTTGTTCAATCTGAATGTAACTATTGCTAGGAGAAAATAGCCTTACTGCTAAAAAACTGTCTTCTATGTGAGAACGATTTAGAGCTTTTGCCTAAAAATTAATTTTTTAGTGTAAAACTTGTAGTTAGAGTATTTTACCTAAGGTGGACTGTTTTTCTATCTATGTAAAAAATGCTATCAATTTTTCTCCCTTGGTTCTAGTAATATTTAAATTATACAGTTTGATTGGGGGTAAAATCAGCGCCTAAGATTGTAGTTATAATTTTTTTATAATTATTTGTTTAGGATTTTTAAAAATCTAAATAATTAAAAAATATCAAACTTTAATTTTGGTTGTTTTCAAAAAATCATGTTAGATCATTGACGACTATTTATTAAATTAATTTTTAAAAGGAAAGAAATTATTATTAAATATATTTATAGAAATACTATATTATAGTATCTCAAGGTCAGCAGATAATCACTTTCACTACGATGTACAGTCTAATATTATTGAATAAAGTATTTGAAAATAGTGGCTAGTCGGAAAGTTAGTCTTAAATAAAGAAATTCTTAATTTTATTTGTAGAGGAATAACATTTTTTTTTGGTTTTCCTTTAGTTTTTTTTTTTCGGGGATTGATTAATATTTTACATTGTAAAACTAATTTAATTAAAGCAATGACGGCAGTAATATATCTTCTGCTATTGTCTTCTCACCCCTTACTTGTACTCTCGACCTAAGGATCCTAAACTAGTATACGATTCGTGCTCTCTAGACCAACTAAAATATAAGATTATATTACTATAATCCATTCCATCCTTCACACTTTGAATATAAAAAATTTTTGTTTTATTTCTTAGCTATTATCACTGATGAATAAACTCTAAGTATTAATTTATAACAATTCAATTGAACACCGTTGACAGTACTAAATGGTTAAAATCATCGAGGTAGTAGGGAGAGGAGAGTAGAGGACATACCATACAAATATTCAAAATAATGTGGTTCTACTAAAGTGACATTAGAATGGAAACAAGACGGCGCGGCGCCTTAAGTAGGTCCGAATTTTTTAGGTTTTTTAAATATAAATATATTAATTCACTTCCCTTCTAATGGGAATACGCCCAGTACGGTGGACATAGCTTTGACGAATAATATTGCAGATGTACAAAACAACATTACAATTAAAAAATTAAATTCTGACCACGATCCTGTTTACCTAGAAATTAGAACTATTAGAACTAGACCAGAGATAACAGAGATATAAGCAGTCATTGATAAAATATAATATTCACGATGCCAACAATAATTCGATAATTGATACATTCTATTTCTATATGCGGGGCGAGGCGACGAAAGGTGAGAAGTAAGAGAAGCGATAGTGAGAAGAATTTTACGCAAAGAAAACTTATTTTTATCAATGAATAACTGTGCGCGCTTATACTACACAGCGTAAATTTCCATGCCGGTGTAAGCCCTGTTACCACTTGCAATCTAACGTCACTAGGTTTTAAAATTTATTAAAAATTACAACTAATTAAGTTAAATTTAATATAACAAAGCGAGAATAATGAAATAGGCATATAGTATGGTGTAGAATAAAGCTTATTTTGACTTTGCCTACCACTTCGATGTCACAAGCTGAATTTTTCAGGGATGAAAGTACATGATAAGCTAACCCTTATTTCGGAGGTAATACAAAATTAGATTGTGCAAAAGGGCATCATCATAAAAATCGAGTTATTGATACCACCATATAGAAAAAAAAATTCTTATTTTTTGTTCTAATGCTCAATTAGGTCTTTAAAGAAAGTATTTTTTTATAATTATTTAAAAAAATCATTTACATTAGCCCATCTACAAATTTGTATAAAAAAATCTTCTTTTAAAAATATACATCCCCATATTTTTTGCTTTCAAATTAACAAAAATATAGCAATAAACAATTAGTGATGTCATGGTTTTACTAGAAAGCAAACATTGAAGGCAGAGCCTCTCGACTCTCTATGCATCTCTCTCAGTGTTGAAATGTATGCAATCAGTTTGACTCTTTTATATTATTTTATACAGGGATTATTGATTTATCCATTATGAATAATAGGGTGTATTAATTACTTAAGTTTTTTTTTATTTTTGGAGGAAAATAAAAATAAGAAAATATAAACTATTTATTGAAGGTATAAATACAGTATATATAAGTATCGATTATAAACAGTAAGGCTACTGCTTTGCAAAATACAATAAATTCCCAATATAAATAAATTATAATGATAATAATTGGAAGGAAGTATATAAAGCATAAATTAATAATATTAAAATTTATAAGTACAAGATTTTCAAACTAATCAGATTCATCACAAGAATCAACATTTTCCAAAACATTAGCGGCTGTGGTCAAACTATTTCTGCAGTTTTTCTGTGCCATACAGGTGCAAGAACCGATACAGTAAATATTTTTTTCCTACATTTGCAAATATTATTGTTAGAATATTGTACATCTATGAAAATTATCGGTGTATAGTATCTTTTTTGCATTTGTATGATGTAAGTTCTGTTATGTCTGGTGGCAGGACGGGCAGAGTCTTAAAAGTGGGTATCAGACTTCCATTTTGATCTACTTTCCATCCATACTCTTTAACATTATGAAGCTGCATCTGGCTTAAAATAGTCTAGCCAAATATTTAGCTGGTAAAAACATCTTAAACAATGTAGTCTTAGGGCGTCTTCAGTCGGTGGCAATTTAGCGATGGGTTTTGAAGAGGCCATTAATCCCCTTAAAATGTTAATGGAAGTAACATTGGCAGTTTTTGAATAAATTTTTGTGAATATTTTTTCAAGATTAGAGAATATGTTTTCAGAGTACTAATCAGTGCCAAATTCATCCAAAAAGTAATGGTGTTCAAGGTAGGTTTTCCAACAGGTTCTTTTCCCAATGTAGGACAATTGGCTGGTTGTATCACAACCGGTCAGAGAATGAAAAGCAGGCACATTTTTTAGAAGGTTTTCATCCAAATTTAAATAATGTACTGCTAGAAATCATCTGGAGTCTCCTCGCCCTGTTCTGAACCATATATCTTTAGTCAAAAACTTCTTAAAATAAATTAATAAGACTGGAACATCTGTATCGTTGCAATAAATAATGCAGTGTGAATGCCCCGAATATTTGGTTAACAATATGAGCAATATGATACGAGTATCAGCGTCTTCGTGATTTGAATTTAAGAAATCGTCTTTTGATGGTACAAAATTCTTCCCATATTTATTAATATTCGCGAATTCACCACTAGTTACAAATTGAATATGCTTTTGCAGAAGGGAGTTTTGAAGAAGTTGCTCTTACAGAAAATTTGTTAAATGTCTTTTGTTAAATATTGAATGAATAAACAAGTTCTATTGTTGCGGAAGTGGAATATTGGGTCGGTCAATTTCTATATCAATTGATTTCAGGGGTCCTCTCTTTTGACTTGTTGTATTTTTGATAGAATGTCCTTTATAATAATCAAATACCATATTTATCATTTGAGCATTAAATTTATTTCTAAAAATAATGTTTACAAATATATTAGCTTATTCTTTAAATGATATGCAACTTTTGGGCTTTCCTATTTTAATATCTTTTTTGTCTTTGCTACTTGCAACAACAAATCCGTAATTAAAATTTTAAACGAAAACTTATAACTTACCCAAATATATTCAGCTGCAACAGGATGAATGTAGATATAATAAAGATGCAAAAATGTCTTCCCAATTTATTAGGTAATTTATTATATAACACATACACTTATTAATTCGTTAGTAAAAAACAGTCACATTGCCCATTGGAACATAACGAGAAGTTTTATAATAAAAAAATGAAAAAATCCTACCATATCAATAATGTGATACATCAGCCGGCACGTAGAGAGAAACAGAGCTATGCTACGTTTGAAGGTAAAGAGAAAGATACACTGAGAGTCGATGAAATTGGCGGTGAGAATTACAGCGTAAACCTATGACATCTCTCATCGTTTATTGTTATATCATTGTTAATTGAAAAGCAAAAAATATGGTGTTTACTCTGTTACCTTGTCAACACATAAGCAAAAATTATATAAAGGATTAATTTAGGCCTTCGTTTTTTGTTAAATGAGTATTATAAATTTAAAAAAACCGACTTCAAAAACGTGTTAATGCCATCACCATGAATAAAATGACAAAAGACATCATTGCTGCCAGAGATGCCTGAACAGTTTTAAGGCACATTAAACCTCATAAAGAAGTAGTCCTACCAGATAAAATACAAGAAATTGTAGCAAAGAAAAACAATGTGTAAACATTGACATTAGAGCTAAAAGGGGATGATATAATTAAACTCTTGGACATTTCTAAAGACTGCTTTAGACTACACAATTTCTTGTACAATTTTTAATACAATTTCATGTAAAATTTAAATTGCACAAGAAATTGTATTAAATTAATTTAATTAAATCGAATAAGTGTTGTAACATGTTAAAACTAATTTCTTGTTTATTTAGTATCCTTATATCAAGCGCCTTTGCTGAAAAGGTTTTTTTAGTTAATGCATATAAAATGGCGTGATGATTGAAAACGATGCTCAGTTAATTTAATTAATAGTGAGCTCTTAATATACTTTAATTTAAAATATGTGTGTGAGTGAGAGAGATATGGCTTCAGACGCTGTCCATTTGCCACAGAATTTTTAAATAATAAAAACAGAAAACAGAAAAGAAAGGAATAAGAGAAGTAGTGTCTTAAATATCTAGTTTAGTATCGCGTATAATTTTAATTAAAATATCGAGAATATGTTTATTGGTGCTTGTCAGAAGGGATGTCAAATTTAATGACAGAGAAAAATTGAGAGAGATTATAGATTTATATAGCCCTCAGAGTAAGTAAGTAGTACAGAAAGGACAGTAAACAATGTTCGTGTCGCCATGATAATATGGTCGAGAATTCTAATTAGAGAGAAATAGATTAATATCTCTATCTCTTTGTTTGTATTTGTCAGTTTTACAAAGCTTTTCTCAGACAATTATTCCAGTATTTAATTTAAATTTGTTCGTGTTGTGGTGTTAAAAGTAATTGTTATTAATATTATATTCATAACAAAAAAGTCATATTTTGTTTTCACTCCATTAAAAATGCACCTACCTACCTTTTAAAACATTTTATTTTATGTTCTACTTGGTCAACATTTTCGCATTTAAAATGACCCAGCGAAATTGTTTTACGGTACGCTACTCACTAAAACGAGTGAGAAAGCCTTCATTAGAAAGAGAGATACTGATTATATGATAGCGACATTAATATTGTATAACTTTATGCAGTGGTAGCCTATCTGCTATTATATTATCTAAGATATGCTCAGATGTTTGTAATGTATAATTTTGACATTCAAAGAAAAGGTGATTGGCGTCTCTAACCGACGTATTTTTAGAAACGTCATGGTATTGGCTTATCCATCTGTTTCTTATGTTTATCTTGTATGCATTGATGATATCAGGCAATGACGAGACTTTGGTATATATACACCAATCTTACAGGCATCTTTAGCTTCTTGGTCTACAATTTCATTTCCAGTAAGGCACAGTGTCCTTTAACCAAAATAAAGTTAATATTTTTGTCCTCAGATTATATAATAATTTTTTAATTTTAAATACCAGTTTTTATCGATAAAACTTTATTGGAGAGCCTTGGATAGCCTGTAAGACCGACTTTGAATCAGACATAATAACGAACGCTTGAAATTTACTTAACTTACACCACAGAAGAGCTTTTTGAATGACCAAAGCTTCAGCTGTAAAAATTGAGGAAGCATAGGTAGTTTAAATTGTTCTCTATGATTAATATTAGAAACAAGAAAAGCTGCTCTAATTTAAAATATAACTACGGTGATATTTACAAAGGTTAAAAAAAAATAAAAAAATCTTAGAAGCGGCGAAGAGCCAGAAAAAATATATTTGAAAGCAATAGGTAGGTGTGTTTTATATATATTTTTTTTTGTAAAAAAGTTTTATAAAAAATCGCTTGTTTTATTTTAATCTTTTTTTCTTTATTATTGAAAATAGTTTCGCCCTTGCAAAAATGTTGCTTGCGCCACCAATGTGTGAAAATTCTTAATTGATCCGCCACTGTGTCCTCTATTTTAATGTTAAAAGTTGTCAACCCTACCTCATTTCAAAGTTTCGGACAATATTTTATATAACAAACTGATCTTAATTTTCATTGTTCTATCACCTCCTAAAATATTTGTATTCTTTTTTGACTTACCTTGTATAACTATGACATTTTTTTCTTAATTAATAAATTTAACGAAGTTAGAATTATTATTTGTACGTAAAGCTATTCTTGTAATTATAGAGAGTGCTCTTCAAAATACTTACATAAAAGTTAATATGAATAACATTTCGTGTCATCGGTAAAACTTGAAAATTCAATTCGTTACCATCATTAA
Organism: Psylliodes chrysocephalus; assembly: GCA_927349885.1. Lineage (NCBI taxonomy): Eukaryota > Metazoa > Arthropoda > Insecta > Coleoptera > Chrysomelidae > Psylliodes > Psylliodes chrysocephalus. The sequence goes on along the minus strand of OV651825.1, from coordinate 21,458,712 downwards.
GAGTAAAGTTTGAACATTGTTCGTCGTTGACATAGTTCCAACTTTTCTTAATTGCAATGTTGTAGCATATCTGAATAACTTCTTGAGATAAATTAACGTTTAAATTGTTAAACGTCAATTTTCCGTTGTAAGGTAGACCTGGTGGAAGAGAAAATATTAAAAATAAATTGTTGTCTCAGTCAACCCAAAATAAAAATAAATACTATTGATCGGGAAATATAATTATTGTATATTTATATTGAAAAATGCTGTGTTTAAATGTATTCAAGTTTTGCTTATTCTAAAGTGCCATAAATTTATTCGAGATTAGGTTTTTTCTATTGGTCCATGTTAAAAAATGAAGTACTTTGTCATTTGTAAAGGTATGGGTAAGGTTGGAATTAAAATATTATAGTAATAGAATTTAAGGTACTCCTGTATTGATCTCGTAATTAGTAAGCGTTGGTGCTGCCACACGAAAGCAAGGGGGCGTCTGCCACACCCAGGTTTTGTGATTTTGGATTCTTTCTCCATGGCTTTCAACTATAAATAGTCTGCGGCGTTTTGACCCTGCCTATAAGAATTGCCCCCTAGAAATTTTTTGAATGGCGCCCATGCTAGTAAGCATATCATTAAATAGGAGAAAATGAAAGAGTTTGTATTTAAAGTGTGTATAGGAGAAATTGTTTAAACAATTTCACTTTATTTTAAAAAATTAGTCAGGCGCTTTCGCCGATTAAGACTTAAGTTTTTAAAATAAAGTGAAATTGTTTAAAAAATTTCCCCTCACGCTTCAAATACAATTTTTTCATTTTTACTTTCCTATCTGTATACAGATATAAGGAAAGTATAGGAATCATGATTTTTTTCGACCTCGAGTTTTCGACGGATTTTTACGTTTTGAGGTCCCCTGAATCCGTTTTGACTATTTTCGCGATGATGTGTGTGTGTGTGTGTGTGTGTGTGTGTGTGTGTGTGTATGTGTGTGTGTGTGTGTGTGTGTGTGTGTGTGTGTGTGTGTGTGTGTGTGTGTGTGTGTGTGTGTGTGTGTCTATAGGTCGCATAACTCATGAACCGATACACAGAAAAACATCAAATTTTAAACTTAAGCTTTATTCCAGCGTCTAATAAACTGATTAGATTTTGGGCGAGTCGGAACATCTGGGGGGGTACTTTATAGATGGTAATTTTTATATTTTATGAAATATATCTGTTATTTACGTTTGGAGAAGAAAATTTTTCAAATAAAAGTTACTTCCAATATAATTATCTATAATTTTTGTTCTATACAAAATTTTCCTAAAATGGTCCGTATTCGAGAAATTTGACAAAATGTAAAAAAAAATATTTTTTTATAAAAATTGATCAAATAAAAGTTATTTGTAATATAATTCTCTATAATTTTTATTCTATACATAATTTCTCTAAAATAGACCGTATTCGAGATATTTGACAAAATGTGTAAATTTCGAATTTTGAAGAAAACTCAAAAACGGATAAAGAAAAAAACATTAAATTTTAAACTTAATGTTTATTTTGGCCTGACGTGAAATGATTAGATTTTGGACAAAGTCGGAACATCTGGGGGGTACTTTATGGGAGGCCGTTTTTATATTTTATGGAATATATCTGTAATTTATGTTTGGAGAAGAAAATTGTTGAAATAAAAGTTACTTCTAATATTATTATCTATAATTTTTGTTTTATGTCAAAATTTCCTGAAATGGTCCGTATTCGAGAAATTTGACAAAATGTGCAAAATTCTGTTTTTTATGAAAATTGTTGAACTAAAAGTTGTTTGCGATATCGATCTCTATAATGTTTGTTTATACATGATTTTTCTAAAATGGACCATAATGAAAAAATTGTAGGAAATTTAAATTTTTCAGTATTTTCGTTTTCAATGAATATCTATAGAAAAATGTTTCGAGGTAGATGTATGTGGACAATGTATATATTTAGTTTATCCTCTAAACATTTATAGAGATGCTGCAATAGGTTATACAAAATAACCGGAAAAAGCCTATAATAACTAGATAGGAAAGTCATGTGTTGGACACATCAGATTTTTTATTTTCTTCTACTACTCAGTGTGTATACACCTCTTAACGCCGAGTTGTCCTCCTGATGGACTGTCGTGTAACTGACGAAGAAATTTGGAATGACCAACTGTCTTCTGTTTTCAAAACCATCATCATTCTCTAGTACTCGTTTTAGTTAACCTTCTTCGAGGATAAAAAAGTCTCACTGAGCCAAATGTTACTTAACTACTGGTAGCCCAATCGGATTAGTATTTTAGATTCTGAAAAATTCGAAGCAGCAATTTTCCTTCGGAATTCGTTGGAGGGGGTCTCTCGTAGTCTAAATTCAAAAAGTTGGGATTCCAAAGTTGTCGTTACCTCCGCCATCTTGATTTAAAGGGTTATTTTTTGTATCTTGAATAACTCATTTATTTTCAATTTTACACGGAAAATAGTTTTTACAAAAGTTATTTAAAATTAAATTTCCTACAATTCTGCTTTTTTTTGTACGATCGATTTTTTTCGATTTATACCCGAAAAGAGGGGGTGAATTTTTGGTTATAGAATAACTCGTCTATTTTCAATTTTACGAGAAAAATTGTTATAAACAAAGTTGTTTAAAATTAAATTTCCTACAATTCTGTTTTTTTTGTACGATCGATTTTTTTGTATTTATCCCTGAGAAGAGTGGGGGTGAACCTAAGTATTGTATTGTCACGTTTATTATTGATGTTGTACCATTATTTTTTCTGTTTGTTTTTTTTTTGCTGATTTTCAAAAATGTTATTTGGTACAATTATGATTCCGATTTTTTCTAAAGTTTATATTGTTGGGTCGCACGTTTACGGTAAAGGAAAAGTGGGGTGTAAATAATCAGTTATGTTATGTTATGTTGATAATGGGGTGTTAATACACTGCGACCTAAAAGATCTATTGTGCCCCCTTCTGCACTAAGGAAATGTCTCAATGCCTATAGCGACCCTTCCAATCCTATTTTCTCAAGGAAGTGTAGGATTTAAAGTGGATTCAAGTTAGGTAAGTCTCCCTTTTCTATTTGATATCCTCCTAGATATAGTGCCCTTGGATTCTGGAGTGCTACACATTCAGTTAGGATGTGAATGGAGGTTTCGTCCTCCTCCTCACAGAATCTGCACTCACTATCCTCTACTACTCTCAGTTTACTTAGGTGTCCTTTTAGTCGGCAGTGCCCGATAAGGATCCCTGTTACAATACGTAGCCTGTTCTTGCTCAGGCAGATGCAGGCTTCCGATCTTTTTTGGTTATATTCACCCAGAAGTATCTTGGCCTGTCTCAGCCCCAAGAGTTTGTTCCAATTATCGGTTCTTCTCCTACCCAATTCTTTTTTAATCTGTTCTAATATTATGTTACTGCTGATACCGCAGAACGGCTCAGGTCCTACAAAGGGTGTTTGAGCCCCTAAAAATAATCAGTTTATCGAACAGTATAATTTTTACAATTAAAAAAATGAAATTTATTTTCTTTTCAGTACAATGATAATACGTGAGTACGTGATAATACAATGATAAGAGTTTACCCCCACTCTTCTCAGGGATAAATACAAAAAAATCGAGCGTACAAAAAAAAACAGAATTGTAGGAAATTTAATTTTAAACAACTTTGTTTTTAACAATTTTTCTCGTAAAATTGAAAATAAACGAGTTATTCTATGCACCAAGACATCAACAGTTCCAGATATTTGGAAGATCTCAAAAATATGTCCAGTTTTCAAAAAGGGGATAAAACAGATATAACCAATTTCAGACCATTATCTATAATATGCAATTTATCCAAACTATTTAAAATTTTATTTAAGAAGATCTTATATCATTATGTTAGTAAAATGCTATTAGTCAATCGACATGGGTTTATGAAAGGTCGCTCAACAATCACTAACCTGGTTAGTGTCACACAATACATTGCTGAATCTATTGATGAGCGCGACCAGACGGATGTCATCTACACAGATTTCTCCAAGTTATTTGACGCTATTCTTCTTGGAAAACTTACAGCGTTGGGGTTGTCCTCCCTTTTGATAAATCTCTTTCAGGGATATTTAGTAAATCGTACTCAGTTTGTATAGCTTAATGGGTTTAAGTCTGTCAAATTTGCAACAACATCTGGAGTTCCTTAGGGTTTCAATCTGGACCCGTTACTATTTAATATTTTCGACTGTATGCAGATGATTTAAAATTATACAAGTGTGTGACAAGTATTGGCGACTGTGAACAACTTCATATGAACTTAAATCTAATGGTTGTATGGTGTAATAATAATAAACTTTAACATAACCCACTTAAATGTGAAGTTATGTCTTTTAATTAAAAACCGACCAAATAAATATATTTATTTTTTAAATAATGTCTCACTTCAGCGACCACATACTTGGGGTAATTTTTGATCTCGGATTGACCTTTATTTGTCACATTAATAAAATGATTAAAACATCGTATCGTATGTATGGTTTTATAACTCAGGGATTTCCAAGATGTAGCCACATTAAAAACGTTATATGACTCTCTTATAAGATCAAAGCTTGAGTATGCGTCTGTCGTCTAGAATCTGTTTTACCAACTTCACACAAATCGAATTGAAGCAATTTAAAGGCGATTTCTAAAATTACTGGTGTTTATCCGCCAATCGGAGTACAACACCAAAATCTTCTTAAAATATATCACTTTTTAAGCCTCATAAAAAGACGTGATTAGCATTGTTATATGTTAGGTTTCAAAATTGTTAACGGTTTAATTGATTCTCCTGAATTGTTGAGAACAAATAATATCTGCATTCCGAGAGTATTCTCTAGAAATTCTGACATATTTCATATATTTGTATCTCGCACAAATGTTCTGAAAAATTCTCAATTTACATACTATTAGCCGCGTTGTGAATAGTGAGAAATAAAATATCATTTCCTAACTTAAAAAAAAATAGCATTGCATTGTATTGTATTGTATTTTACCTACTAGATGATTACAAATTTTTGTATATTTTGTTCCACTTAGTCTACATAATGTATGTGTTCTTTTATTCCTGCCCTGTAATTGGGATTGCCTGTAAAGCATTGTATTAAATAAATAAATAAATTATACGTAAAACGTCAATGCTGGACCATCATTATAAACGTTCGACAGTCGAAAAGTGTACAATGTTGAAATTATTTTTTAAAAAGCATCTATGCTTGGCGAGCATTTTTTCCAAAAGTCGAATACAATAAATTATGGAAGTGTAACAGAACACTACTAAAAAACAACGAAACACGCATGTTTGTAAACAACATTTGACAACAACCCGTACAACCGTAGTTTTTAACTGCCCGATTATTACTAGGTTAAAGGTGACAACCTAGATTTGTACCTGACCTATGCCAATATCAGTGGCAAACGGGTAATTTAATGGACATTTTCAGAATGAATTACTTCATTCTGCCACGGCAAATAATAATAATAATAATAATAATAATAATAATAATAGCCGTCCCTTTCCCCGCACAAGCTCAGCTTTTGGGGTTAAAATTCACTCGTAAGCGGGTGAATAAGGGAGAGTATTATTATTATTATTATTAATTACTTTTTTTTTCAAAATATTTTTTTTTGCACAATAATAATTTGTTTTAATACGTACTTTCATTTTTTAAATAAAAAATTTGTTTTTACCTGGTTGAAACATTCCTTCGCTGGAAAACTTCATGATATAAGGTTCAAAATCGACAGCGATCTTTCCAAACACAATTTCAATTTTGTTTGTGCCTTTTTCAGTTGCCGTCGCTGTAATGTGTAGGTACATTTTGTTTTCCGTACTTGACAACTTTCTTATTAGGGATAAATCTTCGGACGTTAGAATGAATTCTCCACAACCATTTTCCATCTGAAAGCAAATTGTTTGCGAAAGTCAATATAGTGGTTTACGAAGGCATGGTGATTTTTTTAATAAAATAAAGATATAGTGATTCTAAAGTAGGCCACTCATTAAAAAATCAAACATAAGATTTAATGGGGTCTATTCTGTAACAATTCCTTTATATTTAACGGCCTTTAAAAATATTGGCGGCCTATAAAAATATGTTCGTATTCGTTAATTTACTTCTGTCATTATTTAAACAGATTTCTTTAAGATAGTCCTCTAATGTATTTTAAAGATCCGTTTAAATAATGACAGAAGTAAAGAAGAAAATATTTTTAAAGGCCGTTAAATATAAAGGAATTGTTACAGAATTGACCCCAATAAATCGTAAACAACAAAGAAAAAAAGGAAAAACTTAAAACCGATCCATAGACACAACGAACGACCATTTATCTCTTGGAAACAACTACATTTTTGGCTAATACCGCTACAGGCATTGTATTATATCCAAAGGTAAATACCAGAGATAGAATAGTAGTTTGTGCAACAAGAGTGGATATGATGGCTATATCGCATGAAGACGAAATTTGAGCACGACGCCGTAGGAGGAGTGCTCAATCTTCAAAGTGCGATGTGGACAAATAAAAAAATAGTTTAGGTAATTAAGACAATTAGTTTAACAGAATTGTCACTTATTTAAAATTTTATAAATAATAGCAGTCGTTTGATCAAAATATGAATGGTGATCGGTGGGTTTTATTTTTTGCAGTGTTCTCACTACCTAGAATGGATATGGAATACATTCGTTCAGTTTTGTAATCTGTGCGTAGATAAGCTAATATCCATGTGGGTGTAGAAAAAATAATTTTCAATACTCCAACTTTAATTTTGCTTCCTAAGGAAGGCGGTTTCGTTTTTATTGAGAGTAAAACTCAAGTACAAGCCACGTAGGCTTGATACGGACTTGGACTTTTTACTTTTTCCATTGTTTTTTATTTTTAAATTGGTCACATTTAAGAAATGGAATTTATTTCGTTTAAAAACTGCCATTTTGGTTATTATTTCGCCTTGTTCTATATAACTAGACACTTAGTTTCTGGACGAATTGTAGCCCTTCCTCCGGTCGGGCTACAAACTTTTCACCTCGGGATAAAAAGGGCCACTTCAGTCTCTTGGTGTATAATATACTATTTTGTAATCTTTATAATTTTTAGTTCACACAACACTGTAAAAATGTACTTACCTCTTTTAGTCTATTAAATGATTTCATGTTACCATGAGAATCAGTAACTTTTATAAAAGCAAGTCCTTTCACATGTCGTCCATGTGAATACTGGGCACACACTTTAATTGGAAACTTTTTGATTTTGAAGAAAATCCTTTCAGGTGCTTTTAAACTGGCCTTAAATCGAGGTAACACATACTTGGAAACCTCAAATATTTTTGACTCTTCACGTGTTTCAAGCTTCCATTTTCCCTTAAAAAATGGAAATATTTTAATATTTTATTACAATAAATACATTTATTCATAAACATTTAAAATTTTTACATTTGGATCATTGACTGATTAAAATTACTGTTATATTAACCTAGTAGTTGATTTTAATCTTTATTAAAATTGTTAAAAAAATGTATAAAATAATACTTAATTTAAGACTCACCACTAGAGATTCGTGTACCATTTCATACTCTAAACTAGCTAGACCATTTTCTAAAATTACATCTTCCCACACAGCAACTGCTATTTCAAGAGGATTTTTTATTGCAATTTTTGGAATCTAGAAGTAATATTAAATACATAATACTGCAATTGTAATCAAGGGTAATATACCAAGACCTTGATAATAGTCAGCTATTTTTTTTTTGAATCTAAATCTCGAAAATATTTTAATATCAATTTGATGAGACAACAATACACAACAGGCATGTTCATTGGTGGAGAAGTGGCACGTCTCACAAGAAGCGTCACTTTCCGACCATAGACATATCCTGTTTATTAAAATAACCAAAAAAGGTTGACAGCTGTGTGCACGTAGTTTAGATTCAAAAGGAAAAACTTGTATTTCGTGCAAAACTTTTTTATTAATCAATGCAAAGCGCTTTCGGCTTATTTGCCATCATCAGTGCTCATCTACAAAAATTGTGGATGTAAACTTACAATTTAAAAAGATTTAAAAAAATATATTATAAAATCTGAATTAGACTTTTAAGTCAAAAGTTAAAATAGTATATATACAATTGTTTGAACAAATTAAAAATTACAAGAAACAAACAAAGTGACAAAAAACTGGTATTGGGAATAGTGAGTGTGGGATAAGCCCTTACAAATCAAATCTGATCTCCAGAAGCAAGTTAGCTTGTGTGGAATTAAGGAATCATGCCACCCTCACTATTCACAAAATTGAAAAAAGGTGAATAAATTAGTTAAAATTTAAAGAAATTTACAATTAGAGGGTGACTGTGGAAGATATATTGAAATTTGAATCTAGAATACAATATTTGATATGAAGAAAGAAGAACGCAGAAGGCCAAAGTAAAAAAACTGAAGGTTTTTTTTATATATTTTATATACATTATAATTATGAAAAAGTCTACCTACTGTCCACAACGTATCCAACAAGTTCCTGGTCATCCTCACTCCCAAAATTATATATTTCGGGATATTTACAACTTGCTAAATCATAATTTTATTAACATTTTGAAAATATTAATAAATAAAAGTGGGCTTTGAACCACGCCCTAATTCAGATGTGTATGATCTTTAAATGACTTTTATTCAAAAAAAATTTTGTCAGATATTTCAAATATTATGTTTCCGAGTAGGAAATTGCAAGATCTTTCAAAATCAAGAAAAAAAAATTGGGATTACTATTTAAAAAAATTGTCAATGACGTCACTGCCCAAAACCGGGAAGTGGGGGAAAATTGAATTCTATTTAAAAAATTGCGCTTTGAGTAAAAAAAATTGACCTGTCCGAGCATTTTTTCGAAAAACCAACTACTTCCATTATAATGAATTTATTCCTTTCATTTGAACCATACTGTATATTAAATGCATTACTGGTGAGCATAGAATAAATACAAACCTTACTATTAACGGGCATAAATTTTTCATCCACGACCAAAATTCTAAATCTAATTTTATCTCCTGGCTTATAAATTCCTCTGTCAGTATCTATGAATGTTTTGGTCCATTTATTCGCATAAACTAGAATTGGATCTAAATTGTGTGCAGAATACAAAGAACCTTTGGATTGAACTTGCACCTTTACGTTAATTAAATGGGGCTCTTGGACGCTTGTTTTTGGAACGAATATTTCGAAACAACTGTGTTCTAAAACAAAATAGTTAAAATGAAACGTAGTCATTTGTTTAAAAAAAATGCGTTTTAATGTATTGCACTGGTGATTGAGTGGAAAACTGAATTATAGACACTTGTAAATTTTAAGCAAAATCGCTCGAACACGTCAATTTTTAAATTTAAATATGTTCTGACCACAAATATTATTTTTTAAGTGCAAATTGTAAAAATAATTGACACATGGCTTTAAGATTTACTTGTTATTGTTTATTAAAAAAAAAATAAAAGTTAAAAGCGTAGTACTACAAAACTGTTCAAGGTGTTAATGAAGAGTTGATTTTCTTTGGAACAGAATAAAAAACTGACTTGAGAAACTAATATATTTTAATAAATTTCATAATACTAGTACATTACCTGAATCCATGGATTTGGTCAAATAAGTATGTCGATCCTTTTGTTTTACTTCAATAACGCTTTTAGCAGGAACTGATATATCGTGAAGTGATAGGCATACAGAGTGGTTCTTTCCAGAAACAAGAACTCGAGGCATTGAAAAAATAAATCCTCCATTCTTTAAAACGTATTGGTTGTCACTAAAATGTTATCCAAGAATAAAATTCTTAAAATTCAAAATAATACTCAAAATCTGTATCACATAAACTTTAATAATAAACTACGAAACTGCTAGCGGTTTCGACCCAAGGGTCATCAACGGATTTAAAAGGTACGAATAATAGTTAATAGCTTTAAAAAAATCAAAATTCAAGTGTTACAAACCTTAGTAAAGAAACAAACACATTTAGTGAAGGAAAATGAGTTGATACCATTAAACGCTAACATCAGGCATATTGGAAGATTGTGAAAAATGTAAGTAATATAATTGCATAACTAAATAAAATTTAAATTGATATCAAATAAAAAAATATTTATATTTAAAAAAGAGATATAGGAAGATATGAATCTCCTAATAGGGATAATGCACACAAGTAGGATTTACAACAAACGTAAGGGAAAAGGTGTATGTCACTAAAGTTGTGAGTATTCTTCGACGAGAATAAAGTGTATGTAATTTCTGGAAATTTGAAAATATAATTCTAAATTTCTCCTGTCAAATTAAGAAAAGTATCTGTACATCTCTCAAAGTAAAAACAAATTAAAAAAAAATTGAGAAGCTGTGAAATAAAGAAAAGAAAATATGAGAGATTTAAGATGTCGGCGCTTCTACAAATTGAACCACCGAAACACATACCTACGATAGCCTAATTTGTAGATTTAAAATCTTCAGATTCCGATACTCGGTGGCACACACATTTCTCTACTTAAATTATAGCTTTCTCAATTCTCCTTAAAGCCACCCTTACCTCATTTTATAGAAGGATGGGTTTTTACAAGAAATAAAAAAATAAAGATGATAAGTGAGCTTTCTTGTTAAAAATATCTTAGAACCGTAGTTCTACTTTTAAGAAAATTGAAAAAAAAAATATATGGTGGTTTTAACCTATCTACAATTTTCACTAGATTTCTATGGTTACTCACAGTAGAGTAATCCTCTAAAATGTAGATAATTTTGTCAAATTTAATTAAAATAGTTTTTCGCCTATTTGAACAACGTGTCCAATCATTATAGTAAGTTCACCTCGGAATTCGAGATACCCAGCTGTGAGTCAGTAAATACTTGTATATTGACACCCTAAAAGTTGTCTCAAAACCTACATATGGTAGGGTGTACGCATCTATTAAATTTCAAGGTCAAAGGTCACAAAAATCGGTTTTTTGCGCTATTTTTGTAAATATCTCATTTCCTATGGGTTTTTTGCTATTTGTATTTATTATCAATATTGTAGAATACAAAATTCTCTAAAAATTTTGTTTAAAAAAATTTTTCATACGGTGAACCGTTTTCGAGATAGATGACGGAGAGCGCGCGGTCACAGCATCACTTCAGGTCAACCGGTGCCTCCGGTCGAAAACGCGCCATATATAGTTGATGAAATATCGATAAATCAATGATTATAAATATTTGTCAATTTTTATTAACTATTATATTATATTTTATCATTTTTTTTTTCCTAACCTATCCACTTTTTATTTAGTATTAATTTATTTAACAACACTTACCTGCCCATGTAATTGCAAAATTGTTAATGAAAATATAGGAATTATATTTGAATTTTAACCTAATTAATATTAATAAATTCTTACATGTTGAAAAAAAACAACAAATAATGAATTAATCTTTTTATTAACAAATTTCATTCAATACATTTATTTTTATTAAAAGTAAAAAAATGGAATAAAAGGTACAAAAACTACAATTTATAATTTTAATAATCTTCTTCCTCTTCATCGTCGTCTTCCGGCTGCTGGTAAATTTCAAACTGGTCTTCATTATCGTCTTCAACGACATTTCTCTCAAGTTCTTCCATGATTTCGGGGTCAAAGGTTCCATCTTCGCTAATGTCGCTCTGATATGAAAGAGCATTGAGACAAGCTTGCCCATTACATTGGCCACAAACTAAAGAGCATTGCAAGCCCGCTTTCCTGCATCCGCTTCGCGAACCACAACCACTCTTGCAGTTGCAGAAAATTGTATTTAGCAAATCTTCTGGAGCAGGTGGTAAAATTGTCATGATAGGCTCCAGAAAATCGTTTCGCATTGCCCAACTCCATACCTGGGGTTCCAAATCATGCCTTAACCAAGTTTGAACTTAATAATATACACGTTTGAAAGGTTGATGAGCAGCTGCTTTTGTTGGTGGAATATTTGAAAGCTGCACAGGTTAATTAAGTTTTGTAGACTTGACGTAATGCATATAACGAAGATGATCGAGACTTTTCACAGATTTCGGAGCATTATAGACTGCCAATAAGATTTGAGTTCCACTCTCTAATAATCTCTGGGCCGAACAATTTTCTTTCTCAAATGCTGCAGCTAGTTCATTCAAATTTGTCAGTTTCTCAAAAACTTTAAAAAATGATTTTTTCCCTTTTTAAAAATCGCAGAAGTTGTGTCACAGCCACTTAATGCGTGCAAAAATAAAATATGTGTTTTGGAATGAGGATAATTATCAAAACTTTTAGTCAAGTATATCCCCGTTTTTACATTTCCTTTCCCAACTTTTTTAAAGAAAATGTCTTGTTCGTAAGACAGTGTACGCCCAATTAAAATGACAAGTAAATCAATATCTTGTCCTATTATAACTGCAGTTTTTTCAAAATTTGATTCTTCAATTGCAGTTTCAACAATAAGAACATCAGCATTATCTCTGGCTTGTTTAGTAGTAATATTTGCAGCTTGTAATTTTTCAATTAACATATTAATGAGCATATCTTTGTTATTTCGATTTGATAAGAATTTTTCTTGAGTAACTGGTACAACTATTGTTTCATCTTCTCTGCTGCTCCATAGCTTTTACGTTCTTACTATAATCTGAATTTTTTTAAACAAAATTTGTAGAGAATTTTGTATTCTACAATATTGATAATAATTACAAATAGCAAAAAACCCATAAAAAATGAGATATTTACAAAAAAGCGCAAAAAAAAACGATTTTTGTGACATTTGACCTTGAAATTTAATAGTTGCGTACACCCTGCCATATGTAGGTTTTGAGATAACTTTTAGCGTGTCAATATACAAGTATTTACAGACTTACAGCTGGGTATCTCCAGTTCCGAGATTCTTACCTAATTTAAGCTTAAATGACTGGACTAAAAAATGTGATTCTTTAAAGCAACATTTGACCTCTACAATATGTTATAGTTCTGTCTCAGCAATTTTGGGATACCCTATAATAAGGCAGATAAGATAAAAGTTTTATAGCGATTTTTGTATATGTCATAATTATAAGGGAACATTAAATTCGTATTTTTTCTAACAATACCGAAAATACATTTGGTATTCAAACCATAACCAATAATAACTATTTTCTGTAATTTTAACACGGCGATTTTTTCTAAAATTATATGAATGTCTTTTATGTACAGTTTCAACCTTTCCACCAACCCATAAAAATGAAAAGGTTATTGCAATCACTCCAAAATTCAAATTTGAGATAACACGAAGTCTTTACGTTTTTGGGATCCTGGAAAAAAGATGTTTTTAAAAAATGTACGGATGTACCTAAAGGGTGTTTTTTTAGAGGTATTTTTTTAAGTTGGCGACATGGTTTGTAGTGACAGTTAATTTGACAGGTCACAGCAGGTTTATGCTCAGTATGTTTGGCCATCTGTATCTGTGTCTAACATGTGGAGGGAGGTGGGTTACCCCACGGCACAGAAATTCGGATATATAAAATTACTTTTGAAAAAGTAAAATATGTGATGTTTCACATTACGATTATTTACTCAATGATATATAAATTTGCAAATTTCATTTTACTAATAAAACAAAAAAGCAAAAAACACATTTTTATTTTATCGCACCACAATTTACATTGACTTCAACACCAAAGGGGGTCTTAGACTAAGTTAAGGGAGTTTTATACCACAGATTTTATTGACGATTTTTTTAAGCACAGTAATTTTCTGATCTAGTTTATTATATTCTTCACACAGTAGTCTGTGATGAGTTTTATGTTTACTTTCGAGAAACATAAATTTAAAATATTGATCCAAATT